>OX457038.1:67189984-67259984 GCA_949752735.1 Lumbricus terrestris
TGACAGTGTTGAGTTATCCTTTTGAGCTTTCCTCTGCAGTGCGTGCCCTTGGAGTGACCCTGCATGGATCAAGAGTTCACCTTCGCTGCTCATATTCACCGACTCTGCCTTCATTAATGCTATGGTCCCAGTTGCGCCAGTTCCGCGCTATTGCACACTCGCTTACTCCAAGTGGCACTGCTACAGTGCTACACTCATCCACCATCCACTCCTTCATCACAGCACAAATATAATCTATATAAATAAAAATGTAAAACGTTACTTTTTGTGGCCTCAGAACTCGATAAGTTCTTCACCGATTCTTTTCAAAATTTCCGCAAACCGTTCCATTCGAACATAACTTACATAAGCGTGTTGTTATAATGCCTTTTGGGGAAAAGCGCAATCTTTTCGACCAAAAAACACAACTATGCGAACGATTTGACCGATCTCGATTTCAATTTCAAACCGACGTTGCTTCCGACTGCGGCCGTCTATTTAGAGCGCACATGCGTGCTTTCTTTTATAGCCATTTTTATAGCGCATATATTTATCCAACTGTTGGTTTGAACAAAATCAAGGTCTCGGTAAGTTTTTCAACGATTGCTTTAAAATTTTCACACAACGTTCCTTTCGAATTCGATCGCCAGGGTTTTTAATATGTTTTTTTTCGAAAAAGCGCAATATATCAAGGATATATCGAAAAGGAAAGTTTTGCGGACGGACGGACGGACGGACCGACAACGGACGGACGGACGGACGGACGGGGAAGGACGGAGGGACAAAGAAAAGGAAGAGAGGGGTGAGTGAGGAAGGGAGGGGAGGGCGCGGGAGGAAGAGTGAGGGGAGGGAGGAAGGGGAGGGGAGGGAGCGAGGGCAGGGATGGAGGAAACGGGAGGGAGGGGAGGTAGGGAGGGACAGAGGGAGGCAGGGGAAGGAGGTAGGGAGGGAGGGAGGGTCTTTTCAGCCACAGCAACGCGTGGCCGGGTACAGCTAGTAATTATAATAGAAACTTTGCTTCTTAGAGCCTGATGGATTTCTGTACCCCGGGCGTTTACTTTACTACTACTACTACTGCTGCTGCTGCTGCTGCTGCTACTACTACCTCTTCTACTACTACTACTACTACTACTACTACTACTACTACTACTACTACTACTACTACTACTACTACAACAACAACTACTACAAATAATAATAGTGATAATAATAAATAATTATATAGTAATAAGAGTAAAAATCAAACAATAATGAATTTAGACAAAACGTCTATTAATAAAGTGATATGCTGGATTGCTGGTACATGCAGACCTATTATTCTTCTGGAAATATTACAAATTCTAAGGTAGGCTATGTTCTTCCTCTGCATGCTTAAAACGGAAATACAAGAAACGGATCAGAGTAACAAAATCAACCTGCTTTAGCATATGAAAGAGACTCACTTGCTGCTGTTTCCTTCAGGTAGTAGGCATAGTAGGCCTAACAATCGTGTGACCAAATCGTTATACATTAAATTTATAAAGAACACAGCAGGTGTGCTCGCTGATGAAGCTGTGGATAAAATCTTAACAAAATGAATTTCTGTTATTGAAGTCACAATGCAATGAAAAATTGAGAAACGCCCAAAGGCATCGAGAAACTGATAACACTCGCTTTGAGGACAATGGTTTAATAAATATAATATTGCAGACCGGAGTGAAGTCAACTGCTTCCAAAGCTATTCAAAATTTATTTAAATGTTTTCTCAAATAAACTGAGTTACACAAACATTATTTTGACATGCACGCGCAGATGCACAAAGTGTGTGTAAGTGCAATTATTAATGTGAGGTCACTGTGCACTAGTCTCCCGATAGAAAACGACGTTGTCTTCTGCAATTGTAGGCCTACGACCAGTAGCGGCGCTAGGGGGGTTAAGCCCCCCTAAAATAGTCGATCCATTTTTTCCCCATGTAAAATGAAATATTTGGACGATGAACCCAATTTAGCCCCCCCCAAAAAAATAACCGAAAAGGCACGCACGAGGTTTCGCAGACAGTTTGGCGGATACGAAAAAGGACCACATTTCCCAAGATTTCAACCAAATGACTAAAAAGTCGTCAGAAATTTTGGCGATTGAAAACGGAAAATTTCCTCCCGCAAAATCAGCCCCTCCCCAAAACTGAAATCCTTGCGCCACCACTGCCTACGACAAAATCAATTTTGCGGAAAGCGAAGAAACGAAAGTCTCATGTCCTACAGTAGCGTGCAAAGGATGAGCCAATCATTTTTGCAGGTTGATAAGAGAAATCAATGATCAGATCACTCTGCAGGATAAGTAGGTTAAGCCTAAGTCGAACTGACAGAGATGCTGTGGTGCACGAGGAGGGGTGACCCGACAAAAGGGCGACCGACAAAAGGGCGCCGACATAAGGGCAACCGACGGAAGAGCGGCGTTCTTAAAAGAAATAATATCGCCAAAGATATCGCGGATGAAATAAATGATTTGAATAAGATAAGTGATCCACCACTACATAGGCCTACATGACTTTAATGTTTAACGAGATGTAGAAGCTAAGAAATTATTTCAGAAATACAAACAAGTCGTAGAGTTAAAATGAGAAGTTCAAAATCCCTAAAAGTTGTTTAAACTAGAAATATTACTAAAAGTTAAAGCCGAAAATCTCCAAAAACGATTTTCGCAGAGTCATTAATTGACGAGAAACCAGAAACGTAAATGATTAGGCTACGTTACACTTGCCACTGTGGAGTCACTTGAAACAAATTTAACCATTAGCCTACATACCTTTATGACATGCTTCCTTTCCTTATAGGCCTACATGAAACTTAGCCTACCTACACCATGTGATTACGACCGCTCCAACCTCTCATGTTGCCGCTTTCTATGCTCGATTTGTTTATTTTAACACCTCCTCCAGGTGCTCGGAGCATGTTGTCTGTCAACAAACACCATGTGTGAAATAGTTAGGCCTAAGTAATATTTGCTCATTGTCGCGTAGTCGAAATGAAAGAAGATAAATAAGTGCATATGTCAACCAGTTGGAGTGTAGAAATTATGTGAATAAGTAAGTAAGCGTCTGAGGAATTGTAGAATTGCGCGATTGAGATGTTGAAACAGGTAAGAAGTAAGAGTTGAAGGGGTGAAGAAATGAGAAATGGGTAATAGGTGCAAGATTGTACAAATGAAAAAAGCTGTTGGAGTACAGAACTTGGCCAAAGAATGAAGGGTTTGAGTGTGAAGGATTGAAAATGCCACTGTGTCGTATTCGCCTCTCACGCGTCACTATTTGTGTGTCTCGAAAGTGTTCCTATGTCTGCAAAGTTGGTGCCCCAAATTTTAAAAATGTGTGGCACCCAGTATTATTGACGAAATAATAAAAAAGTTGACTGCTATGGGTTGAAAATATCACTAAGTCTAATATTCGCCTTTCACATATTTCTGAGTTTTGCTTCTCTGAGTAGGCCTACACATGTCTGTAAAATTCGCGTCCACCAAAAGTGCGTGACGCCCAGCATTAATGTGCATAAAATGAATTATTTGAATGCTAGGGTTTGAAAACATTTCTAAGTCCCGTGTTCGCATTTCATGCATATCTGTTCTTGTTTCTCAAAACGCATATACATATGTGTATGTATATGACTGAAAAATATATTTGTAGGCCTACCCAAATTTGAAAGTGCCATGCATTTTTATACTTGAGCCCATCTGCTTAAGCCTTACATGATATTATAGGACTACTTATAAAACGTAAAAATCGAGGAATTTTAAAGTGGGATAAATTATTTCACATAGAAAATGTAACAATCGAGGAACTTTGAAGTGGGATAAATTCTTTCACCTATGTGAGCCAATAGCTATGTTTATACAACTACTTACATCAGGCGCCTTTGGAAAATTGACGAATTTTAAATCGGGCTAAAAGTATTTGCCTATATGAACCAGCACATAGGCCTACACTTATATCACTACTTATATAATGTTGCTGCGGCCATAAGAAACGTGTGGCGGTCTATTTTCTTTTGCACACGTCAGTGAAGACGAGGCTGTGTCAACAATGCCACTCTGTCACTACTGTCATTCTGTCTCATTTGGAATCTACCCAGTGACCAGTCCTCTACCTAGTATTGGAACATTACTGCTAAACATTAGGGCTGTTGTTGGATTAAAAAAATTTAATCGAAATTAATCGCGCGATTAATTTTTTTAATCGCAATTAACTGCAAATTAATCGCAATACATTTTCTTCAAATATACTAATCTTACAATTTTCTAAGGACCCTTGAAGCATAAAATTTTAATGACTGAATGCGTTCTTTCTATTGCAAGGATATTTAATAACCTTTGGCTTAAGCCTATTGAATTTCTGCATTTAGTTTATTGACATAGACATAGACATAGACATATTTTTATTGATCCCATCAATTCAATTGTACATGTATGTTTAACAAAGTATAGACATAATTCGCAATAAGAAAATACTCAAAGTGAATAGGTATTGAAAGCTTTATATGACAGACAGAATTCAAACACTGTTCAAATCAGTCAACTGCTCAAATTCCGTTATTTTTTCCATTTGAGGCACCTTTAATTAAAATGACATAGGCCTAAATGTGAAATTAGACAACCGTTTTCTGACGATAGTATCAAAATTAATTATTTATTAAGCCAATTGTATAGGCAGACCAGTTTATTTACATTGGTCGGTTCAAGTGATGCTCTTATTAATTAAGAATAGAAGGTCCATTATTGAACCTCACTATTTAGTCACAATTTTTCACAAGAGGTTGCGGTTCTTGCCAAACCTCGTCTCTGTTGTCCTTCTGTAAACGTTTATCATTTGAAACCTGAAATCCATTGATCTTGCCATCTCATGGAGTTCATCCAACGTAGTCTTACATCTGACGGCGCGAGGAAAGAGGAAACAACCGTAGTTGACGATGCGATGCGGCCGATGTCGACGACTCATCCTTAGCGTTTAACGCATGTTTTGGTTCGCATGCAGGTGATAATAATTATTGAGCAAAGAATTGCTACGATAACACTCAAATTCTTTGTTGGAATATTTGCCAAAGAATGTATCGCTAGTTTTAAGTGTTAGCTTTCCGTTTAAAATTTTTTTCTGCCTTTGGTTCCATTTTAATCAGATCTAATTAACGCGACGATTAATGCGTTAAAATTTTTAATCGCAAAATTTGTTAACGCGTTAATCGCACGCGTTAACGCGATTAAATCAACAGCCCTACTAAACATTGCTCAAACAGCACTTATGTTAGCCTAAGACTTGTAATCCTGATTCGACGCTTTTTTTAAGGTCTGTGAAAGGAGCTAGATAACCATTCATCCATCCATCATTACGCAAACAGTTGATAAAAACCCAGAACTGTGTTTTTAATAATTATTATGCATACGACGATGATGACTGGCCTAGTTACCTGCACCGGTAAGCGAGAGCGGCATACGTCTGTTGGTTGTAACGGACTGCGGTTCAAGCCCTGGGCTGGGATCGAGTTGACATTCAGAGATTTAGATATCTCAGGCTAGCACGTGTGGGTTGCAGAGGCGCAAGCTCACTCATCTCATCCCCAGGGGCGTAAAGCCAATGCCTTCGGGCAGAGAACCATCATCATCACGACGATGATGATGAGTTTCTTTGCCCGAAGCCAGGTCCATTGGCTTTTACGCATCTGGGGATGAGATGAGTGATGTGGTTTTCCGTTGCCTTTCTCAAGGTCAATTCTGGATGAGCAACTTGTCTAAGGTTGTCTCACAATGGTAGCGTGTGGTAGATTCGAACCTGTAACGACCCTTCGGTTACAGGGCACAGAAACTACCACTACATCACACCGCGTCCCTTCCTATAATGCACACGTAGGCTATAGGCAGTTATGTTGTGACTTTTGGATATTACGCAGTAGCCTACTAACTCTCGCATTCGAGATGTCGCTGGAGAAGACATTGAATGTGTGTTGCTGCTATAGACAGTTGCGCAATTTAAAATGTTGCTTTCTGATTGACCCATAGGCATAAACGGAGTCATGAAATTAAGGATGCTTTTTTGTTTTAACAGACATTTCATAGAGATACACTGCATAGTGCCAACATTAAGATTCCTACGCATTATGCGGACTACGCAGAAGTCTTTGTCAGCATGGAACTATTGTCTCATAAGATAAGTGTAATATGAACATTCAACCGGTTTCTTCACAAATGAGCAGAACATGTCTTACCAGGCGCCCTTTTAACTGCGCCATATAAAATGTCGTAATTATTATTATTATTATTACCAATGTCAGCTATTGAATAGAATACGAATTGTCCTATTACAATCTGCTCGAGAAGGCCTAAGTCGCATAACTAACACAATGGCCTTATGTTTATGCACGACACTTTTAATTGTTATCAATGTGGCAGCAGGATGCTCTGGAGCACACAACGTCTGTTCGTGGCTATGGAGTGGCGAATGAGAAATGGTTAGTGAAGATGGCATAATTTGGGTTGCTTGGTGCTAAGATAAGCCAGGGTAATCATGTGCTCGGCTGGCTACACGCAGTATCATATCGCTTGTCAATCACAATGGTGCTTTACAGCGTGCTATGGTGCTCAGCAGCTTGATATGTTATGGTGATCCAGGCCTATATTATAGCATGGAATGGCATGGCAGAATGTGGCGTGGAATCGCATGTCAATGCATGCCAATGTATTAGACCTACATCACATGGCATGGCATGTTTTAAGTGAAATGTCCGACGTGACAATACATAACTATGTGGTATGTTGTGACATGTCTGACAATACATAACTATGTGGTATGTTGTGACATGTCTGACAATACATAACTATGTGGTATGTTGTGACATGTCTGACAATACTTAACTATGTGGTATGTTGTGACATGTCCCAGGCTAAAATTGCATTGCTGGAACCGTGACGACAGTGTATCGGTTACTTCAGATCGTTTAGATTGGCTTTGTCCCACGGGAATAGCTAAGAACTCGAGCGAAAGTCGCGAAAGTTAATGGCAAGGTATGGTCCTTTAGGATGAGTAATTGTACATTCCATTCCTGCAGGAGCTGTGGATGGGAACTGACACGTGGTATTCACATGGACCGTCAGATTTTGACTGCCAGCCTGCAACATATCCTGCACCATCCGTGTCAACGTTCCCAGGTGGCAGAACCCGGCTGCTCCGGTTGTTCCAACAGCCGGACTGTGGACCATCGTGTAGTGAACTTGACGGTTGATGTCGTTTACGTCAGTGATCGTCATGGATATGGTGACGTTCGGAATATGAGGTGAATCTGGTTGCGTTAGGTTCCGTGACGTTGTAACGGAGATGGGGGTGAAGATGGTCGCATTCAAGATGGCATCGTTCGTCATCAGTTCCAAACGATCAAAGCGATAGCGTGATGAGTTCCTATCAATAGGATCTGTTTCAAAAATTAGCGATCGTTGTTTAGTTCTCGATAATAATATTTTAGAATTATTATCATCTTTTTTTTATTAGCCTACAGTTTCGTTTATGCCTATCATGGTGTAGGCCTACTGACAAACTTGTGTCGGACAATTAACCTAAACAAAAATGCAATAGTTTGGAGATCCGTTGATAGCCTACGTCTGTTCGTCCATATCCGAAAACAGCATGCTGAACTTTCTGGCCAACTCACGATACATTTTCACTCTAACTTCTTAAGTCCCGCAACCACTTGCAAGAAAACATGTTTCTGTTCTGGGAATCCTCCAGCAGACCTTTTATCAGCAACTACAGCGTAGGATGCTGTCCCGCTGGTAATTTCAAAGTCTTTGGTTGCATCGACGTTTGAATAACCCTTGATGATCTGTCCCTTGATGAATAACCTTTAATTAACAGTCATTTGATGAATCGTCTTTTGATCAAATTTGATGAGCAACCCTTGATGAAAAACCCTTGGAAGAAAAGTTTTCACACAGTCGAAATGCAAGGATACCAGGTACTACAAGTCATTCACTGCGTTGATGGTACAAACGTCTTGTCATAGCCAACTGGCCCTACGTTTGTAGAATTGGCATTGCCCGACGCCTGTGCAAAAGTGTAATGCACAGGTAAATAAGGCAACTAGGCTACTCCTAAGCTGTGTGGTCCACATATGTTGGTTAATACCAATACAAAGATCAGTACCTTTAGGCTGCGACCAAGCAGCTATCGAGTAGTACAGAAATCTAAAGCATTAAATTTTGAAGACAATTCTCGTAGCACTTGTACTGGAGATTTGAAGAAGGTCAAACTTCAAAGATCCTGAAATGCACGTTGCATCAATAATCAATAATACACAACAGGAACCAAAGAACGACGAAATGTAATATCATTGCGAACATAACAATTCGACTGCAGCGTCCACAAGAAAAAAGTAGCACCAACCAATATGTTTAGAGCGCTTAAAACAAAGCAAAATCGATTGACAGGCGTCAAGATCCGGAGACAGACAGGCATGCAGGCAGGCAGGCAGGCAGTCAGGTAGGCAGGCAGACATGCAGACATGCAGCCAGGCAGCCAGGCAGACGACTAAGGTGAGGGGGAAGAGGACGAATAGTGATGCGATTTGTGAAAAACGATGTTCTTAGTTTTGAAAGAAAGACCTGTCAACAGAGAGCAAGTTGATGAGTGTTAATTCGTTGGATGAATCAGTTTCTTTGTGCTTGCAGAATTTTATTCCAAAGCGGTGGAACAGCCATGGCTATGGAGCGATTTGTAAATTTCAATGATGAGTTGACGGAAAGGCGGAGCAATATTTGGGTGGAAGAGAAACGAATTGAACGGAATGACCGTCAACAACTGATGGAGGACGGAGATTCGTTTACTGAATTGCAACAGCTCTGACTGAAAGTCGATATTAATTATTTTTTACCTGGAAGAGATTTCACATAGACCCAAGTGAGGCTACCGTTTCCGCTCTTTGGTTGATTGGTTATGTCCCACACAGTCCTTCTCTGGATGCAGAGCACTGGCGTCACTGCCTGGCTTTCAGTTGGTTCATGGGTCGATGGCTGAGTTGTCGCTTCCAACTCAGTCGCTTTCAAGAAAAACATGACATCGTGATTACCAATAATTGTTGTGTTGGAGAGCGGTTCATGAGAGCGACATCACGAAAGGTGCGACGTGTACATACATGTAACAGAATGTCTAATTATGCATACCTGTTAGGGGGCTGCGGGTAGAGCATTTTGCTACCCGACCCGTACCCGTGAAGTAGAACTGCTACCCGTACTCGTACCCGACCCGTCCCCAAAATTACTACCCGACCCGACCCGTACCCGCGGGTATACCCGTACCCGTATCGTACCCGCGACGTCATCAGCACGCCTTCCTGTGTACAATGCTGGGCCTTACATGCGGCAATGTTTACAACACGGCATGCAGTACATTGGCAGTGAAAATAATAAACAGGCTGATAATGGTGTTGATAGTAGCAGTAGTTGTTGTTGTAGTAATAGAGGTAGTAGTGTGGCGGTGATGGTCGTGAGAGTAGTTGTAGCTGTTGTCATAATCAAAGTGGTGGTCGTAGTAGTAGCAGCTGTAGTAGTTGTAGTAGTAGTAATAGTGGTAGTGGTTGTGGTGGGAGTAGTAGTAGTAGCAGAAGTAGTGTACTAGCAGTAGTGATGGTAGTAGTAGTAGTAGTAGCAGTATAGTAGTAGTTGTATTGTTAATGGTAGTGGTAGTGGTGGTTGTGTAGCAGAAGTAGTCGTAGTAGCAGTAGTAGCAATAGCAGTTGTTGCTGTTGTAGATGAGGCAGTTGTAGTAGTAGTAGTAGTAGTAGTAGCAGTAGCAGTAGCAGTAGCAGTAGCAGTAGCAGCAGCAGCAGCAGGAGTAGCAGCAGCAGCAGTAGTAGTAGTAATAATAATAATAATAATAATAATAATAATAATAATAATAATAATAATAATAATAATAATAATAATAATAATAATAATAATAATAATAATAATAATAAAGTAGTTGTAGTAGTAGAAGGAGTCAGTTAGGAACAGAGAGAGAGAGAGAGAGAGAGAGAGAGAGAGAGAGAGGGAGGGAGGGATGGAGGGATGGAGGGAGGGAGGGAGGGAGGGAGGGAGAGAGGGAGGGAGGGAGAGAGAGAGAGAGAGAGGATGATGAAGCTGATGAAGCTGGAAGAGGAGGAAGAGGGAGGAGAAGGAAGACGACAACTAAGAAGGGGTAGAGGATGGAATGAATATGAAAATGGGAAAGAAGGAGAAGGAGGAGGAAAAGAGGACGCGATGAACAGTAGGATAAAGAAGATGATCATGAAGACGAAGCAGGGAGGCAGAGGAGGATGAGGAGCAGGAAGAAGAAAATGAGGACGAAGAGGAGGATAAGGAAGGTGAAGGAAAAGAAGTGGATGCACAGCAGAAGAAGATAAAGAAGAACAGAGTGGGGATGCGAAAAGAGTAAGTTAAGGAACAAGAACAATAGGGGCGAAGACTCTGCAGCAGAAAGAGGACGTGGAAAGAGAGTAAACCTGCATTTACTATTATGATGCCTGCGGAGACAGTGCCATTTGCATCTGGATTCTGCACTATATTATAGTGCAGAATCCAGATGTAAATGGCAGTATATGATAGTATATTATACTAAATCCGTTGCAAGACAATACTCAGTTTTCCTACGCAAGAAGGGTCGCCAAACACGTCACTTAGGCGTTAGGCCTATACTAATAGACTAAGGATCGATGTAGTGGAAAGATGATTATTACTCACATCTGACGCAGTTTTATAATCCGCAAATTATTTTATGTAGAAAACTGAGAAATAGAATACTGTTGTTAAAACGTACATCGTTAATGACTGCAGCAGACGTTAGCCAAAAGTTGTTGACTTATCAAGCTACTAGCTGTGGTATCCGGCGTTACCCAGGAGATTCTAGTTTCTCGCCTCGAAGTTGACCGCTGAATTTCGGGTTTTCTCCCCTCTCCATCTCACCTTGCTCTCAGAGCCTACCCTACCTCTCGCCACTCCCAGCTCCTCCCGCACCCACATACACTCCCGCCCCACATCGCCCCCACCTCGCCTCTCCCTCCGCACTATCCCGCCACACTCCGCTCCACCCTGCCTCGTTCCCACCCCGCTTACGCACCTCTCGGGTATTTGGCGCTGCCGGGTAAATTTGAGCCATTCGCCTGTGCCCAGCACCACCCCAGCCCACCCCAGGCAGGGCCGGCCTTACCTATAGGCAAAGTAGGCAGTTGCCTAGGGCGTCGCAGTCTTTGGGGGGCGCCGCGGCACCGGCCAATTTTAATTTTTTTACACTATAATTCTTTTAAACTCAAAACTTTTGCTAATGGAAAGAATTTAAAATAATTATGGATTCTTTGCACCTGTTCACTGTTCAGGCAGGCCTAATTCAATTTCAAGGACTGTATAAATTTTAAATCGACGAATAAAATTCGATTTTTAACGACATTCCGTAGGCTATAGCCTATAGCCTACTCTTTGCTTTAGGAGACAGGTTAAAATACGCGACGCTCAATTTCGAGAGTGAAGATGTTGCAAGAAATGAAATGTATGAAAAGGGAGTGGGCCTTGCTGAGTATGAAGATGAGATTACAACATTACAGCCTGCCCTTTATTCATATTGAAATAAAATAGTCTAGTAGGGACGACGATGTAGAAAGGGCAGTAGCTGAGGCAGACCGACCTAAGGCATAGGCAAAGCAGGCAGTTGCATGGGTCGCCATTGCAAGTTCTAGAGGGCGCCATTTCCACAAAGAGGGCGCCATTTCCACAAAAAGGGCGCCATTTCCACAAGAGTGTATTTTAATATTTTTAAACTTATACCATTCTTCACAAAATTGAATATTATATCCAGCCTTCAGTGCACTAATAAAAAAATTATAATGAATTACTCAGTTGAGCGTATAGGCCTACAAGACCGTAGCTAGGGGGATGTTTTGGGTGTTTGAACACCGCCCCTCCCTTAAATGAAATAATGTAAAAATGAAATAATTATGCATTTACTAGCACATGACAGTGTGTAATGTAATTTTGAACAGAAAATAGTCGAAAATCGCGGAAAATAGCATTTTTGGACGTCAGAAAATTCGACGACTAACATAAGTCGTCAGAATATTTCGACCAAAAAAGTCGCCCGCAGCGTGTAGGCACCTCAAAATTCACGGTCAAGAAAACATCCCCCGAAATAAAATCCTAATGCAGGCCTATGCATGAGGCGCCAAATGTATGCCTTGCCTAGGGCGCCACTTGGGCTAAGGCCGGCCCTGACCCCAGGCCCCAACGTACCCCTCCCTACCTCCGCCCACACCCATCACGGCCCGGCCAAAATTCATACTCTGCCAGCAAACCGCCTCCGCCCAACCTTTGGCTATGTATCTGCTTATATATATATATATATATATATATATATATCCATGCATATTCGTGTCCACTGTCCATAGTTATAGCTATACACCAGTCGCCATATTATCATTCATCGTATTATTTTTCCAGCCTGCATGATCTGTCCTCAAAGAGACCGTTGACTTGTCACAGCGTCTGATGTCGATACATCCCACCTGGTGTATATGATTCTCGGCAGCCAAGCTTAATGCGCCTAATGCGGCTAATAATTATGATGATGTATCTTAGAGGTAAAGGGGTGGCAATCTTCTGAAGCTACGGTATCTGCTTACACGGCGTGAACCAAGGAGACTGATATCGTCACTGTTTGTCAGAGGCGTCAACGTCAGCGAACTCTGATCGTCCTCTTGTCGGACTAGACAGATCAAACATGTGTGATACAGCACTGCGACTGTCCTATAGAACAACTGGCCACTTTGCGTCTGTTATTCGGCTCGCATTATAAATACCAAGTTCATGGGAGCGAAGTAGGAGGGTGGAGAGGAGCGGGGTCAGCGGATAAGGAATATGATTAGATAGAGGGAAGAGGAAGATCTATGACGGTGAAGACAGGCAGGTAGAGGGAGAAGGAGCAGGAGAGGGAGCAAGAGAGAAAGTGGAGAGGAAGTGGAAAATAGAGATAGGCAAAATTAGATGGAGAGTGGGAGGAAAAGGTGGATACAGAGAGGCAGAGACAGAGAAGAATAGACACAGGCAGAGAGATAGAGGCATACAACAGATGCTGAAAGGCACAGGGGTGGAAAAGATAGAGACACGGAGACGAAGAGGGAGACGGTGAGAGAGACGGAGAGGAAGAGGGAGCACGTGAAGGTATGTTGTACTTAGATTTAGATGTGCCAATTTGTCTATAGTAGGCTAAGTAGTAAGCCTTCGCCCTCAAATGGAACGATGCCATTTTTCAACCTCCACGCCAAGTTTGTACGGGTACAACCGGGTATACCCGTACCCGTGATGACCATACCCGTACCCGACCCGACCCGTGAAAAGCGTACCCGACCCGTACCCGACCCGTACCCGACCCGCGGGTACGGGTAAACCCGCGGGTACGGGTATACCCGCAGACCCCTAATACCTGTACATGTAAATTGCAAAAGCCATAAATCGTGTCAGAACATTGCACACAATTTACAAACCTAGTAAATGTTCTCTAGTTCTAGTCCAGTATCTATTTCTTGTATACCGCTCTGTGGCATTTTATAAACGTGCTATACATTGTTATTCAGGGTCTGAATCTTCTACCATTATTGTTCGCTCTTGGGAAGTTATGAGCCTGAAGATGGAAAGCATCACTCCAGAAATATTGTTTTGGGGAAATCGTGGTAGATGACGTCGTTGAATGCTCCGATATGTGGTTGCATTGCTATGTATACGGTAGCTCTCTTGTTATGTAACTATTTTGTTACTTCGCTCTTTTGTTACGTAGCTCTTTTGTTATGTGGTTCTTTTGTTACGTGGCTCTTTCGATACAAACCACAATATTGTTCCGCTATGATCTCAACTCCATTAATCCCCTTAATCTACCCTTAATCTACTCTTAATAAAAACGACTTCCATGGCGTCTTTACTACGATGCACACAGCCTAAATCGAACGTCGCGTCAAGTTAGATCGTTGTCAAGAACCAGTGTTTAATCTAGACGTCTCTGGGGGGGAAAGTTTTCCCCCCCCCAGGATTGACATTCCCCCCCCAGAAAAATTTGACGAAATGATATTGGTTTTTACTTACTGTTTTCATCATTGTTTTATATGAAGTGTTATAATATACCGTGATATTATTTATTATTATATGATTATAATGACATTATTTACAACTATAATTATATGATACTATCATGTTAAAATGACACCTGAAAATGCAGCCATTGCAATGTGGAAATTCAAAAAGTTCTTAATGAGTCACTGAAAAAGTACAGATAATTTGTTAAGATGACACCTTAAAATGTTGCCATTGCAATGTGAAAATTCAAAAATTTTCTAATGGGTCACTGAAATAGTACAGCTATTTTGTTAAGATGACCCCTTAAAATGCTGCCATTGCAATGTTGAAATTCAAAAATTTTCTAATGGGTCAGTGAAAAAGTACAGCTATTTTGTTAAGATGACCCCTTAAAATGCTGCCATTGCAATGTGGAAATTCAAAAAGTTTCTAATGGGCTACTGAAAAGGCATAGCTATTTTGTTAAGATGACCCCTTAAAATGCTGCCATTGCAATGTGAAAATTCAAAATTTTCCAATGGATCACTGAAAAAGTACAGCTATTTTGTTAAGACGACACCTTTAAATGCTGCCATTGCAATGTGGAAATTCAAAAATTTTCTAATGGGTCACTGAAAAAGTACAGCTATTTTGTTAAGATGACACCTTAAAAGGCTGCCATTGCAATTAGGAAATTCAAAAAGTTTCTGATGGGGAGGGGCGCATCCCCTCCCCATACCCCTCCCCCTTCCAGTCTCAGTGCTACGCGCATCATGAGCATCCTTCGGACGCTCAATTGTCTCCCCCCCCAGAAACCTCAATTCCCCCCCCAGAGGGCGGGGACTAGATTAAACACTGGTCAAGAACTGTAATACCTTGGAGAAGTACGATAGAACTATTACTATGCAGCATGCATTCATTCTAAGAATTTATGTAGCGCCTCTTAGAGACCAACTCAGAGGCGCCGCTCCCAGCCCAGTCACAGCCAGAAATTCAGATTTGAGCAACATATAAAAAGCAGGGTAGTTTAGCATAGGCATCAATCGCAAGGCTGACGGGAGGCCATTCCAGATGGCGGGAAGCCCAATCGGAAGAGCTCAGCGCTATTTGAAAGCAGTGTGTCTCAACAGTCTCATGGAACCAAAGACTGAAGAGCGAAGAGTTCGACGGGCTGCGAGGTCAGAGACAGTTCAACCAAGACCAGACGAGTATGATGGAGAGCAACCAAGAACGCACCGCCGAACAAGCGTAGTAACTCGGAAGGTGATACGCTGAGAAACAGGGAGCCAGCGAAGAATGTCACGCATGTAGGCAGAGACTGTATTCAGCAGGTTTAGGAAGGTGGCCAATGAGGCGAGAAGATGAACGAAGAACTCGATAAAGTTCACCTTTGTCCTAGTGGCAAACCAACGAATACCGAACTGCAGAGGTAAGGTATTGGCAGTTAATTGATTATGCGTAGTAGAAAATGGTGTATATTATATAAGGCATTGCGAGATATACGGCACTGATTGGCATAGCACGAGATGGTAGGGCTTCGTCTGCTATTCGATTTGGCAATTCACGTGTGGTGGGGTGTCGCATGTTGCGATGTGATATTCTATCAAAAGATATCTGTAACAATTGCAGATGTGTCAGCTTATGGTGTAAAATTCTGGCAAACAAGAATGATGGCTTACTGCTCTCCAGATAAGCGACGGCCAACAACGGTTCGTTTGGTTGAGGATATTCGACCGCACAGTCTGTATTTTCATCATCAATAAGTCTTGACTGGAACTGGCACGAGATCCTCACATTGATCGTCAGGTCTCTATTGCCCGACTGCAACATTTCCTGCACCACCTTTCCCACTATTATTTGGTGGCATAGCTCCGTCTTCCCAAGACCCGGGCTGTAGACGTCTGTCAGCTGAACGTGGCGTTCGGGGTCGCTCACAGAGACGCTGATGTTTAAAGTTGGAGAGATAATTCGCGGCAGATTGTGACCGTGAGCTGAGACGTTGAAATTGATGAAGACGGTTGCTTGCAGGATGATATCGGTGAACGATCGACGACTGAGTGTATAGCGATAGGTGGTTGATGACGTATCCTCATAATCGACTGCTCAAAATTAAATCATCATTGTTCATTTTGCTGTTACCGGTGCTGGCTATCATTATTACTGTTATTATTATTATTGCTATTATATATACATATTTATTTAATAAATCTTTAAAAATTGCCTTAGGCACTTATGATCCCTTAGGTACTTATGATCCTCTGGGACTTAAATAGTAATTAAGAAGAGAAGAAAACGATCTGGAACGGCACCAGTCGTTTTAGAGATCCAGTTCTGGAAAGGTACCGCGGAATGCCACCACCTTGATTCGCTAGATCATAATTATACCTTGGCGCTGATATAGGTAGGCTACATCCGATCCCTCATATTATAGGAGGTCTGACGTGCATCGCCATTCATCATGCTGTGTGTCTGTCCCAAGGACGAAATAAAGGCCAGGCCCTCAACACTCACTGAGCCCATGGTTTCGAAGTTACTGTAATGACTTGTGTTGCCGTTGTAAACCATATTCGGAATAGGCTACAATAATTATTATGCCTCTATGTGCATATTATATATTATATACATGTACGCATAGTATAAACAAATTATGTTAAGCTAAGGAAAGGACACTAGCCAGACATTTGATTTCTCTTTGATATTATAAAAAATCCAAGACATTAGTTCATTTGTAATACATGCTTAGAGTTTGCATATTGCGCAATTAATATTCAGAGCTCAAGAGCTGTTTCGTCTGATTGGTGGAAATTATTATACTAAACTACATATCCACGAATGGGGAGGGACAAGTCGATGTATCGTGATGGTATCATGGAATGACGATGAAAAAACCCAGAAGACTGGATTAGCATAACCAACGAAATGATCAAGAAAGTTGTGTTAGTCTACCTTGAGATGGTATGTAGTTAACATGCTCACGACGACCCCCTCGCCCTTCAAAATCTTTAGCGAACAGAATCTCGAGACGGTCGCAGTGGGATGGAAGCAGTCTCTGTCCAGTCGTTGGATCAACTGCTGGCCCATGCACTGGTTCAGTATCTTAACAACACGACAAATTACAATACAAGACAAGATCATCGTAATTATATTCTGATCTGAGAATCCAATCGTCCCTAATAAAAATTCATGTGCAATACCATTATTATGTGATGCACACGGAATAAAAAGAATTGATCATGATCATCATGATCACCATCACCATCATCATCATCACCACCACCACCATGGCTCATCATCATCATCATCATCTTCTTATTCATCGTCGTCGTCGTCGTCGTCATCATCATCATCATCATCATCATCATCATCATCATCATCATCATCATCATCATCATCATCATCGTCACCACCACCACCACCACCATCATCATCATCACCCTCATCACCATCATCATCATCATTATTCGGATGCATTTTTAAGCAATTCTACCAGATGACTTAGCGTCACTGAATGAATGACTTGATCGCGACCTAAACGATGTAATATGACGGAAGTATGACATGCTAACTGCCTAACTCCGTCACTGGTTGAACGTTGCCAGTGCCAGTCTCAAGTCTGGATAACAAAGGAGGGCGTCGCTCATGATCTTTGTTATCACACAGTGACGCTAAACTGCACCTACAACTGTGGTATAGATCACGGTCTCTGATGATTGAATCAACGCATCGCGATATTGTTCAGAGATAAATAATTCTAATAGCTGAGAACAAGAACTCACTTGTGTTTCGATAGAAGACAACAAGAAACGGTTCTCCAAGATGTTCGACCGCACATCCTGCGGTCGTCTCCAGGTCGCTGGACTGACACGAGGTCAACACATCGAACGTCAGTCTGTAACTATCAGCCTCCAACAGCAACTGCTTAACCATCTCAGTCACCATCCCATGAAGGCAGAACTTGGACTCGGTGGGAGTCACCTGGTTGACCTCTGTGAAGTTACTCTCCCTCTCGGTGCGGTTGTTGCGAATCACCTTGACGGTGATGGTGACGTTCAGTGTCTCTGAGGTTCTCTTGGAGAACGGAGTGAGGACCGTTGCGTTTAGGATCATATCGTCGACGTTCAGACGATCGCGGAGTGAAAAGTGATAGAGCCCTGGTCTCTCTTCGGAACTACCTGTTTTAAAATATTTTTTTATTATTGGCTAACATTATTTTATTACATTAAAACACTCGAAGGGATAGGCTACTATACTCATGGTGCAGAAAAGTAGCCTACAATAAACAACTGATTTTTTATGCCATTGTTAGTGTGTGAATGCAAACCCCTGTTACAACGACAACAACAACAACAACAACAACGACAACAACTACTACTGCTACTACTACTACTACTACTACTGCTGCTGCTGCTATTGCTATTGCTACCACTACTATTACTACTACTACCACTACTAGGCCTACTATTGATGCTGCTGCTTATGCTAAAGCTAGAATGACTATTGCTGCTGCTTTTCTGATGCTCTGCTAAACAAAATTCCCATATCAGTTGCAGGGGGTGACACAGACATAGAGAGTCTTGGTTGAATCGCAATCGCAGACGATAGAATTATACTACCTCGATCTGGTGTAAAGATTGTGTATCTTTGGTCACTCTTTCTATACGGTTGCAACGCAGCCTCAATAGCCGCTGCAGTGTCGTCAATGCTGCACAGGCCATTGGTCACTCGATGGTTGGGCTGCGAATCGGGGTCAGTGGTTGACCAATCAGGTTCAGCGATCGGTGGGTCAGATGTTCGACCAGGGAAGCCTTGCCTGACTGCTACAACAGTTTGATTCGACTTCTTTAATAACTTGCGCTCATCCGGTCATTCTTAGAATTGTACTCAAACTATGGGAATCAGTTTGAATTAAAACGAAGAAGAAATTTGATGGCGCTAAAGCATACTACAGTCTTGTAGCTCAAATATCAGTTGCTCCAAATGAAAATCTGGAATCTTGGAACCAATGATCAGAATCATGAATACCTATCCAGTCTTACATGTACATTGTATTATGATGGGGATCCTTGTAGATGAAGACTAAATAATTCTGTCTCACGTAGGCTATGATTGCATGCTGTATTTCTGTGTGTGGTCTTGCTTAGAAGCCACCATCCGTGACTCTTAACAGTCTTAAGCAATACGTCAAGGGCGCCATGGAATTTCCAGATTAGGTCAGGCTGACAGCAACTGCACAATTCGGGACACAATGATCCCAAATCTGTAGAGGTTGAAATTAGTACCTACTTAGTAGCCTACATGTAGGCTACTTAGTCTTTCAATTGCAGGTCTGCACATCAGGCAACGCACAAGGGTGAAATAACTGATCTAATTTTGAGCTTTTTATTTTTCTAATAAATTTTATTACTTGCCTTCTCCTCTGCAGTTCATCGATCGCTTATTCACGGCGACTGGTTCATCTTGGCTCAGTCCTCCTCCAGTCGATGCGACTGGTTCCTGGCTCCTGCTCTCGGTGTTCCTCTTACGATGGAAATGATTGTGCAAGGCCGACAGAGAAACGTGGAACACGCAGATGAAGACGAGGACTATGGCGACAGTTTGCCAGCTCTTGGAAGAAGATGTCACAGAGGAACGACCCATTGCGATAATTGGGCAGTCCTAAAGTCAGAAACGTCAATGAAAGATTGAACATCATTCACACAGCCTCAGCTGTTACTTATTATAGACCAAGGAGTAGGAAACCTACTACTACTGCTACTGCTACTGCAAATGCAACTGCTACTGCTACTGCTACTGCTGCTACTGCTACTACTGCTACTACTACTGCTGCTACTACTACTACTACTACTACTACTACTACTACTACTACTACTACTACTACTACTACTACTACTACTACTACTACTATACTATTACTACTACTACTACTATACTACTATACTACTACTACTACTACTACTACTACTACTACTACTACTACTACTACTACTACTACTACTACTAATAATAATAATAATAATAATAATAATAATAATAATAATAATAATAATAATAACAATAATAATAATAATAATTATAATAATAATAGTAATAATTAGAATAATAAGTAAAATAATAATTAGAATAGTAACAATAATATTAGGCTACACATAGTAATAAGAGTGATAATCAAACAATAATTAACACTGGCAAATAGTTTATTAATAAAGTGACACATGCTGGAACATGCAGACCTATTATGCTTCTGAAAATATTGCAAATTCTAAGGTAGGCCTATCTCTTCTTCCTCTGCATGCATAAAACGGAAATACAAGAAAAGGGTCGTTGTTGCAAAATCGACCTGCTTTAACCCAGTATGTGAAAGAGACTCACTTGCTGCTGCTTTCATTCAGGTAGTAGTGACTATCGTGCGTCCAAATCGTTACATGAAATTTATAAAGAACACAGCAGGTGTGCTCACTGATGGAGCTGTAGATAAAATCTTAACAAAATGAATTTCTGTTATTGAAGTCACAATGCAATGAAAAATTGAGAAACGCGCAAAGGCATTGAGAATCTGATAACACTCGCTTTGAGGACAATGATTTAATAACTATAATATTGCCTGGTCATAGTGAAGTTAACTGCTTCCAAAGCTATTGAAAATTTATGTTTTCCAAAATAAACGGAGTTTATAGAAATATTATTTTGACAAGAACGCGCAGATGAACAGAGTGTGTTATTAATGTGAGTTCACTATGCACATTGCACGGGTATCACGATAGACAATGGCGTGGTCTTCTGCAGTTGGTAGACAACAATTGAGGAAAGCGAAGAAGCGCAAAGCCCTCATGTCCCACAGAAGAGACTCGTGTAACTCATTTCTGCAGGTTGATAAGCGAAATCAATAATCAGATTACTCTGCAGCTTAAGTAGACCGAAGTCGAACTGAAAGAGTAGTGATATGCACAACGAGGGACAATATCGACCGTATTTGTGCATATTCATTGTAGGCCTATTACAAATCCAAGCACAAGGATGACACACCGCACCCAACACACATAACGCCATGACAGCAAGAAATAAAGTTTGGAAAGCTTATTAAAAAGAGAAGGCTTGTGAATAAGAGAAATTTGCCTAGGCCTATATTGTTTGTAGGCTATATGTGCACTTGTTATAGCGCCCCTTCACTACTACTACTCAGAAGCGCTCCCGACTACAGCGCGGACACTGAATCGGAGTTTCACGCCGAAGCGCTGAGTAATTGAGAGTGGAGGGCTTGCAGAAGGTCCCTACACGACGGCTTGAGGTGGATTCGAACCTGCAACACTCAGGCAGCAAAGCAGCGAACATACCCACTACATCACCGTGCCCCACAATATATTATAAGCTTAGGTTATTATATGACCCTTAATATAAAATTCCAATTATTTTTTAGCGCAAGTTCGAATTCATAAACACGAGGGCGAAGGTTATAATGTCGTTGGATTGCAGATGGAAAACGGCGACGTCATTAGCGGCGCCAAGGAAGGCTAGGCCCACTAAAAAAAGGCCATCCATTTTTTTTACCATGTAAAAAATGAAACATTTGCACGATTAACCCCCCCACCCAAAAAAACTTAAATGTAAACATATGCACAAGGTCGTCAGAAATTTTGACGGCTGTAAATGGAAAATTTTCTTGAGATATTGGCCAAATGACTAGAAAAAGGTCGTCAGATATTTTGGCGACTGAAAATGGAAAATTTTCTCCCCGCAGATTCAGCACCCCAAAACTGAAATCCTGACGACGCCACTGGGCGACGTTCTGTAATACAATCCATCACAATTGTCTGGAGCAGGCGGTCCACCGTAGCCCCTCCCCAACTCATTCCTCAATACGGTAGCTACTAGAAGTAACGAAATTTCGCCCGAAGGTCGAAATTTGGCAGTCTCCTTTTGATGGATGGCCTTTTTTAGTGTTGTTGGCAATGTTGCGAAAGAGACTTTTGCAAATTATTCAGTTATTACTGTCGTTGATTTGAAGACTAAGGGGTTAAAATCGCTCCTGGGAACGATTATCTGAAAATACTGTCGTATTTCCGTTAAGTGTTTCGAAAAAATAGTTATAAGCGCAATTGAGAATATCGATCTGCGCAATGTAAACCGGCTAAAACCGGATCTCTGTTGAGAGGTTTGTATCATTGCGGTGACCTGTTTGACTATTTCTGTTTGTATAGAATTTGCATTTAGCTCTGCTTGAGTGTAGTAAGAATTGCGAATTCAACTAACTGATTGAACAAGTTAGATTTTCAATTAAAAAAAATGGAATCAAACGGTCGTCTGTATTACAAAATAGAGAATAATAGAATTGATGAATTAATTTGTGAAGCATTTGAGAGCACCACCAGCCAAAAAAACTGTTCGACAGGCAAACAAGATCTTGGATCAGTTGCATGATAACTACCGTTTCCAGACAGAAGACCTCGCTGATGATGCCTCATGGTAAACCTGCGTCATCTAATGAGTATATTATGTTTGGAAGTATAAGATGGTAGGGTAGGCCATATGACGAAGTGAGCCCAATAGGTAAGGTGTGAGCGCGGTCCAGTAATTTGTAATTTGCGCTTCTGAGTAGTCCCCTTGATGAAGCGCTATATAAATTCTTGATTGAATGAATGAATGAATGAATGAATATTGTGTATTATCTTTCAACTTCATCTGCCGAAATCTAGGTTTGCGTGCAATTTTTTACTTTGAATTTTGTAACAAAATAGGGCCTACGTCAAACATGAAAATAGTCTTCAATATTTCTGTGAAGAAACTCTAAGTAGCATTGGTTGATTATTTAAATAAAGAAGATGTTATAGGCGAGAGGATTTGAAGCTGGACTATTCGGAGACCATAATGTGAGAGAAATGAAGTAGGCCTATGGTGTCTCTCTTGTTAGCATTTCGATGGCTTATCTGGCTCTGTGGGCTGGCACTGTTCTGTTGAAAAAGAAAATAGCCTTCTGTGGCTACAGATTTCTAATAATAGGTGGAAGCTGTTGTGAAAACAGACCGTTGCGATAATATACTTCGTTAATTTTTACTCCAGGATCACTGAAGATCAAAATAATGGATCAAGCGTCGAAACCGCAACGAACACCATAACAGACTTGCTGAAAACTGAAATTTCGGAAGATGAAGTTGAACGATTCATATATTTCTATCCGTTCAAATTTATGACATGATATTTTGAAATCATATTCTTGGTTCAATTCTCTACATATTGGGAAAACCTTAGTGTCATTTATCGTCAGGACCTGGTATTAGAGATATATGAAAAGCAGTTTGGCCTACTTTTTATTGAACCACGCTGTATATACACATATATCAATCTGTTATTCACCAAAGAATGGCAGCACAATAACAAGACAAAAGAAGCAAATAATAGAAATACAGCACGGCCAGGACAGAGCACCTGCCTGTATAATAGTACGGTAATTAGGCGCGGTGGTGCAGCGGGTACGTTCGTTGCCTTGCAGCCGGAGGATTGCAGGTTCGAATCCACCTCAAGCCGCCGCGTAGGGTAAGTTCTTCACTCGCAATTGCTCAGCGATGCAGTCAGGAGCGCTTCTGAATAGCATCTGGAAGGGAATGGGCATTATGACAAGTGCACATACAAACAGACAGACAAACAAACATACATGTAAATTATAGTCTATATAATATATAGTATATAGCCTACGCTTCCTTTTTTCTTTGCCCCACTTCCGCAAGCGTTTGAAAGCCGACCTCTTTGATTGTGGTTTGGTGTTGTCGGGTTGTGATCGCATCTGAGGAGTTTCTCTTTAAGTGGCGCTATATAAATTCATGATTGCGATTACGATATTCAAATGTAGTTCATCTGCCGAAATTTATATTGCACAATATATATTAAATCATTCGTCGTCGTCCTATGTGCATAGGCGGAGACCTGGTCCGAACTTTGGGGGGGACGGACGAGCGGCCGAAAAACCATCGCCGAGGCGCGAAGAGGGGTTTGCGCCACCCTCCTAAATGTCGAATGTTTTTTATTTTCCATGCTGCAATTGTAGCATTTTAGGCTGTCATTTTAACAAACAAATTTGCTCATTATCTCAGTGCTAATAGCCCCAATTTAAGACTTCAAAGTTTCCCCTTCAATGTTTTATTTTCTTAAATTTCAGCACTGTAGCCTAATGGAAACATTTTAGGATGCGATAGCAACAAAATTTCTCATAATTTTATTGCTGAATGACATGGCTTAAGACTTTAATGAATGTCACCTCGACCTTGTTTGGATTTTTTGAATTTCCATATTATTGTAGTAGTTTAAGCTGTCATCTTAATAAAATTAATCAGTTTCCAATGCTGCTATAGTCATAGCTTAATTCTTAAGGTTGTCGCATTCTAATTGTATGAATGTCCACACTGTTATCGTAGCATTTCTAACTGTCATCCTTAGAAAATCATTCATGATTTCAGTGCTCAGTGACATGGCTTAAGACTTCAATTTATGTCCCCTCCCATTATTTAAAATATTTTCAGTTTGTAAACTGAAATGATAGCATTTTAGACTGTCATCCTAACAAAATTGATCATCATGTATAAACACTGTAGAAATTTATAATGATATTTCTGAAATATTGGGGGGGATATAAGCACCTCCGTCCCCCCCACCACAAACTTTGGAGGGGACCGTCCCCCGCTGTCCCCCCCTAGGTCTCCGCCACTGCCTATGTGTAGTTATGGCTTGGATGGAGGTTGTCGGACAGTCTGAGATCTGAGAGAGCGGTCTATAGCTGCGATTTTTCATGAATTCCGACAATTCGTCGAAGTTCCTCGAGAATTTTGATTCCATCACTACAAGAGAAAAACAAAGGTTGCTTCTGATTTTCATACCACAACGTGTTTGTATGTTTTTTGTATGTTTGTATGTGCACTTGTTATAGCGCCCCTTCAAGCTCTCTCTACTCAGAGGCGCTCCCGAATGCAGAGCCGACACTGCATCGGAGTTTCACTCCGAAGCGCTGAGCAATTGCGAGTGAAGGACTTGCCCAAGGTCCCTACGCGGCGACGTGAGGTGGATTCGAACCTCGAACCTTCCGGCTTCAAGGCAACGACGCCACCACTACACCACCGCGCCCCACAGTTGGTCAGTTGGTAGGAACCGTAGGATGAAATAAATAGAGAAGGAAGGAAGGAAGGATAGAAGGAAGGAAGGAAGGACGGAAGGAAGGAAGGATGGAAGAAAGGAAGGATGGATGGAAGGAAGAAAGAAAGGAAGGATGGAAGGAAGAAAGAAAGGAAGGAAGGAGGGAAGGAAGGATGGAAGGAAGAAAGGAAGGAAGGAAGGACGGAAGGAAGGAATTATGAAGGAAAGGAAGGAAGTGCACTGGTGCTTGCTTTTCCTGATTCATTTCACAATGTGCAAAACGGTAAAGAAATGTCGAAAAGACTTCATTTGACAGACGACTCACTTTTCTGTTAAATTCGGATGAATTCCGTTCGAATCGTAAGTTGAAAACGTTTCAAGATCTAACATCTGTGGCGGAAAGTTCTTCAGAAAGTAAACCCAGCACGTGACCTGACATGGTTTTACAGATTCGTTGATGTCTCTTGAAACTGTGTCCGGACAGACTTCAGTGCTGACGGCATTGGAGGCAACGTCATTTGGGACAATTCCTGTGACGTCATTCGAAAGTAGGTCAACGGTGACGTAGTCTCTGACGTAGAGTTCCGGATAATGTTCCAACTTGTCCAGCCACTTCAGACATTGATCATCGACATCGTATACCTCACCGACAATTGGCTACAATATTTTCAAATTAATTTAGCCACTAATAATTATCATGATCATTTATTAGTATAGTCAAACGTCGGATGTTGACCTATTTGAAGAAGCACCTTAGCAGTTGCTTCACAATGCGTTGTAATAAACTATAATAAGCTAATAAGCTTAGGCTCAAACTACATTAACAATTAATGACAATATCACAATAGTGATGATCACAATCAGAATGTCATAAAAGAATTTGTAGTTGTAAATTTCGTATTTCTTCAGAGTCCGTAAAGCGAAATCGTGTACAGCCGGTTTTCAGAACTTCGTGGCCAAAAGCAGATTGGATTGTGCGGGCAAGGTCAGGTTCAACTCGAAATCAGGGACGTCATTTGGGGAGGGCAGGGGGGGCATTTGCCCCCCCCTGAATTTGACCGATTGTTCTTACACATGACATATTTTGCATTGCTTTGCAACGCCACACGTTGTTCAAAATTCCAAAAGGCCTGTGTCTTCACGATGACCTCTGTGGTTTTGTATGTGCGGGCAGATTCAAGCTGCACACAGTGCACAGTTCATAGCCACAGATACATGTATCAACTTATGTGTATATTGTGATATTGTCTGCATAGGGAATGAGCTCGGGCTGATACTCCAAAGACGTATACAGCTTGTTCCCCCTAGATAAAGTCCCAGGTCAGTATAAGGTCACCAGATGTGTGGGTCCTGTCAGCCACACATGTACTGCAAGCCGACCAATACCCAGTTATAACATGAAGCAGCCAGGCATCTGATGCATGATTCTCCCTCTGAGCCTTATAAGCACTAGGCCTACAAGCACCCCACCCCGTCTGACCGAGACCTGGAGCGGATTCGTCAGCCTCCAACACCGGCGACCTCCTAGGGCAAGTAGCAGGCAAAGGACAATGAGCGGGAAGTTCTGAAAGAACACAGCAGAAAGATGTATTACAAGGGCTGACTGCATGCATCAGTTGGGGGAGAGGTATGAGTGTGGATTACCAATGTAATGACGGTCAGTAGAGCTGATGATTGGGCTTTCCTGAGAACTAAAGGAGGATAAAAACGGACCAAAGGACATGAGAGTTCATCCTGTAAACACTCACAACGATCCACATTCCACACGGTAGGCCTATTATGTGACATCCAATTGAACTGGAAATTTACACAAACTGACTGTTTTTAGTGCAATGGTTATAGGCAGGTTACTTTTTATACATGAAATCTTGGTTTTTAAAATTTTCTTTCAGTCATATCTTTTCCAGGTTGATATGATCACAAGCCATTGACCACCACTTGAATGATCCCATAGGCATAGCCATAGATAATAACAGTCATTAACCCAAAAGCAAAAATAATTATTGCAGACTTAGTGCATGCAGCATGCAATATTGCTATGTGAATTGTTATTAATGACAAATTAAAGCAGTGTCTAATCTGGACCCCTTCTGGGGAGGGGATGTGCCCCCTGCCTGCAAGAAATTAGTTTGAATTTCCACAGTGCAATGACACCATTTTAGGCTATGGTCTGAACAAAATTGCTCTGTTTGAGTGCTGCTAAGACTTCAAAAATATAGGTCCACTAAAAATAATAGCAAATTCTTGTTGAGCTTCCACATTGTAATCATAGCATGTAGGATGTTATCCCGACAAAATCACTATATTATTTCAGTGCTGATAAAAAGAGCGGTTTAATATATCAATATCAAAATGTAATTATAATTGCAATAATAATTTCTTTGTGTATCAAGTTAGGCAATTCTGTTCTGTTGCTAATGGACTATTACAATGAGTAACAGCAGCAGACTGGAGTATAATAATTATTATGTGCATGTAAGCTTACTTTGTTGTACTGGAATAAGCTTACCCTTGTTGTTCAAGACAACACAATTAGTAGAAATGGTTAAACATGGTATACATAGTAAGCAAGAATTGCCAAAATACCAAAATTGGAAGCATATGTAATAACGATGTTGTTTTACTAAGTGTCTCAAGGAACAAAGCATTTTGAAATCTGACAGTTTGAAATTTGAAAGATTACACTGGATAGTGGAGATAAGACATTTAATGGTAATTTTTTATTTTTGCAAGTATTAACAGTAAATTATTTTCCATGTCATGTTGATGTCATCTATTAGACTATTATTATAGTAAGTAATATCATTATAATTATATAATAATCAATAATATTATGGTAAATTATAATGGTCCAACCCGGTCTATGTAATACAATTCTATGTAATACAATAATGTAAACTGGAACAATGGCCATTATAATGTTTCAA
The DNA here is from genome assembly GCA_949752735.1 of Lumbricus terrestris. Lineage (NCBI taxonomy): Eukaryota > Metazoa > Annelida > Clitellata > Crassiclitellata > Lumbricidae > Lumbricus > Lumbricus terrestris. The sequence continues at coordinate 67,218,085 of OX457038.1, forward strand.
ATTTTTCTGTGGGTGAAGGTTATTTCTGTTATTTTAATTGTATAAAAATAGTTATTGTACAAATATTAACAATAAATCCTACTCTTTTAATATGATACTATCATATAGCATAGTAAATAATACCATTATTATAATCATATAATGGTAAATAATATCACGGTATATAATAACAAGTACAAAACACTTAATTATAGTTTATTTAAAGTAGTAGGCATTTAAAATATACCTCATCACTGAATCAAAAAGGCCTATAAGTAGATTTAATAAATATGAGCATGAATAAAACATCGCATTTAAGCACAGTTTTGCACATGTTGGCTAAATACAGAACTTACGAAGCTTGTGGAGTTTTGACCCGCGAATTTTTTTTTTGCCCCCCCCTGAAAAAAGCTGAAATGACGTCCCTGCTCGAAATACGGCTCAATGGCAAGACCAGACATGTTTAATGCAACTCTTAGAATGGTTAAAAGATAACAAATACGTAAATCACACGACAGAAGAATTGGTCAACCACACAGACCGGAAGTGCTCCAAGCAATCTCTTTTCCTCACTCACTTCATCAGCTGCTGCCATCTCTGAATAAGGACAAGTACTCGCTTCGCAAGACAGGACGTCCTTTCATTCATTTCATCTCACGAATTTACATAGAACCAGTTAAAGAAGCACGCTTAGAGGCACACCCAGTCCAACCACGATAACCCACGTGTGTCTTATTGAGCTTGTAAACACTGTATCAGAGCAAAAACCTACATGCTGCAAAATTATTGTCCATGAAATCTGTTCCTGTAGGCTGTGCATAGCCTAATTATTATTGACTAATAAGAATGCAGAGATGTAATTCGCAGTGACTGGCTCTAGAACCTGGAATGGACTCCCTGTTGCGCGTCGCTTGGCGCCTATAGAGTATAGGCCTATAGGCCTAGAGGTCACAACACAATATTCCTTTCCAACCTAAAAACTGTCTTATTTCGCCGTGGTTCGACGGGGAGCGTTCTGAGTAGAATAGATTGAGGTGCGCTATATTCAAGAACTCCCCAATAATTGCAATTTAGTGGAATACAGTGTACTACAGATTTTGATACTACCCTGAAGCTAGTGAAACGTAGGTTGCTACCTTTCCTTTTCCCTGTACGTGGAGGAGGAAAGGAATTTTCCATTGGGTGAAAATGACCAGAGGATAGGCTGCCTGGGTTCGAGCAGGGCCGAGGTATCGAGCCACTCCATTCTTGCCCTTTATCAGGCCATCGTGGTTGAGCTGACCACTCTTAAGGCTTCCATAGACGAACACACGGTGAGGAAGGTCACGGGGTTGTGACCTTTCCATGTTTTCTGTAAACATTTTTGCACATACTATAGATACACGCAACGTAGGAAATTAGGCTTATGTAGTCGTAAATTGAACCGAAAATAGATACATGTATGTATAATTGTAAATAAATAAACAAGTAAGTAATCAAGTAAGTAAGTAGGTGTTTTCTTTATTACTTCTCTTGGAAACGCAGTCGTTTTGGCCCCATCTAACCTAAGATCCATTAGTAGAACCTCTGGAGCGTAGATATAATAGTGCACTGGCGATTGGGTATCCATAATCCATCCATGGCACTCCAAAAAACCACACCGTCCGGTAAGGCCAACTCCAAGCTGGTGAGTGGCAACCAAAAATCATCGCAAACTAATTACATCACATTATTGAAGACGTAATGATTACATGTACATCACCCTAATAAGCCATGGTGAATAAATAATTTATTATTACATTAGAGAATATAATGTAATCATTGTTACATTACTCGTGACAACAGAAGCTGTGCTTTCATATGTTCGTGTCAGTCATCGAAGCTCTTCTTGTTGTAACATCCAGCCTTTGCGCCTGTTGACTCGCAGAGAGTAACAAAGACGTTGACCCGAGGTAGACGCCAGATGTTTTTCAATGGAGTTTACCCGCGCACCAAAGGTCTGACTGATAACAGAACCCACTATAGATTTCTTAATGTGGCTTGACCCGCAGCATAACATCCCGATATACAACTATTTTAGGTCGGCATCAACTAACTGTATTGTACTAGTAGTAACTTATATTGTTCCGGCGTCAAGACACTGTTGCTATAGTTACTAAGGTCCTTCAGGACTTAGCGCCCAAATACATGTACCTCTGTGGCCTGGTGTGCAAGCCGCTTCAAGCAAAATCTTCACGCCCCGTTCTATCTGCTGACCGCCTTCCTCTATATTTGGACCTCGGTCAGTGCCGGCGCTAGGGTACCTGAGGCCCCCTCCAAAGAAAAACTTGAGGCCCCCATACCTTGAGCTGTCATCTCAGCAAAATTTCTCATAACATAAGTGCTGAAAGACATGGTGTAAGACTTCAATAAATGTCCCATCCCAATTGTTAATTTTTTTAAAATTTTCATGATGTAATGGTAGAAATTTTAAGCTGTCATCTTTGGAAAAATAGCTCTTTTTCAATGCTGTTAGTCGCGGTTTAGGACTTCAGAGTGTCCCCTCTCCATTGTTTAAATTTGTCCGATTTGCCAACTGTAATGGTAGCATTTATAGGCTGTCATCTTAATAAAATTGATCATTATTGATGGGCAGTGGATGATACTTATGAAATATTTCTGAAATATTGGGGATACAAGGATTCCGTCCCAACCACAAATTGTGGGGCCGTGCCCCTGTCCACACCCCCAAGTATCCTCTTTGGTTGAAGGATAGGCCTAATGCTCTATTGGTTTGAGTAATATAATTTTGTATGCTTTGCGTTAAAACATAATTCGGTGCGTGGTTTCAAGATTGAACAGTTGTGAAAGGTATAATTACCAGCTACATTTGAGGCCCCTTGCAAACTCGAGATCAGACACATACCAAGGACATATGGGACCCTACACAGGCTTTAATGTTTGGGTCTCACGCAGGTTTTATTTTGAGGCCTCATCCAATTAGCAATTAGAATTGGCCTAAGTTACAATTCATAAGTGTTGTGTTTGAGAAAGTGAACGAAATTGCCTGAGTTAGTTTAAATGGCTTTATACTTACGCCCAAAATCAGTATGGTATTTGCATTAGGTCTGCTATGGCAGTGCCATATGGTTAGTTGAGACATGCACCAGAACGGATCTGCACAGTCACAAAATTAATAGGCATAATGACCAGCTAAATTTGGGGGCCCCTTTCAAACTCTAATGGCTTTATACTTACGCCCAAAACCATTACAATATTTGCATTACGTCTGCAAGGGCAGTGCCATATGGTTAGTTGAGGCACCAGACCGTTCTGTACAGTCACAAATAGGCATAATGACCAGCTAAATTTGGGGGACCCCTTTCAAACTCTAATGGTTATATACTTGTGCCCAAAACCAGTATGATATTTGCATTAGGTCTGCTATGGCAGTGCCATATGGTTAGTTGAGGCATGCACCAGACCGGATCTGTACAGTCACAAATAGGCATAATGACCAGCTAAATTTGGGGGCCCCTTTCAAACTCGGGGCCCCCCAATTGGGGGTACGGGGGTGCTAGCGCCGGCACTGACCTCGGTCACGAACCTCATTAACCCAGCATCGGATTTTTGCTATTGTGGTCAATGGTCATTGAGAGGATCAGACAGAGGCACCGTGTCCTAGTTACCATGCAGTCACGGCCCGGGCAGCACACACATGTTAATAAAACGTTCGCAAATGGTTAGCAGACACGTTCGTTCAACGTTTGGATAAAACGTCAGTAAAACGTAGATTTTGAAGTTGATATTACGTGTATAAAACGTTCACATGCAAACGTTGAAAGAGCGTTATGCTAACCAAATTTGAACGTTGCTTTAACGTTGGCATAACCTTTATGAATCGTTCGCAAATGGTTAGCGGAAACGTTCATCTAACGTTTGGATAAAACGTTAATAAAACGTAGATTTTGCAGTTGATATTACGTGTAAGCCTATAAAACGTTTACATGCAAACGTTAAAAGAGCGCTATGCTAACCAAATTTGAACGTTACCTCAACGTTGGCATGCATGCTAAAATGAAGCGCGATCACCCACAGGCGTGTTCAGTCCTTAGAAAGTGTGGAGGGTCATGAATTTGTTTTTAATATCTAGGTGTCTAGGTCACTATATTGTTCGACCCCTTAACCAAATGAAAACGGATTTGAACAAATTGTGTGGGTCGTATTTTTCAGAGTGGGGTGGATCAAACCACCCAAAACCCCGTGCTATATCACTCCAGCACTGCGGTGAACTAAGAATTAAGCAGGCACGCACGGCTGCAATTCTAATTTCATGTATATTGCACGCATCAATGTTGCATCTTTAATAAACACAGGATTTGAGTTTAATACACCGTCTCAATTTATCTGATAAAATGTCAGAAAAGACAAGAGCAAGATTTAATGATAAAACACACGAAGAAGATAGGTCTACATGTAAAAGCGAATTTATTTTAGAATGATGACAATTGTGCGAAAAAAAATCCAAACGCAAGCTATAGATCAGGCATCACTTCATCGCAGTTCATGGAACCTGAGGCAATAATATTAAAATATGTAGACACGACCATTGAACTATACGATGCATACGACAACAGTTACTATTCACAGCGCAGTTAATGTAATCCTAAGACAATAATATTAAAATAATTATGTAGACACGACCATTGAAATATACATACGAAAACTATTCAAAACACAAATAAATTGTCCCTTTCATCAATACATTCATTTCAGTGATGGTTTCCTCACAGTTCTTCCAAATGAAAGACAGTAAAACGAGCCTGGCCAATAAAAAGTACCTGGTCAATCATGATCGCCTCATTCCTCTCGCTGTTGTAATGGAATTTAATGGAGGGGAACCTGGACTGAGGAAAATCAAACTTGGGACAGGTACAATCATCCATCGCGTTAAATTCTGAATCCAAAACCTGCATTCCGTTTCTATCCGACACAGCCAACATGCGGCCATGACTGTCTACAAAACCTGAATGCAGAATACATAGATTTCCCCACAAGTCTAGGGGACACACGTATTGGCGTATCTTAGTACCATTCATGTCGATCTCTGTTAATGTTGCTTGATAGTTGTAGCCGTCGTAGGGGTCTGCGGGTATACCCGTACCCGCGGGTTTACCCGTACCCGCGGGTCGGGTACGGGTCGGGTACGGGTCGGGTACGCTTTTCACGGGTCGGGTCGGGTACGGGTATGGTCATCACGGGTACGGGTATACCCGGTTGTACCCGTACAAACTTGGCGTGGAGGTTGAAAAATGGCATCGTTCCATTTGAGGGCGAAGGCTTACTACTTAGCCTACTATAGACAAATTGGCACATCTAAATCTAAGTACAACATACCTTCACGTGCTCCCTCTTCCTCTCCGTCTCTCTCACCGTCTCCCTCTTCGTCTCCGTGTCTCTATCTTTTCCACCCCTGTGCCTTTCAGCATCTGTTGTATGCCTCTATCTCTCTGCCTGTGTCTATTCTTCTCTGTCTCTGCCTCTCTGTATCCACCTTTTCCTCCCACTCTCCATCTAATTTTGCCTATCTCTATTTTCCACTTCCTCTCCACTTTCTCTCTTGCTCCCTCTCCTGCTCCTTCTCCCTCTACCTGCCTGTCTTCACCGTCATAGATCTTCCTCTTCCCTCTATCTAATCATATTCCTTATCCGCTGACCCCGCTCCTCTCCACCCTCCTACTTCGCTCCCATGAACTTGGTATTTATAATGCGAGCCGAATAACAGACGCAAAGTGGCCAGTTGTTCTATAGGACAGTCGCAGTGCTGTATCACACATGTTTGATCTGTCTAGTCCGACAAGAGGACGATCAGAGTTCGCTGACGTTGACGCCTCTGACAAACAGTGACGATATCAGTCTCCTTGGTTCACGCCGTGTAAGCAGATACCGTAGCTTCAGAAGATTGCCACCCCTTTACCTCTAAGATACATCATCATAATTATTAGCCGCATTAGGCGCATTAAGCTTGGCTGCCGAGAATCATATACACCAGGTGGGATGTATCGACATCAGACGCTGTGACAAGTCAACGGTCTCTTTGAGGACAGATCATGCAGGCTGGAAAAATAATACGATGAATGATAATATGGCGACTGGTGTATAGCTATAACTATGGACAGTGGACACGAATATGCATGGATATATATATATATATATATATATATATATAAGCAGATACATAGCCAAAGGTTGGGCGGAGGCGGTTTGCTGGCAGAGTATGAATTTTGGCCGGGCCGTGATGGGTGTGGGCGGAGGTAGGGAGGGGTACGTTGGGGCCTGGGGTCAGGGCCGGCCTTAGCCCAAGTGGCGCCCTAGGCAAGGCATACATTTGGCGCCTCATGCATAGGCCTGCATTAGGATTTTATTTCGGGGGATGTTTTCTTGACCGTGAATTTTGAGGTGCCTACACGCTGCGGGCGACTTTTTTGGTCGAAATATTCTGACGACTTATGTTAGTCGTCGAATTTTCTGACGTCCAAAAATGCTATTTTCCGCGATTTTCGACTATTTTCTGTTCAAAATTACATTACACACTGTCATGTGCTAGTAAATGCATAATTATTTCATTTTTACATTATTTCATTTAAGGGAGGGGCGGTGTTCAAACACCCAAAACATCCCCCTAGCTACGGTCTTGTAGGCCTATACGCTCAACTGAGTAATTCATTATAATTTTTTTATTAGTGCACTGAAGGCTGGATATAATATTCAATTTTGTGAAGAATGGTATAAGTTTAAAAATATTAAAATACACTCTTGTGGAAATGGCGCCCTTTTTGTGGAAATGGCGCCCTCTTTGTGGAAATGGCGCCCTCTAGAACTTGCAATGGCGACCCATGCAACTGCCTGCTTTGCCTATGCCTTAGGTCGGTCTGCCTCAGCTACTGCCCTTTCTACATCGTCGTCCCTACTAGACTATTTTATTTCAATATGAATAAAGGGCAGGCTGTAATGTTGTAATCTCATCTTCATACTCAGCAAGGCCCACTCCCTTTTCATACATTTCATTTCTTGCAACATCTTCACTCTCGAAATTGAGCGTCGCGTATTTTAACCTGTCTCCTAAAGCAAAGAGTAGGCTATAGGCTATAGCCTACGGAATGTCGTTAAAAATCGAATTTTATTCGTCGATTTAAAATTTATACAGTCCTTGAAATTGAATTAGGCCTGCCTGAACAGTGAACAGGTGCAAAGAATCCATAATTATTTTAAATTCTTTCCATTAGCAAAAGTTTTGAGTTTAAAAGAATTATAGTGTAAAAAAATTAAAATTGGCCGGTGCCGCGGCGCCCCCCAAAGACTGCGACGCCCTAGGCAACTGCCTACTTTGCCTATAGGTAAGGCCGGCCCTGCCTGGGGTGGGCTGGGGTGGTGCTGGGCACAGGCGAATGGCTCAAATTTACCCGGCAGCGCCAAATACCCGAGAGGTGCGTAAGCGGGGTGGGAACGAGGCAGGGTGGAGCGGAGTGTGGCGGGATAGTGCGGAGGGAGAGGCGAGGTGGGGGCGATGTGGGGCGGGAGTGTATGTGGGTGCGGGAGGAGCTGGGAGTGGCGAGAGGTAGGGTAGGCTCTGAGAGCAAGGTGAGATGGAGAGGGGAGAAAACCCGAAATTCAGCGGTCAACTTCGAGGCGAGAAACTAGAATCTCCTGGGTAACGCCGGATACCACAGCTAGTAGCTTGATAAGTCAACAACTTTTGGCTAACGTCTGCTGCAGTCATTAACGATGTACGTTTTAACAACAGTATTCTATTTCTCAGTTTTCTACATAAAATAATTTGCGGATTATAAAACTGCGTCAGATGTGAGTAATAATCATCTTTCCACTACATCGATCCTTAGTCTATTAGTATAGGCCTAACGCCTAAGTGACGTGTTTGGCGACCCTTCTTGCGTAGGAAAACTGAGTATTGTCTTGCAACGGATTTAGTATAATATACTATCATATACTGCCATTTACATCTGGATTCTGCACTATAATATAGTGCAGAATCCAGATGCAAATGGCACTGTCTCCGCAGGCATCATAATAGTAAATGCAGGTTTACTCTCTTTCCACGTCCTCTTTCTGCTGCAGAGTCTTCGCCCCTATTGTTCTTGTTCCTTAACTTACTCTTTTCGCATCCCCACTCTGTTCTTCTTTATCTTCTTCTGCTGTGCATCCACTTCTTTTCCTTCACCTTCCTTATCCTCCTCTTCGTCCTCATTTTCTTCTTCCTGCTCCTCATCCTCCTCTGCCTCCCTGCTTCGTCTTCATGATCATCTTCTTTATCCTACTGTTCATCGCGTCCTCTTTTCCTCCTCCTTCTCCTTCTTTCCCATTTTCATATTCATTCCATCCTCTACCCCTTCTTAGTTGTCGTCTTCCTTCTCCTCCCTCTTCCTCCTCTTCCAGCTTCATCAGCTTCATCATCCTCTCTCTCTCTCTCTCTCCCTCCCTCCCTCTCTCCCTCCCTCCCTCCCTCCCTCCCTCCATCCCTCCATCCCTCCCTCCCTCTCTCTCTCTCTCTCTCTCTCTCTCTCTCTCTCTCTGTTCCTAACTGACTCCTTCTACTACTACAACTACTTTATTATTATTATTATTATTATTATTATTATTATTATTATTATTATTATTATTATTATTATTATTATTATTATTATTATTATTATTATTATTATTATTACTACTACTACTGCTGCTGCTGCTACTCCTGCTGCTGCTGCTGCTACTGCTACTGCTACTGCTACTGCTACTGCTACTACTACTACTACTACTACTACAACTGCCTCATCTACAACAGCAACAACTGCTATTGCTACTACTGCTACTACGACTACTTCTGCTACACAACCACCACTACCACTACCATTAACAATACAACTACTACTATACTGCTACTACTACTACTACTACCATCACTACTGCTAGTACACTACTTCTGCTACTACTACTACTCCCACCACAACCACTACCACTATTACTACTACTACAACTACTACAGCTGCTACTACTACGACCACCACTTTGATTATGACAACAGCTACAACTACTCTCACGACCATCACCGCCACACTACTACCTCTATTACTACAACAACAACTACTGCTACTATCAACACCATTATCAGCCTGTTTATTATTTTCACTGCCAATGTACTGCATGCCGTGTTGTAAACATTGCCGCATGTAAGGCCCAGCATTGTACACAGGAAGGCGTGCTGATGACGTCGCGGGTACGATACGGGTACGGGTATACCCGCGGGTACGGGTCGGGTCGGGTAGTAATTTTGGGGACGGGTCGGGTACGAGTACGGGTAGCAGTTCTACTTCACGGGTACGGGTCGGGTAGCAAAATGCTCTACCCGCAGCCCCCTAAGCCGTCGTCGTTGTTATTGTCGTCGTCGTCGTCGTCGCCGTCGTCGCCATCGTCGTCGTCGTCGTCGTTGTCGCCGTCGCCGTCCTCATCATAGTATGATAGATGTGAGCCTCTCAAGACAAGGTTTCCATTTGGCTTGGCAATCATCTCATAGAACTCGGTTATATCCGATGGCAAGCGTATAGTCTGCTTCAGGGAACCATTCGCATCAAAGATGCTTATGGCAGGGATTCGTATGGTTTGCTTCCGTGAAAGGATGAGACTACCATTGGCCGTCGCACAACATCTATATCCTGGCAGGTTTATGTCTCCTATCACTTCCGATGGGGTCGACCATCGGGGGTCAGTATCCCCTGTAATGCGCAGTACTGAACAGTGATTGCGCTGCTTTCTATTTACGATATACACGCAGTTTGACATGGTGCAGGCGACAATGATCTCCGGACGCAATCCTGGTAGCGGGATGAAATATTTCACCTCTGCCATATTGTTCCAGTCGTAGACATTGATGTAATCATCTCCAGGGTATTGTCTACAGAGCAAGAACACTTCATCTCTCACAGTGGTTACGACTGACACGTTAAATGGGATCGTATGCTGCTGCAGAATTTCCAAACGAATCGTTCCCTGAGCTAAAAAAAGAAACAATCACTACACCGTTAGACAGATTCATCTATATGATGCCATGCCACAGGGCTTCTTCTGACTATATAGTGTGCAGTTCTGCATAAAATGGACATGCTGTTCTATGAATTTGTGCAGATGTAAAAGCATTTCTGTGCAATGTAAAGAGTCGAAAATGTTCATTGTCGTCCGATTGGAAAAATTTGCCACGGACGAGAGAGGAAGAGAAGGAAGAGACATGCAGTGCAGTTCTAACATTCCGTCAAAGAATTCGTGTAATGTCGTGTGATAAAAGACATCATCTCAAAGGCGAGGTTATCAATATTGCACAAGCATTCGTAGGCCCCTAAATTATATATTGTGTGAACAGGGCTGATCAGAAACTTTACTAGCGCTATATGATCCTGAGCATTCTACCTCTGGTGTGAATTAAGTACGCATGAAGAAGTTGGAACTTGAAATGAACTTTAAAGTGAAGACATGCCGAATTAGTGGATGCCATTATACTATAGTTGTTTTTGCGTAAAAGGAGTTCTTTAAAATGAAGACAGCAAGGAAATGAATTGGGTCTACTATGGTTGCTCAAATCAGGTGAGAGATCAGTTAGGCTGTGGAAATTATGTGGCAAGAATATTTGAACTTGAGTGCCCCATGCGCAGACCTGCAGACGTTAAGTTAGTATTAACTGTCACCAGGGGCGGATCAAGGGAGGGCAAACCCGACCGTGGCCCCATTGAGAAATTTGCACATCTACACCAGCTATTGTGGCGGGCAAATTATACGTACGTACCCCCATACTGGTTCGATGCAATGGGAAAAGGTGACAGAGAAGAAAGAGAGAAGAAAAGTAGCGTACGACTAAAAAGGTAATCGGATTCCTTCGGCCAAAGACCAGCAAAAATGTTTTCTAGACAGAAGACCAAAAATTTTGGCACCCCTTCTAAAATTTCTCTATCCGCCCCTGACTGTCACATGTCTACATGCAAGAATTTTATTCGCTCGAGTGGATGCGCGACAGGATGCTCATGAATCGAAAGAACAGAGGAAGTTGAAATCTCCGCTAGAGCAGAATGTGCTTTGCAATGTCGGTTCTGTTTGCTTCAGTGGTAGAATCAGACTTGTCATTTCAAAGAGACCATTCATCCTGAAGTGTTGAAAGTGAGGGAACTGAAATCTCTAGGCAACTGAATGCTAACTATAGAATGACGCACTGAAAAAGTGATTCTCAATTCAGGTATAGGTTAGGGTTGGCCTACGCTTGAAACGAGGATAGGCTACTTTGTCGATTTCAAAGGCCAGTCCTATACCTTCCAGAGCTCTGTCAAGTCGAGTTCGAAAGCCGTCGGTTGAGAAGACACTGCTCCATTGCCAACAAACATCTGCAAGTCTGTTCATCACAAGTTCAGCCTTTTCTGTCCACACGCTTTTCGCCAGCTTCATGTTCTTCACTTCCATGGCTATGACTTGAATGAGGATGCACTCGATCAGTTCGATCGGTAGATCTTGCAACTACAGTAAACAAATATTAAGCCATAATTATTATCTGGCATGATGTTTATAGTTTACAATCTACATAATTACTAGAATCACTCTCCATGAAGTTCAATAATTTTCAGAACAATTTTGATCGGATTACTTCAAAAATCGTATCAATCAATCAATCAATCAATCAATCAATCAATCAATCAATCAATCAATCAATCAACCAATCACAAATTTATATAGCGCCCCTTCTAGGTCACTACTCAGAGGCGCTCTCAACCCAGTTTTGGTCAATAAGAAAAGCCTTAAGAAGACGATAGAAAGAGTCACGGGAAACGAGCGGAGGGCCACATGCAGGGAGGCTATTCAGGTAGCCGGACCCAACACGACGGAGAATGCCCCTCGCTGCATGGTCGCAGTAAATGGCATAAAGTAATTGTCAGAGAACTGCGCGATGAGCGCGTACCGCATGAAAAGTGCACAATTGTTCTAGAAAAAACTTGTTACATGTTTAACGACACTGCCCTTTCAATGATGTTTAGTATCGCCCTCCCCCTTTATCCAGGCTTTGGACTGACACTGGCAGAGAACAGCCAGTAGCGGAGTTAGGAAAAACAATCCGCAATCGTTTATATAGGACCATAGGTGAGAAAGAGATATGTCCCATGGCCTAAATGTATTGTAGCACCCATCCTGGTTGTTTTTGCATAATTATGACATATTTTATAGATAAATTGCTGTCCTTAAATTCAGGGATTTTATAAGAAATTTTGCTAACTGCACAACCAGCAATTTTTTCTAGTGTGGCTTTGTTGACAAAAATTTCTCACGACCTTCTTTCTGGTCGTTTCTGAACATTTTTTCCATGCATATTTTTTCACTGCACAAACCCTTCGTTCCATTTCGCTCTTCCGTGGTAAATCGACTGCAGCTACCTTTTTCTAATGATTATAACTGCACAAGATTGCTTTTACAGCTGCACAGATTCATTTACAACTGCATATTTTGTGTAGAACTGCACGTTAAAAAGCTCTGCTTAAATTGTAAAATTTGACTATTTTCAAATGTTTATTTACATTTGAAAGTAGAGACAAAGTCTAGTAGATGCCAGTCTGTAGACCAACCTATTATACACCTAATTATTTTTGCCATTCACATAGTTTAGATTTTTTAATAGAAGATTTGAGACTGATTAATTCCAATGTCATGATCATTGATCAGCTTACCGTCGTGTCACTTATGAATGGCGTGAGTTTTGCACGTTTCGCATTGTCTTCATCTTGAGGGACGTCAGCTACAAAGCAATAAATCAATGCAATTATATCCCGATACAATTACTCTGCGCCTTAACCAGTGTTTAATCTAGTCCTAGGCGTACTTGGGGTGGGGAGATTTAGATTTTACGGGGGGGGGGTGGAGGGCTGGACGGCGACCACTGAGCCAGATGAAAAAATTTTCTGACCACCAATTTTTTAGTCTTCTGTTCAACCTTTCGATAAACTCACCAATTCAGATGGTGAATGTCGAATTTTTCTAATGGAATCTTACGTGTGTCATCTTTCTGGGGGTGGGGCGAAATGGTACGTATTTATGCATGCTAAAAACACCTCTCGAATCCCCCCATGTCAGAGACGTCTAGATTAAACACTGTGCCTAATCCTAAACCTGACGGTCTAATCGACCCTCACGACGCCTAAACTGATCCTAACCGACCATCACGACGCCTAACCTGATCGTAACCGACACGTCGGTCCCCGATACTATAGTTATGTCATACACTATTAAGAACTTCCATAAACTAACTTACGAGCGGCGCCGTTGTTTGTTTGCTCCTCTGCAGTATTGATGCAGGATTCATTTGATGTTCGTTTCTTCGACATGGCGATGAAGCGCCGGTCGAATGTCGGGACTCTACAATTACTATACTACAACAACCGAATCAGAGGAGCAAATTAGCGATATTTAAAGTTTATCTGTAGAGCCGCCTAAAACCGACTTCTTGAAGTGACCCTGACAGTAGAATGCCTAAGGAAGCATTAGCCTTCAAGCTTTGGTATGAACAATGACGTCTTAATTGTTACTGAAGCATTGTGACGTCAGAGAATTAATGAGATCGCGGTGTCTGACGCTTCGCATTCTCTCACGATATTACGCCAAGAGCCCAAGCGTGAGAAACAGTTAAGGTATGCGAATGTAACCACAAACAAAACGAGAAAAAAGGATAGTTAAAAAGTCGTCAGTGTTTGCACAGTTCCTACATAAATTATGTCATTAAACAAAGGCACAGGCCTAAGTACTATACATAGCCTATGTGGAATAATATTCAACCATTAATTTGTTTATAGCTTGCTAGTAAGCCCGATATACTCATCCATAGGTCTGATAAAAGTCATTCCAGCTCGAGCAGACGATATCGATGATGATGATGATGATGATGATGATGATGATGATGATGATGATGATGATGATGATGATGATGATGATGATGATGGTGCTCTGCCCGAAGGCAGGTTCATTGGCTTTACGCCCCTGGGGATGAGATGAGTGAGGTGGTTTCCTGTTGCCTTCCTCACAGACAATGATGGGTAAGCAGCTTGCCCAAAGTCGCACCGCAGGAGCTTGCACCCCTGCGTCCCACACTTGCTGGCTCGATATATCTAAATCTCTGAATGTCAACTCCCAGCCCGGGGCTTGAACCACAGTCCGTTGCAACCAACAGACGAATGCAGCTCCCGCTTACCGGTGTAGCTAACTAGGCCAGTCAGGCGATATCATCAGTGTTTTAATCTAGTCCCCTGCTTTGGGGGAGGGGGTTCTGGGGGTGCGGTGGGAAAAACTACCGCTTTGGGCGGACGGAAATCGCTCTGGTCACCCTTTTTTGTCTTTTCGCAAAAATGTCCTCAGAGAACATATGTGTATTTTCTAAAAAATCTGATGATCTTTTAAGTAGGCGTATTCCAATGGTTCGCAGTCAAATTATTCTTGTCGAATTTTTAGCATTATACAGCTGACCCACCGTCATCCATGAACGGAAAACACTTTATAGACCTAGGCCTACTTGTACGAGCATGGGCATAACATGTGCGATATTTTCTGCACGATCTGTAGGCCTATACGCACGTACATGTACATTGTAAAACAATGTAAAGTAGCCAATTGTTTATTGGCTGAAATTTTAAGTTTCTCTGCCAATGTTAAACTCTTTAGTTTGTGGATCGAAAGCAAATGTGGAGTAAGGATCTCTGATGTTGTTGTTGATGATGATGATGATGATGATGATGATGATGATGATGATGATGATGATGATGATGATGATGATGATGATGATGATGATGGAGGAGGAGGAGGAGGAGGAGGAGGAGGAAGAGATGGAAGCAGGGCTGAAAGTGAACCGGGTCTGTCCCTTGGTCTGCGACCCGGCATTCAATCTGGCACTCTGCTTTGTCGGGTCTTAGCCAGTTAGCCAGGTAACATTTAGGGATTTTAGGACCACGCATATATCACAGTTTAGTTTATTATTAGAGAATAGTGTAGAAAATCAAAAGCATTCACGCACTGGCCGTTCGTTTGTTCCACATAGACCTATATAATTATCTTCTTCATATACGCCAAATGTATAATTGCATATCTCAGACCCAGCAAGTTTTTCAAACCACTTTCGGCCGTGGATGGAAGAGGAGGTTGTGAAGGAAGATGAGGAGGAATGAGTTGAGAATGGAAGAAGAAAACGATAATTGAGGTCTAATCGATTGTGATGGATCCCTATAGATAAACGTGCTTTAGTTTAAGTTCGGGCACGATTTACGATATAATGACGGCAAGTGGCCTATTTATATTATTATAATGCCTACTTTGTATTTAGTTGTGTGTATTGAATCTCTTACTAATCGCCGCCACTTCTGGTGTCCTCTATTCCCTCTAATCGCCTCTCCCTTAAAAACTTCCAAGACTCAGTTCATCTGGTTAGCTACCTCCAGGAGCTCCAGAAACTTGATGTTGTTCTGCTCTCTGTAAGATATCTAGATCGCTTTATAGCTGATTAAATACGATACAATAAAAAAAATATATAATTGCGAATTTATTCAGTTGTTGATTTGAAGCTTACACTGATTGTAGTTAGCGTAAGAAATATTATACTTTAAAAAGGCATACTTCATAAACTTTGCACATAGGCTAAAATTACCCAGCCTAGATCATAAAAGTAGCTGGGTCCAGGGTATTGCCCCTCTGCCCCTTCCTTCTTCCCGGGTGTGGGCTCAAGAACAGAAACTCTGTTTTTGTACACAGACATAGACCTACATGTATAAGCGCACGACGTCAATTATTCCGGATTTATTTTGGGGAGCAGAAACAAAATCTTGCACCCCCCTCTGATGAAATGTTGCCTACGCCTACGTCCTAATTATTAAGGTCAACAGTTTCAGTAGCCGATTCGCCCTTTTTGGAGGTCATTGAAAGGCATTAAACAAACCATTTGCATAATATTATACATAATTTGCATTATAGTACCACCTTATGTGCAACCTGGTGGCTGATCGGTAACGCGCTCGCTCACGGAGCGGGTGGTTGCGGTTCGAATCCCGGTAACGACCTTGGGAAAGTTGTTTACGCACACGTGCCTCTGTCACCAAGCGGTATAGGCTAATTTGGTACCGGCGTAAGCTGGGAAGTAAGCGACAAGTCCTGTGGTGCACCGGCACCGTGTCCAGGACCTTGGGATTCGTCCAATGAGGGATCAAGGGTCAAGAAAAGGAGATGAGCGCCTCACCAACGGGCCTTCGGGCCCTCGGATGACTTTACTTTTTACTTTACTACCTTATAATTATACACTGTACTGTTATATGCACAGATGCGCATTTACACGGTGACTTTCTGGAAGTTAAGCCTTCTCTATAAGACGAATGTGATATGCTGGCGGACAGTGTTGCTAATTCAAACATTGCTTTCTGATTGGCACAGAGGCATCGATGAAGTCATGAAATTCAGGATGCATCTTTATTTTTAGCAGACATTTCACAGAAATACATTTCACAGCGCCAACATCAAGACTCCTGCAGATCATGCTCATGTAGACCATGCAGAAATTATTGTCCTAAAGGAGTTTCATCACAAATATGCAGAACATGTTTAGACAATGATAGCTATTGAATAGAATGCGAAATGTTCTATTATGCAATGTGCTCGAGAAGGCCTAACTAACACAGTCGCTCTCTGCGTATGTATGACAGTTCTACTAGAGCTATAAATACACCGGATTCTCCTGATCACTTAAAGTTCTGCATAAAATTATAAGGAAAGGGGGTGGCGAACGAGAAAGGGCTGGTGAAGATGGTGTGGTTTGAAGGGCGAGGTGCTAAGATAGGCTAAAGTAGGCATGTGTTTAGCTGGCCACAGTACATATCGCTTTGCAAATAAGGTGGTGTTGAATAATATACTATGGTATTAAGAAACAGGGTATTTTTTGGTGACATATGAAATTCCATAATGCGACACACTATGATAGGCTATGATACGGCACAAAGGTTCAGCTGGGAGTTGAGTTGAAAGATAGAGGCAATACTGTCACCGTACAGGGTCAGAATAGCAAAAAATGACATCGTTTATAAATTATGTGTCATCGATACTTTGGACAAGCAAAGTCGTCAAAGGTTCATGTCCATGCAACGATATGACATTGCATGGAGGAGGCATGGAAGAGGCATGGTAGGCATGGCGCTGCATGGGCATCACGCTGCATGCGGGGCATGATGTGGCGTGAAATTGCATGACATGCATGCTACTGTATTACATCACATGGCATAACATGTCTTAACATTAACGAAATGTCCGACCTGACAATACATAGCTATTATGTTGTGAAATGTCCTATGCTAAAACAATTAAAGCAGTATCTATAGGTCCCTCAATACGCTGGAGCCAGTGATGACTGCAATGCAGCAGTTAGTTCCGATACCTGCGGTAGTTGATGACAAGGAACGGTCCCCTAAGATGAGTGATTGAACATCCCGTTCCTTCAGGAGCCATGGACGGGTACTGGCACGTGGTCTTCACATCGACCGTCAGCACTTGACTGCCATTCTGTAACATACCATCCACCATTCGTGTCAAAGTTCCCAGGTGGCAGAACCCGGCTGCTCCGGTTGTTCCAACAGCCGGACTGTGGACCATCGTGTATTGAACTTGACGGTTGATGTCTTCCGCGTCAGTGATCGTCACGGATATGTTGACGTTCGGAGTAGGAGGCGAATCAGTCATGGAGATTGGGGTGAAGAGGGTTGCATTCAAAATATAATCGTTCGTCCTCAGACTGTTAATGGAAATGTTGTAAATGGTTGAGTTCTCTGCAGTAGGATCTATTTTAAAAATAAATAAGAGAAGGTTAATGTAGCCGCTGTCGTTGATATTCTGCTTTGTATTAATATTATTATCATAATTAATCTACATGACATTGTAGGTCTATAGGGATAGGAATCATAGGATTTGCGAAAAAGCGTTATGAGGTTGAGGTGAGTTCGTAGGATGAATCTATTTGTCGTAATGCGGAGGAGTTTGCTTCAAGGACGCGTTACAGCTACGGCTGTGGAGCGACTTGT
The DNA here is from genome assembly GCA_949752735.1 of Lumbricus terrestris. Lineage (NCBI taxonomy): Eukaryota > Metazoa > Annelida > Clitellata > Crassiclitellata > Lumbricidae > Lumbricus > Lumbricus terrestris. Next base: position 67,236,138 of record OX457038.1, read on the forward strand.
AAATTGAAAAAAACTGATTAGTCGACGGATGGACGAAGCAGCTTAGAGTGGACATGGAACGTGCTGAACGACGTGGTTGAACCGTGGACAACTGATGGATGACTTAAATGCCCTTACTGAATTGCAACAGCAGCTAACAACTGCAGCTGAAAGAAATATTAATTTGGTCTAAACCTTGATAAGATGCGATCCAGTTGCATCCGAGGCTATCGTCATTGGACCCGTTTCTGCGTAATCTTTCTTGCCAATCGTAGAAGGCAAGAGCAGTCTCATTGATGTCGCACGACCCTGCAGGCGCCACCACTTGGCTTTCCTTTAGGTCAACGATCGTTGTTACTTCAGGCGCTTTGAAAAAATAAACATGTCGTCGTGACCGTTTATTAAGGGTAGATTAAGGGTAGATTAAGGGTAGATTAAGGGTAGATTAAGGGTAGATTAAGGGTAGATGAATGGAAGCCTAAATCCTATCTAAATTGATTATTACCATTATAGCCATGGTGATGATCAATTCCGATGGACAAAAACAATATGTGATGTAGAATAATGGATGGACAAAACAGCCTGCGACAAAAAGAACATGTAAAACAAAATATCTTTGGAGATTACACCGCAACTGCAATGACGGTCATACATAAAAGCAGCAGAGAGCAATTTTAAAATAACTAAATTCTCTGATATATTGTAATCGCATTTACATGTACATGTATATCGCTATAGCAAATCATTCTATACAAGCTCGATGGTGCCACGTCGTGAGTCGTGACGGCTACGTCTTTGCATATAGCATGGTATGGCGTGGAAGGCTGTGGCATTACGTGGACTTGCAAGGCGCTGAATGCCGCTCTTTAGTATGGCAGGATGCATGACACTTCAGGTGTGGTACATGTATGTTGCTGAGATAGCCTATCATAATTATGGCGAGAGTATAGTGTGGATTAGGTTCTGATGATTGTATCTGATCATTTGGTCACCGGACTACCACGACTTTCGGACTACTCTTTTGGACAACCCTTCTGACCAGACACATCGCTCTTGAGTACGCTGGTGCCCAGCGCTTGGCGTTTGAGTGGCGCTATAGAAATTTGGAGATTACGATTATGGACGCATCATAAATTCCGATAGAAGGAAGTAATAACTCAGCTCACTACGCCTCCAGTAGAGTATGTAAAGGAACGGTTCTCGAAGATGTTCGACCGCACATCCTTCTCTCGTCTCCAGATCGCTGGACTGGCACGAGGTCAACACATCGAACGTCAAGTTGGAACTATTATGCTTCAGCAACTGCTTTACCATCTCCTCCACCGTCCAACGAAGACAGAACTCGGCATCGGTGTGAGTTTCGTTGCCATATTCCGTTGTGACATTACGCTCTGTCACGGTGATGTTCGCCCGTCTCACCTTGACGGAGAGGGTGACGGTAAACCATTCTGTTGTTCTCTTGAAGAAAGGGATCTGGATCTCTGCGTACGAGATTATATCTAGGCTGGACATGCATATCATGGAGCGAAAAGTGATATAGTGCTGATCTCTCCTCAGAATCGTCTGTTTAAAAATAAATTGTAATTATCTGCTAAAAAATTATTTCATTATGATTATTAGTAATCCAATATTCATCCGTCAAAGACATGATATCTATAGAGACTGCGCAAAAGTAACCAAAACAACAACTTTTCTTATGCTATTATTTGCATGAATATAGGCCTACATGTAATCTACCTATAGCTATAGTAATATTTTTAAATTGCCGTATTATATTATTGGGCACGCTCTGACGAAAATGGCAACACTCTGGCACGAGGGAACGCATCTTGTTGCCCAGGCAAAGGATCGACTTAGTGTTTCATTCGCCAGACCGCGCTGGTAAAAATGAGCAGTATTGGAAGTCTAGAGCGCTTTGCTTGACTGCCAAACGATAAATTTCGACATTGGGATAACTTGTGGTCATCTGCTCATTCCACGAATTGTAACTTTATTGCGATGTGCCATTTTGAGATGAGAAATGAGAATCATTACTGATATACTAGCTGGGTACCCGGCGTTGTCCGGGATAAGTTGAGTAGTAAATGAGACATTCAGCATAGAAGTAAGGTTTATTTTGTGTATTTTGTTTAACATAACTGGAGAAATATTTAAACCATCTTGCTTAATTTAAAGTTTGTGGCTAGACGACGATTGCTGTCTTTCCCTCTGGGGCGATGATGAAGAGGTTTTTGCTTGCACCATCTCTCGAGCATGCAACATAGAGCTGTCCATTGGAGAAGCAAGGAGCTTGTAGTTCAACCCCCTGCTACCTTAGTGTTCGCTCCGTTCCCGACCAATCCACTACTTCCCCACCCTCACTTCACACCATATCCACTCCTACTCCCCAACCCATTTATTTCTCACATCCCACTCACCAACCGACCCATAACCCGCCGACCCACCGTGCCTTCACCTCTGTGGTACACGGCATTGGGGTTTATAACCGGTAAGCAACCTTAGAATTTCGGTTTCCCGGCAAATCCCACCAACAACTACACCATGCCTCCACCCGGCCCCTGCGGGACGAGGTGTATGTCGGTTGAGGGTGAGGTGGTCCGGGTAGCACTCTATCTAGCTGCAACTTTTCAGGTGAATAGCTGTGAAACTGTTGGCGTGCATTCTGAACATACATACATCAATACATGCATACACAGTGCACACACATACATGCATACATACATACATACATACACACACATACATACATACATACATACATACATACATACATACATACATACATACATACATACATACATACATACATACATGCATACAGATAGGCATACATATATGCATACATACATACATACATACATACATACATACATACATACATACATACATACATACATACATAAATACATACATACATGCATGCATACCTACATACATACATACATGCATACATAGTACATACATACATACATACATACATACATACATACATACATACATACATGCATACATACATACATACATACATACATACATACATACATACATACATACATACATACATACATACATACATACATACATACATACATACATACATACATACATACATGTACATGCATGCATGAATACATGCATACATCCTTTCTTATAGATATAGATTACGATAATTTATTAATTATCATTATTCATTATTAGCTCGAGACAAAATAATACTACTACTACTACTACTACTACTACTACTACTACTACTACTACTACTACTACTACTACTACTACTACTACTACTACTACTACTACTACTACTACTACTACTACTACTACTACTACTACTACTACTACTACTACTACTACTACTACTACTACTACTACTACTACTACTACTACTACTACTACTATTACTACTACTACTATATACTACTGCTACTGCTACTACTACTATGTTACAGCAACAACTACTACAACTACAATTTCTACTGCTGCTACCACTACTACTGCTAATGCGGCTTCAGCTTTTTTGTTGCTGATGCTTTTTGAAACAAGATCATAATATTTCATTAATTATCTTCAAAAACTAAATGTTCAAATATTCAAATATATGAGAAAACAGACAGCGGTAGAGGTTTCACGAAGCCGGGAATTGGTGCGCCTTATGCACAATAAGTGAAATCCGAAATAATGTGGGACAATATAACATAAATTGATCTTGCTTTTGTCCTAGTGACATTCACAGTCAGTGAAAATTCCGTTTCAAGCAGGTAACTCATTACTGTTATAATAATGCGCAATGTAAATACGAATCCAGTAAATTTATCGCTCGCAGGAACACGTGAGTTGTGTATTATGGGTGATGTTTAACGACACTGAGTCGTATGGAAAATGATCAGTGGTGCATGCCTACTTCATCCAGGTTTGTGGCTGGCACGGCCAGAGTACGAGCATCGGCGGGGTTATGGAACAGGTGATGACTTTTTAAAAGTAAGTCCCCCGTGAATCACAGAGACCAATTGCATATATAATTATATATATATGCAATTGGTCTCTGTATATATAATTTATATACTGTATATATATATACTGAGACCAATTGCATATATATACACACATACATATATTATATACACACATACATACATACGTACATACATACATTACATATATATATATATATATACTGCAAGGAGTCACAGGCAAAACGAACAGCTGACTGAATCGCTTATCGAATGAACATTGAACATTGAATTGCTATCTACCCTGAATAGGTGATAAGAAGACACATCTAAGGCTTCTGTCTCCAGACGTCCTTATATAATCTTGCACCACAGCATTAAGGCTCGATGCAGTCTCGCTAAGGTCGCACGATCCATTAGCCAAGTGATAGCCTTGAGGAAACTGGGCTTCACAATGGAGTCCGCAACTGATGACAAGGACGATGATTATAATTTGCCAGGTGTTTGAAGGAGATGTCGCGGAGGAGGAGGAGCGTCCCATTGCGATGATAGCAGTCCTAAATAATTCTGAAACGATAATCAAAGCTGTTGATCACTTCACTGGCTCAAAATACTAGAACGCATCGAATACACAGTCCTCTCACTCACTTACAAATTACAATACACTTCAATCATCCCAGGCGTTCTACCTTCGTCAGTTGTTCACCATCCAGCCACTTCGTTCAATACGCTCGTCATCTTCCATTACACTGCTTCGCCCTCCCATCACTTCATCACTTCTTCTTTTCTTTCTTCTTCTTTCCCTTCAGGCTAGGATTATTCCCTCTGGCGAGGGGTCAGCCACTCGGATCCTTCTCCTCCACTTGTCTCTGCTTCCGGTGTCTTCTTTCTTCAATTTGAGCAGCTTCAGGTCTTGTTGTATCACGTCCTCCCATCTTTTCTTCTGTCGCCCCCGACTGCGTCGACCATATACCTCCGCCTGCATGATTCTTTTGACGCAGCTACCCTCCTCTTTTCTCATTACGTGTCCATACCATCGCAGCCTGGTCTCTCGTGCTTTGTCAGTGATGCATGCCACACCGAGCGTCTTCCTGATGTCTTCACTTCGTTTCATGTCTTTCAGTGATATTCCAAGCATCCATCGCAGCATTCTCATCTCTGTTCTTTCCAGCAAACTCTCGTCCCTTTTCGTTAATGCCCAGGCCTCTGCTCCATATAGCATTACTGGCCTTATCATCGTTTTGTAGATTTTTCCCTTCAGGTGAGTCGGCATTTTAAAGTCGCACAACACTCCAGATAGTTCTCTCCACTTCTGCCACGCTACTCTGATTCTGTTTCTGACGTCCTGCTCGCATCCTCCCTGCGCATTCATCGTCGATCCCAGATATTTAAACGTTTCCACCTGCTTCAGTGGTTCTCCCTTGATGCTCTTTATCTCCACTGTCTCCGCTGTTTTTGAGCATACCATGGTCTCTGTTTTGTTTATGTTTACCTTGAGGCCCTTGCTCTCCACTGCCGTTTGCCACTCCGTAAAACGTGTCTGCATCCTCTCCTCTGCATCGGCCGCCAGCACAAGATCATCCGCATACAGCATATCCCACGGCACCTCTCTCCTTACATGCTCCGACACAGCATCCATCACAATAATGAACAGTAGAGGACTCAGGCATGATCCCTGGTGCACACCTACTCGTATCTCAAATTTTCCTGTATTTCCCACACTGCTTCTTACCGTTGTTCTTGCTCCTTCATACATCGACCTTACCAGGCGCACCAACACCTCCGGGACTCCTTTCTTCCTTAAGCTCCAGTAAACTACATCTCTTGGCACTCTGTCGAAAGCTTTCTCCATATCCACGAAGGTCCAGTATCTTTTGTTGTTTCCTTCTAATACCTTTTCCTGTACCTGTCTCAGTATAAACACTGCATCCATTGTACCTCTCCCTGGTCTAAAGCCAAATTGGTTGTCGTGTAGCTCGACCTGTTCTCTGATTCGCCTCTCAAGGATCTTTTCATACACCTTTAGTCCAACCTCCAACAGTTTAATTCCTCTATAATTCCCGCATTCCATCACATCTCCTTTTTGTTTGTATAACGCTAGTATTTCACTTTCCTTCAGATCCTGAGGTAGTCTTTCCTGCTTCATGAAGTCGTTCAGGATAACATATAGCCACTCAACACCATTCTGTTCAAGTGCCTTGAACATTTCTGCCGTCATTCCAGATGGTCCCGGTGCTTTGTTGTTCTTCATCATTGCTATTGCTGTCTCGATCTCTTTACAGGTGATTTCCTTCTCTGGGCCTGCTACTGGGTTGGTCTCCTGCAGCTGCTCCTTTGGGTTTTCTTCATTTAGCAGTTCCTCAAAGTATGTTTTCCATCTGGACCTGATTGCCTCCTCGTCAATGAGTATCTTACCATTTTTGTCCTTGATGACATTTATCGCCTGTTTATCCTGTTTGTTTCTTTGTCTTGCCCTTGCTATTTTATATATCTTATCCTCCCCTTCTTTGGTGTCTAGTTCCAGGTACATCTGTTTCAGCGCCCCACTTTTCGCCACTGCCACGGCCCTTTTTGCTTCTTTGCACGTTGCCTTGTATGTTGCTCTCAATACTGCATCTTGCCGATTCCTCTGCCAATTCTTGAAAGCAGTCTTCTTGCTTTTTATTGCTGCTTGCACCTCTTCCTCCCACCACCAGGTGTCTCTCTCTTTCCTTTTCTGACCCTTTGTTGTTCCACATACCAGCTTTGCCGCCTCCACCATTTCGTTTTTCAGTTTGTCCCATGTCACCTCCTCAGTTCCAGCAAGTTGCGCCTCCACCTCCAGTTTGTAAGCTTCTTTTATATCTCCCTTCAACTTCCATGTTCTGATACGTTCCTTCTGCTTGATCCGTTTGCTTTCTTGATGTTGAGTCGGCACCATCATATCCATAACCAGCACCCTGTGTTGGCTGACCACTGCCTCGCCTGGTATGACTTTGCAGTCACGTATGTGCCTTCTGTCCTCCCTCCTCACCAGCAGGTAGTCAATCTGGCTTGCATATCTTCCACTGCGGTACGTTATTCGATGTTCCTCTGACTTCCTAAAGTATGTATTGACGATGGCCAAATCCAATGCCTGTGCCGTCTCCAATAATCTATCTCCTTCCTCATTTCTCATACCGACACCGTGACCTCCATGTACATCATCAAAACCATCAGCCTCCATGCCCACATGACCATTCATATCGGCGCCTACAACTATGCTCTGTGTGACTGGTATGTTTCTGATCATGGCTTCCAGATCTTCGTGGAAGCTTTCCTTTTCTTATACTACTTACTTACTTCCCATCACTTCATCACTGAAATTCGCAAACCGCTCCATAGCCATTGCCGTTCCACCTCTCTGGAACAAACTTCCGCCAGCACTTCGGCAAACTTCCGACCCATCATACGAACTCACCAAAACTCCACCTCTCGCTATCTCCCCACAGGTCTTTCACTCAAAACTGAAAACATTGCTCTTTCACAAATCCTAGCCTGATTCTTTCTCTTCTACTCACATTCCCCGCCATTTCAACTCTAGACATCACCCACCTTAGCCGTCCATCTATCTGCCTGCCTGACTCTCCGGACTTGACCCGCTGCCTATCGATTTTGTTTTGACTGAGCGCCTGTGAATAAGCAGGTTCCCACGACTTGGCTTTTGTGGGCGCTGTAGAAGTCTCGAGATTACGATTACGATTACGATTGAGTGTCATTCACACAGCCTCAGTTGTTTCTTATTACAAGCAGTAGGAAAACCTTCCGCAGTGTCTGCCTTTCATTCGACTCCAGCAGCATCTATGGCAGTGCTGAAGGCGACGTTCAATCGCTTGCCCACGTTAGCTACATCGGTAAGTGAGCTGGCGGCCGCGCGTCTGTGGAAGAGAGCGTGCGGGCCGCGTTTCGATTCCCGAAGGTGACTATTTCAGAGATTCAAAATCTCGGGCTAGCACGGTCCGTCCGAGGGGACCTAAATGGGTGAGAAAAACGGGCGAGCGGTGGTGACAGTGCCGGTGTGGCATGAAATGTTGTCCGGCATGAAATTGTGTCCGGAAAGCGCTGTCATTGGTTCATGTGACCGATGACATCAGATAGCAACTGTCAAGCTAAAGCATCATGAAATCTTGTCCGGGAAAGACACAACATATTCAAGATAATTATACGACGTACTGAGGCATCGAACTCTATAATTAGGTACATATCTATATTATAAGGCAGAAATTCCATATGTTTGTTTATTTGTACGCTTTCGACAGAATTGACTCTCCCCTGCAGAATAGGCTCGGAAATGAAACAGCGTCGGTTTAAAAAAAACTTTGAAATCGATTCTTACCCAAATTATAAGGTCAGATTGACTATTTTCAGGTTTTAATTCAGTTCGAAACAAAAATTATTAGCGTTTTAAGACAGATTTCATCAGTAATTGATCACACAAGCGCGTAACTCAAGAGTCTACACCGCATGACGTCATACCCGCCCAGTAATAATATCCGTAGCGCCCCGCAGAGACGGGTTACGTTTGGCTTTTTGGAGAAGCGATGTGGGGTGGAGGGTTGGCGAAAACCCGAAATTTAGCAGTCAACGATGGGTACCAGAGTGGGGAAGTGTTTAAAACCCGAAATTTCACTTTAGAACTCGAGTTATTAGCGTTTTAAGACAGATTTAATCGCTAACGCTTTGGTAAGCAGTATCGAGCTTTAGTAAAGGAGTCTACAGCCCGAATGACGTCATACAAGCCCAGTAATAATTTCCGTAGCGCAACGCAGGGGCGGGTTACGTTTGGCTTTTTGAGGAAGCGGGGTGGGCTAGAGCGTTGGCGAAAACCCTAAATTTAGCGGTCAACGTGTGGTACCACAGTGGAGTAGTGTTTAAAACCATAAATTTCCCGGGCAACGCCGGGTTACACATCTAGTAATAGTATAAAAATATAGATCAATGACTAAGATACGAAGTGTAATTATGCAGGCCTATGATTTCCGATACTACCGAAAAATTATGTTTTAAGTACTTAAATTATGATAGCAAACAGAAGCAATTTGCTGCGCTTTCGGAATATTTTTCCTTTTAGATGAATTTATAAAATTAATGGTCTATTACAGTCAGATAAAATCGAGTCTATTATCTATAGTAGACCTATAAGTTTGCTTTTACTAACAGCATCAATATTTGTCAACAGCGATAACTGACAAAAGGAGAACTGCAAGTGAACTACGTACGCATAATTGGATTCCGCTACATTATACATGGCTTGCATTGCATTGGGTATTATTATCTCATTATTATTATTCAATCAATCAATCATATAAATTTATATAGCGCCCCTTCAAGATCACTACTCAGAGGCGCTCCCAACCCAGGCCTGGTCAAAGAGAAAGGTCTTGAGAAGACGGTAGAAAGAGCCACGGGGAAGCGAACGGAGAGCCGCAGGGAGGCCATTCCAGATAGCTGGACCCACCACGGAAAATGTTCTTCGCTGCATAGTAGCGGTACGACAAAAGGGACAAGGTAATCACCGCGAACAGCTGACCGCAGCGAACGACGGCCCAGAGAAACGGGATACGAATATGAATACGAATATGCCGCGGGTTTCTGCGCGTTGGACTGTTTACTTTCTTTATTTTCAGAAACGGAGACTGGAGTAAAAAACCCGCACAGGTAGGGTGGAGCTTGAACCAGGATGCAGTGCCAACAGGTCAAATTGTGCTTTGTAAAAACTAAGCATCTTCCAATAATGACCGCTATGTAACGGGAAAATAAACAGACCAAAACCTAACGCAGCTAACTCCGCTGACCTATTTGTGTTGGCCAAAAGCCCTTTTGCTTTGTCTCGATGACTGGAGTAGACAAGAAAATATAGATATGAATAAATGAAAGCCTAAATTTCGTATTTGTGTGCAACTCTAAGACTTGTTTACATACGTCTCAACATATCGCCCGTTCGCCCCTTTCCACGATGGGAATTTCCTTCTAAAAATAGAACAAGCGCCATCGGGACCCCGACTACAAGCTGTGTGCTTTAAAACCATGATTCCACTGCTCACACCATTGTTTTCTCATCTGCTTCAACAAACATTATTTCGCATATCTTATTGATATTATGTTGAGACGAGACTCCAACGCAGACAATATCTCACGTTTGTAATAGTAAATACTGTTTCCACAACGAAAGTGGCCGGACCCAGACATGATTTCATGCCGGACAAGATTTCATACGTACCGTATGAAATACTGTCCTGACAACGGAAGTGGGCGGAGTCGGACAGTATTTCATGCCGGACATAATTTCATGCCACACCGGCGCTAGCATCCCCCCGTACCCCACGGCCCCGAGTTTGAAAGGGGCCCCCAAATTTAGCTGGTCATTATGCCTATTTGTGACTGTACAGACCCGGTCTGGTGCATGCCTCAACTAACCATATTGCAGACCTAATACAAATGTCATACTGATTTTGGGCGTAAGTATAAAGCCATTAGAGTTTGAAAGGGGCCCCCAAATTTAGCTGGTCATTATGCCTATTTGCGATTGTACAGATCCGGTCTGGTGCATGTCTCAACTAACCATATTTCACTGCCATAGCAGACCTAAAGCAAATATCATACTGATTTTAGGCGTGAGTATATACAAAGCCTTTAGAGTTTGAAAGGGGCCCCCAAATTTAGCTGGTCATTATGCCTATTTGTGGCTGTACAGATCCGGTCTGGTGCATGCCTCAACTATAACCATATGGCACTGCCATAGCAGACCTAATGCAAATAGCATACTGATTTTGGACGTAGCCTAGGTATAAAGCCATTTAAACTAACTCAGGCAATTTCGTCCACTTTCTCAAACGCAACATTTATAAATTGTAACTTATTCTAATTGCTAATTGGATGAGGCCTCCAAATAAAGCCTGTGTGAGGCCCAAACATTAAAGCATGTGTAGGGTCCCAGATGTCCTTGGTATGTGTCTGATCTCAAGTTTGCAAGGGGCCTCAAATGTAGCTGGTAAATTATACCTTTCATGTCTGTTCATTCCTGAAACCACGCACCGAATTATGTTTTAACGCAAAGCATACAAAATAATATTACGCAAACCAATAGAGCATTGTCTTTCAACCAAAGAGGAGACTTTGGGAGTGTGGACAGGGGCACGGCCCCACAATTTGTGGTTAGGGCGGAATCCTTGTATCCCCAATATTTCAGAAATATTTCATAAGTATCATCCACTGCCCATTAATAATGATTAATTTTGTTAAGATGACAGCCTATAAATGCTACCATTACAGTTGGCAAATCGGACAAATTTAAACAATGGAGAGGGGACACTCTGAAGTCCTAAACCACGACTGACAGCATTGAAAAATAAGCAATTTTTGTAAAGATGACAGCTTAAAATTCTACCATTACAGCATGGAAATTCCAAAAAATTTAACAATTAGGAGGGGACATTTATTGAAGTCTTACACCATGTCTTTCAGTACTTATATTATGAGAAATTTTGCTGAGATGACAGCTAATTGTAAGGTATGGGGGCCTCAAGTTTTTTTGGGGGGGGCCTCCGGTACCCTAGCGCCGGCACTGGGTGGTGAAGGATCTCACCCTCAGGGTCGAGGCCATAAGACTATCTGAGCAAAGACAGTTTCATGAACGTGGTTCCCTGAAGTCAATGACTCGAAACTATACTATGACATTGGTGCTATGCAGCTATGCTTGCTCTGGCGGAAGGCTTTCGAGCGATTGTATACCCGACTAGGATAAAGACAAAGTCTTAAAGAAAACAGTCGCAGAACTACTGAAGCTGATCGAATGCTTTTAGAGCGGGCTTCGAAGAGATAATATTGCACTTGCTTCAGAAGTTCAGGTCACTTCGCCCCAGACCCCGCTGGTGGATCTTACGACGCTGCCAAGACCCCTAGTCGGCATGGGCTTCGCGCCTTCTACACTCATAGCTTCGCGCCTTCGAACTTAGCAATTTGGGAACTTCAGGAAAATGTTCTTGCTGCGCCCCTGGGTGGAAGAAGAGGCTAAAAGCTACAGCCCCGAACATGAAATCCTCGCGTCGCCACTGAATATTATATTTTTACCCGAGGTGCATATGATCCCTCAGGTTCTTAGAAACTATGCGAAGATTAGCCGTCATTCTGGAACTACCGAACCTCGTCCACAGTCGTGCCTCTGAAGGCAACGGCATTACATCTTGAGTGCAAATAGAAAGGCGTTGTAAAAGGTGGTGTCTCTCAAGCAGGTCGCCCGAAATTGCCCATATATGGCCGCTAACCTCGGCCAATTATAATAGGATAACGCTAACAGCTACAATAAAATAATAATAGGTGCAGACAAAATGTTTCGCAAATAAAGCGAACAGACCAATCATTTTCCTGAGTATTTGTTCAAATTCCGAAGGATCCCTTCTTCCTCTGCCAAAAAGAGAAATAAAAGAACGATTTATATTTTACAAAATGAGCATGCTTTAACTTACTGTTGACTCACTTTCTGTTGCTCTCGACCTGGCAGGACTCTCGTGCGATCAAAACGTTACAATAAATTTATAAGAAAATTGCAATGTGCTCATTGGTGGAGCTGTAGATGACATCTGAACAAAATGAACTGCTATTATTGAAGTCACAATGAAGTGAAAAATTGAGAAGTGCGAAAAGTCAATAAGAAACTGATACCACTCGATCTGAGAAGGATGGGTTCATATGTTATTGTCTGACCAGACTGAAGTCGACTGCATCAAAAGATGTTCAAAATTTATCGAAATATTTTCTCAGACGAAGTGATTGTATATAAAAGATATTGCTGCTTATGAGAAGACACAGGTGTTCAAAGTAACAATGTGTTAATAATGCTCGTTCCTTGCCCACAGCTCTCGATAGACAATGACGTGGTCTTCTGCAATTGGTAGGCAGACTTTGTGGTTAGCGAGGAAACGAAGGCTCTCATCGTAATACGTAATCGTAATCGCAATCTCGAGACTTCTACAGCGCCCACCAGGGGTTTCTATCCCTATACATGGCGGGCGCAGCTTGCGCCCAGTGAAAAATAGGGGGGGAATCAGAAGACAGCCAAAATTCACGTCGGTTGGGGGGGAAGGTCGGACATGGAGGGCAGCGTTAAATCTAGGCATCACTAGGAGGAAGATCCCCCCAGAAAATACTTCCCTTTCATATAAGTTTGGACAAAATGGTAGTTTTTAGCAAAATGTATACACTTTATACACTTTGAGTTTTTAGTTAGGCTGCTACTATCTGCGTTTTTGAATTACATGAACTGCTATAACAGCTATAATGATCCGCATAACATCCAATCGACTAATGTGCTTAAACAGAGTATTACGCTCTGCAGCAATTTAAATTGGACATATCCCTAAATTTGATCATGTGTCCAGCTATATGCTGGAGACAATACACTGGCTTCCTACTCGACAGCGCATTGAATTTAGGATCGCTGCCATAGTTAGGCAATGCCAGCTTGGAATTGCCCCACACTACTTGCAAGAGCTTTGCTACTCCACTGGTACCCAAGACCACCGCCCCTCCGTTCAGCACAGAAGGGATTGCTATTGGTCCCTTTTGCACGAACTGCAACGATGCAACATCGAGCCTTTTCAGTGATCGGCCCAGTTGTCTGAAATGGGCTCCCACAAGAGCTACATCTACTTGCTGGGGTTATTACTGAAGCATTTTTGATTAAACTCAAAACTGTCCTTTTTTCCGTGCTAGAGTCGGAAGCGCTTCTGAGTAGTCCCCGTGAAGAAGAGCTATATAAATTCTTAAATGAATGTTTGATTGAATGAATAATATACCATAATAAAAATTTCCTATGACATGATTATAGTTATGTTTTTACTATTTTAATAAATAATACAATCATATTAAAATTGGAAAAAAATTAATATTAACACAAATGCTATTTTGTACAACTAAATGGCTTCTCTCCAATGTTATCTTTCAAATTTCAGACAGTCAAATTTGGTTCTTGAACATTTAGTAAAGCAACATCATTATTACGTGGGCTTACAAAGTAGGACCTACATTGTATTTTATTGTATTGCATTGTGCTCAAAAAATTTATGTAACGCCTCTCGAGTGCACACTGATCAAAGGCGCAAAACATATGGCTGCCCAATTTTGGCAGCAATTCCTTCACTGAAATAGTAGAGTAATTTTGCTAAGAGGACAGCTTAAAATGCTGAAATTGCATTGCGAAAATTGCAAAAATTTCTTATTGGGAGGGGCACATTCCCTCCCCATGCCAGGTCCCTTCTCGGCGCTACACATGCTTCGGCGATCGTCTGCTGGATGCTCGTTTGTCCCCCTCCAAACAAACCTTCATTCCCACACTAGAGGAGGGCATGCGCTAGATTACATTATATTGCATACATAGAGGAAGGCCGGTCCAGAAAAGGGGGGGAAAGAAGATGGATTGCGCCCGGTTGCTTAGGGGGGATAGAAGCCCCTGGCGCCCACAAAAGCCAAGTCGCGGGAACCAGCTTATTCACAGGCACTTAATCAAAACAAAATCGATAGGCAGCGGGTCAAGTCCGGAGAGTCAGGCAGGCAGATAGATGGACGGCTAAGGTGGGTGATGTTTAGAGTTGAAATGACGAGAGATGTGAGGAGAACAACAGTTCTCAAAGAAGTTCTTCAAAAAACATTGTTGGAACCACACTGTTGCTTTTAATCTATGTTAATAAAATACCAGACATAATAGGAAGTTCCATGAATGTATGATGACACAAAACCATGAAGAAAATACAATGCGAAACAGACGAACAGAACGTACAGCAGGATCTAGACAATCTGTTTCTCGACGATCGTGTGGGATTTTAAGTGTAGCCCTAGACCAGAAATCGACACTTTCAGAACAACGCGATAATGTACAATGCATGTCGCACGTGCTTCAGGACTTTTTTAACGTGCAGTTGTACACAAAATGTACAGTTCTAAACGGATTTGTGCAGTTGTAGAAGCACTTCTGTACAGTTAAAAACTATCAAAACAGTGCATTGTCCTCCAATTGGAAGTAATTTACCATGGAGAATGGGAAAGGAAAGGTTGTGCAGTTCTAAAAATTTCTTTAAAACAGTCCAGGCGTGCTTCTACGATCTGCGTCAGATTCGTTAGCATGCTACGCTGCTCCCTCGCAACTAGAACCGCTACGACATGCATAGCTTACGTATGCATCAGAGTCAACTATGTCAAATCCAGTGCTATCTATGAAGGCTTAGCACTATCGCGTACTAATCAGTTGCAATCTGTTCTGAATGGCGCCACATTATTTCATCGGCGGCATAGGCCTACCAAATTTCGGGCATATCTAGCTTTATTATACATAGGACATGCACTGGCTACATGTCTGTGCAGAAACTCATTAGTCTGAAGATTTTAATGTTAATGGTAATTGCCCTCAGGCCAAGTAACTCCAGCTTATCTTGTGCCAGTGCTATCCGCACCAGATCGTATAATTATGCATGTGGCCTGTGTCGGTTAGTTCGCGCTTCCACGTTAGTCGACTTGACTTTCAATATGACTCGAATTTCCATAGATCTCCATAGAAGATTCGCTGTGGTCGGTCTAACTTTCTCGAGTAAGTTGCCTAGCAACCTCCATAATTAACTTCATATATATATAATTATATATGTGTATATTATATATAAATATATATAGGCTTAATTTTAATTTCTTTGACACTCTTCTTCGTGTATTCTTGGTTGCAAGATTTTACAGCACCAAAGAAAACAATGCCTTGGGAATCAGCTTCTTCAGAATCACTCAGTCAAAACATACTCGATGGGCAGATTTCCTGTTTAAAATGTAATACAGTGAACGTTGAGAAAACTAAGAGAAAAGGCGTAGACTCGCTGCTTAAGCAGAAAAATCTTGTTCTATATAATAAATCCAGTTTTGAAAATCTGCGCATTAATTTTTTCGCTCTTAATTGTCGATTAGATCTACTTATAGATCAGTACAAGCTGGTTCCCTGCTATCCAACGGCGTTCTGATGTTTATTGCATTCTACTCCCTCCTCCCCGTCCCCCCCGTTACATTCATTTATGGTCGCGTATAACTAATGGCACAAGCATCGTCCAATTGCAATATCGGACCATAAAACGGATGATTGAAACATACAGAACAGAAGACGAAACCGATAACAACATAGAAACGCTTAGAAAATACTCAATCTATACCGATCCGATTTTTAAAATATCGACAGTGAACCGAAAAAAGCAGATAGAGACTTATATAATAATTATTATAATCGATACCAACCGAGTCGTGCGCCATAATATCGTGAACGGCTGCAGACAATGCTATAGACAACGATTGTCTCAGTCTTCAGTCATCAGTCCGCATGCTCGACGCCTAATGGAGCTTCGTGTCCCACGCATCCGTATATGTTGCGACTTGAGCTGCAGCAGACCACAACGCGCTTTCTCGTCCATTTCCCCTGGACATCCGAACTGTTCCGGAAACCGATAAGAACAGCATAGAACAGCACAGAACAGCGTAGAACAGATGTACAGTGCATGAGAAACACATAATTTTCTCAGCTAAACTCAATACGCATCGTTCTAGGAAGTGTTAGGTAGCAATGCTCGACGCGTTGCATTTCCGAGATATTCTGCGTCTTTAGACAATATGACTTTTAGACACATATAATATACATGTATATTCTGCGTCTTTAAACACAAGTGGCCCATTCGCGTGCATTATATGCACACAAGTCCGCCTTTCATACTGGTGGCATACAGAAGTCTATTTCCCAGGTAGACAGCAGTCAAATTTGAACAGATTGTATTGGATATGTA
The DNA here is from genome assembly GCA_949752735.1 of Lumbricus terrestris. Taxonomy (NCBI): domain Eukaryota; kingdom Metazoa; phylum Annelida; class Clitellata; order Crassiclitellata; family Lumbricidae; genus Lumbricus; species Lumbricus terrestris. The sequence continues at coordinate 67,252,885 of OX457038.1, forward strand.
TTATGTATGCATGTATGTATGTATGACATTGTATGTATGCATTTATGTATGTATGTATGTATGTATGTACTATGTATGCATGTATGTATGTATGTATGTATGTATGTATGCGTATGCATGTATATATATGTATGAACAATTGTTATAGCGTCCCTTCAAGCTTCTTACTCAGAGGTGCTCCCGACTACAGAGCGAGGACGGAATCGGAGTTCATGCCAAAGCGCATGGGCAATTGCGAGTGAAGGTCTTGCTCAGGGTTCCTACGCGGTGACTTGGGGTGGATTCGAACCCGCAACCTTTCCGCTGCATGGCACCGAGCCAGTGGCGTAACAATAGGTTAGACTGGGTAGACAAAGTCTAGGGGCCCCCGAGTGTAGAGGCCCCAGAGGGGCCCCCGAGTTCCTAGTTATGCCACTGTAAGTGATAATACATAAATCAATAGATCTATTCACATTTTGTCTAGGGGCCCCCGAGTTCCTAGTTACGCCACTGCACCGAGCATACAGCTTAATCACCGCGACCCACAAGAACAGATAAGATTTTCTCGGATTAGTATATAATAACTAGAATGGGACAATGTGGGCTTAGATCACATTATGGTAATTCAGATTAGATTAGGAGAAAGCGATATCCGTGTGCAGTACACTGTAGAACATTATTCTGTCAGAATGTTGTTTGTGTCTCGTCTTAGCGTCAATGGCTAGACGAGATCGGGTTGGAGTCTTGTTATTAGTGAGACAGACGACAAGTTGACAATCGGTCGTGAAACATTATCCTCTTGCATTTGCTCATGTCGTGTTTACACTTCTTCTGACGAAATATCCTCACTCCACAGCAGGACCACATCTCTAAGTACATGTACTACGCCTTTGCCAATCAAATAGACATCCAAATCAATTCGTCCATCAAAAGCGACATATACGGTGTGGCCAAAAAAGACCCCTAAGGTTTTTTTGCTAATATCTTGCCCATAAGTAAGAATTGTAACGTCAAACTTAACAGGTTTAAAGGCAATTCATATTTACGTGCAATACCCAATTTATACCAGAATATTTAAAACAGAAGAAATATCATGCCACATTTAGTGGTCTCTAAAAGTGATATAACTTTTGTTCTCTTTGAAATATTTTGGTGAAATGTGGCTCTTGTACGTAAATAATACGCATTTCTTTCAGGCCTGTAAAAATTTATTTTTAAATTTCTTACTTCTGGCCAAGATATTGGCAATAGGCCTAACCTTAAGGTCTTTTTTGGCCCACCCTGTTGACGCGAAAAGTACCTATAGCTTGCATCAAACAGGCCTGCCAAATATATCTGCACATTAAGCAGGCCTACACGTTAAAGACCTACGCATCCAATCAGCCCACAGAACGACCTACGCAATGAACGAAAAAAGTAACCTGGATTAGATCTATAATTACAGCGCATCCGCTTTTGACCATGCAATGCGGTCTGTGCTTTAACTGCGACCAATTACAGTTTAATCTAAAGTTCTAAACTATAGACTATCATCATTAACCTCAGCGCAAAGTATACTATGAATAGAAGAACCACACACTATATAATATTATAATTATATAATATATGTCTATTACACATAGTATGCCCAGTCAAGTGTGCAACAACAGTTGGTCTATATATATGTATATATTATTATATATGCATATGTATACGTTCCTACCTTTAGACACATCTAAACCGCTGACAGTGCAGCGTCATATGCAATGCCGTGTATATAGAGGGATATTTATATGATGCTATTAATAATAGGCATAATATTATATAATTATTATAATTAAAATTTTATTCAACTATGTGTATCTCTTCATGACATTGTGGCTTCTCGTACCTAAATATAATGTGGCCTATGTATATTTATAGATTTATATGTACATTTCGTTACGTATGAAAAGTCACACATATACAATTAGCTGAATTATAGCCTGAATTAAATTTGATTACATTATAATGCTTGCCACGGATGGCATTACTAATCTTTCTATCTCTTTGTATATATATATATATATACATGTATAATGTATATAAATATACATTCGTACAATGTTACAGAATATGGACTATGCATTTGTGGCGCTATGAGTCATTGCATGTGTGACTAAGCAAAAATAATTATAATGTACATCATTACCCCACACATTATAAGACATAGTCACGTTTACATTATAGGCCCTATATGTAATTATGTTTAGGTGATAATCAAACGGAGGTAGAGGTGGCGGATGAACAGGCGGGATTTCGGAGGGCCAGAGGAACAAGAGACCAGATTACGAACTTGAGAATCGTTATGCAAAAGGCACATGAACATCAGCAGCCACTTTTCATGTGTTTCGTGGACTTTAGAAAAGCATTCGACTCCATAGCTCATGAAACACTGTGGACGACAATGATAGAAATGGGATTTCCAGGCCATATAATAGATCTGATAGCAAAACTCTACAAAAAGCAAAGGGCAAAGGTTAAAGTGGCGGGAACGGTATCAGCAGAGTTTAGAGTCAAACGAGGGGTGAGACAAGGATGTGTACTGTCTCCGAGCTTGTTCAACATCCTGGCGGAGAGGGTGATGAGAGAGGCTCTAGAGGGGTACGAGGGTGGAGTGCACATAGGGGGAAGGTGGCTGACTAATCTGAGGTATGCAGACGACATAGTCCTATTAACAAGCTCGGAAAAGGAATTACAAACATTGGTGGAGAGATTAAATCGGGCGGGAAAGAAATATGGATTGCAGATTAATACGGACAAGACGAAGGTCATGACAACGACAGATGCATCATGTAAAGTTCAGATCAACCAAGAAGATTTAGAACAGGTAGACAATTACACGTATCTGGGTTCAAGGATTGAAAGAAATGGCGATTGTGGGTCGGAGATTAGAACAAGACTGGCAAAGGGGTATGCAGTAGCTACAGATCTACAGAAGATATGGAAAAGTCACGACATAGCAAATGAAACAAAGATAAAGCTTTGGAGGTCGTTGGGGTGGCCGGTGGCATTGTATGGTTGCGAAAGCTGGACATTGAGGAAGGAGGAGGAGAGGAGAATAGAAGCGTTCGAGATGAAATGTCTTAGATTGATCATGAGAATATCATGGATGGAAAACGAACAAACGAATGGGTGATGGAGGCCGCTGGTGTGAAGAGGAACATGCTAAGAACAGTTAAAGAAAGAAAAATGATATACTTCGGTCACATCATGAGAAAGGAGGGTACATGCATAGAGAAAGAGATCATGCAGGGCACAATTCCTGGAGGTAGAGGAAGAGGAAGGCCAAGAACGAATTGGCTGGACAACATAAAGACATGGACGGGCTTGCAAATGGGAGAAATGCTAAGAATGACGGAGGACAGGAATCATTGGAGGAACATCGTGCATGATGCGGCCGAACCTCGTACCGAGGATGGCTAGGAACGGAACGGAACGGATGAGTCTATCTTTCAGAGTTAATTCTAGGATCTATAATTAAATATCTCTATATTCTATAATATATATTCAATAGTATATATATAATACATATTCAATAATATATATTCAATGGTATATATATAATATATCGGTGATGTACTAGTTCTCTTGTCGCTGATGTACCCTAAGTCTTCTCCTACACGTAGTGTCATGAGACCCAGATATAGCCTACGCACCCGCGTTCACTGCTCTTCTGGACGCGCTTCAATAGCTGCTTCTGTTCTGTTCTGTGTGTGCGAGGCGCGGTGCATAAATCTAGGCTCAACTTTGCGATTGCTTCAAATCATCGGTGACGAGAGGACAGTAAGCTCTGAGACTGGAGAGGTCAATACTTGCACAGTGCGGCCTAGCTATTAACCTATAGGGTAACTTCAGTGACATTTACCTAATACGGTATATTGACTGCAGAGATAATAAAGAGTCAGGCGCTATACAAATCGCATTAAGCTTCTTAACATATCGAGAGAAAGATGACGTCTACTAGAAACGTAAAAGCGCTTTGTACGCTGGTTGTTTTGTTTCTCGTCAGCGCAAAAAGAGGTAAGTGTACAAAGTTCATTATCTAGAAGTTTATTTATTTATTTGTTACGCAATACCGCGTGTGTATAGATACAACTTGTATATTTGCAAGGAGTCCGCTAAGAGACAGGCTCCTTAGGCCTAAGTGTAATCACCCCCGGATCAAGGTCACAGAATGACTAATCTTGTAAGCAGGGCTGTTTTTAAGGAATTTTTGGAACTGCACATCCTCTTCTCTCCTTTCTCGTCCTCCATGGTAAATTACTCCCAATCTGAGGAAAATGGCCTATTTTTTACTAGTTTTAACTGCACGGAACGTGACGGAAGTGCTTCTACAACTGCACGAATCCATTTAGAACTGCACATTTTGTGTAGAACTGCACGTTAAAAAAGCCCTGCTTGTAAGACTATTATTGTTCATTAGAAACCTTTGGCACAATAATATGCTTTGTGCCTGGTACGTAGAGTATCAACAGATGGCGATCCAAAGGAAGCCGCGATCAGGTCAGCATAAGTCCATAAGCAAGATGTAGAGGAACCTCCAAGAAGGATAATCAATTGAAAAGGAGCGAAATAAGTTGAGAGCACTATACACGAGTGGCTGAGAAAAACATAGATACACAGTGTCATACATTCGGAGATTCGAAGAGAGAGAGAGAGAGAGAGAGAGAGAGAGAGAGAGAGAGAGAGAGAGAGAGAGAGAAAGGCAGGTAGACAGACAGGCAGACAGACAGAGACAGTGACAGAGAGACAGTGACAGAGAGACAGTGAGAGACAGACAGAGAGAAAGACAGACAGAAAGAAGAGAACATCTATAGGTCCAACAAGTGAAGAAACTCGCACGCAAGACTAGTTCTACATGAATAATATATATATATATATATATATATATATATATATTTATTATATAATATAATATAATATATAATAGATATATTATATCTAGCTGTGACCATGACATCTTCGATTAGACTATGATTAAGTGCTAAGTCTGAGATATAAGCTTCACAACTGACCTATTACATGTAGGCCACTGTAGGGCCTCAGATCAGCATTCAATGTTTTGCAAACCGATTGAAAAAACACCATTATAATTATACAGAACAAAGATTTAAGTACATAGATTTTTCCTTCATATTATGGCGTAGTTTAAATACTTTGGTCTCATTAGAAAAAAGGCTCTAGGAAAAAATGAAGTTTTTTTCGAAAATTAAAAAACGAAAAAATCGATCAAATGACGATTCATCAAGAGACTGTTTATCAAAGGATCATCCAGCAAAGGACTGTTCATAACGGGCTATTCATCAGGGAGCGTTCATCAAAGTATAGTGATGTAAGGACTTTTCATCACGAAACAAGCGTAGGCCATATAATATTATACAGACTAAAAATATATCTCCAAAACTGCATTGGTTTCAGTTCCAGTTCAAAAACCTGTCCCTGCATGTATACTCAGTACGGTTCAGAGTATTTCCAAACAGTTGAATTTATTATTAAGATCGTCCTCCACTAGCAAGCTGGTTGCCCTGTTCCTATAGGCCTACATGCGTATGAAAAGCGTACTATACACTCAGCATAATTTTCTACTTCACCTGAGAATGGTAATTCTTTTTAAGACTTTTGGCATAGATGTAAAAAAACGATGGAAACAGAATAAAAACGTGAAAACCGTCGTTTTATTTGAAAAAAAAACCGGAAAAGGATAAATACTTTGGCCTTTGTTCCATCTTCAACTGCATCTTAAACTTAAAAACATTCTTTATTTAATTTTATCTAGGCCTAAATCAGGAAATAACACTACTTTATGATTAGGCCAAAATATAATAATAAGTGACATTAATCTACATAACTACATTCTACATTCTACAATAATTATTTTTCTTATAACTTTCGTTTAAAAAGAATTCGAGAAAAAGGTTAAAGGTTTTGAAATTCTTTCAAACTTAAATTGTAAACATAAGTCCGCATAAGCTTATGCTGATCAACATAAAGCTATTAAAATCTAATCAGAAGTAGGCTAAAAACTATAGATGTATTCTAAATTATAATAATATTGTACTTAAAATTGTCACTTAGTCTACATAGGCCTAAGAAGTTTTTATCAAAATAACTCTTATAAATTTCATTTCTTGTTGGGACCTACTACAAGTATTTCTAAAATGGGTTAAGGTTACAGGTTAAGCAATTAAATAATGACTTTAGTTAGTTGAATCCTTGAGAGTACGGTGAAAACGTAAGGAATAGTATTATAAGAAAAAATGAAATTAAGAAAATTAATAACGGACAGTAAATAAATAGATAACGTTACATAAAATATCAAAACTGAATAAAACGACACGAAAAAATAAAAAAGGAAAAAGGAAGTTTTTTGGACAAATTAAAAGAACGAAAACATCGTGTTCAAATAACTATGGCTTTTGGAAAAAGGAGCTGAAGCCAGTGGCGTAGGCAAGGGGGGTTTCGGGGGTTAAAACCCCCCCATTGGCTCCGAAAAAAGGATTTTTTAAGGTTATTTTTTCATTTAAGTAAGAAAAATAGCAAAAAAACAGGGTTTCCGGCCATAAACCCCCCCCCCCATGAAAAATTCCTGGCTACGCCACTGGCTGAAGCGAATGTTTACGTAAATGACATAATACAGAAGGGTGAATACACTGCATCATTGGAATTGGATCAATCCCTATACTTAAAGACATTCTTCTTTGGCTCTCTGCCTTTCTATAGCCAGGTTCGAACATTCAGAATTCGTCACGATATACGGCTCTCTTCTTCAACTTCTCGTAGCTTTTCTTCATCACCCATAATTATACAGACCGTAGTCTAAAGATATAGCCTACAAAAGCCGAAAATTATGTCCTTGGAATCAAGTGTAAATGTGCAATTCTGAGTAAAGTGCATCAGTGTCAAAATATGATAAATTAGGCTACATTGTGTTAAGCAGGCCTTTCACTGTGGATGAGGAGGTTGTTGTTGGTGTTGTTGTCGTCGTTGTAAAAATGATAGCGACAACACAGTGACCGTATAATGATGAAATACGCCACCGACGCAATTATGCCCTGGAGTTGACATGAGACAGATGGAGAAAATTAGATTTCGAAATAGAT
>OX457038.1:67267484-67299984 GCA_949752735.1 Lumbricus terrestris
GACGTCTGATATACCATGCATGATAACACTGCAGCGATTTGGATACCTTCCCGCGATGCTTCCGAACATACAGAAGTTAGCTGCTGGAGCAGATGCTGGGCTGCTTCGCAATGTAATGCTAAATGGCAATCACGTACTGAGGAACCTTTTCCCACCTCTAGCAAAAACAATCTATAACTTACGCCCTAGACTACATCCTGTTGTTCTTCCATTTAAAGATGATAGAAATTTTATTCTGAGGGTTTTCTTTGCCGCCAATTAACGACAGACATTGTTATGTTCACAAATCACAATATTTTTGCCGTTGTTGATTTTTAATGTGCTTTGACGTGTAACTGGGTGCGGTGTGTCACCTGGATTTATCTCTTTTCGTAAATTAAACGAAGATTATCATCCACATTATACATGGCGTATATATCTGAAAAGATTTCCATTTTTCTGTTGCACTGTACTTAGACTTAAGTGGTTCGCGATTGTACCATAGACTTTTGTGTGCGATAAGCAAATTCATTATGGCAGTTACATGATTAGGCTGTTCAGTGTTCACTCTTGATTCTTTGCATATAATTATATATACGTCACGGTCTATAGCCTACTAGGCTTCTGTCTACAGGTGTGTTTTAATCTGTTTGTTTTGCCCAGGTGAGTTGTTCTCCTTCACCCGTAGCTGCAGTCCAGTGGCCCTGCCTGAGGCGTGTCGCACAGGACTCGATAAGGCGACGATGGAACCGCTTCAGGTTTGCTACACAACATGCAACACTGATGGCTGCAATGGATTCGTCACACTTCATCACATCTTAGATCTACTGCGACGGAAATGACCAGCTTGACCACTCTGACAGGAAAAATTCATCTGGTCATCCACAACCCTTCAGTAACCTTTGGAGTCATACATGATATAAGTTCAAGGAGCTTAGCAGTAATGGACAAAAGATATCTTCTCTAAAAAAGTAAAAAGCAGTCCAGCCGTCGCCCATAGAAATGCTAATACCGCGGCGTTTTAACTAGGGTCGTCTGGGAATTATAGTACTGCAGATAAAAATGTTCTGCCTGATGTGTAATGTCTTTATCGTTTTTCCTATGTTATACTGATGAATCAAATTTGATTTTAAAAAATTAACGATTTCTGTAGAACCGTTATTAGCATGGGATCATATCTATGGGGAAAGGCATTCCAGGTTCAAACCCCGTTTAAGTAATTTCCTATATTTTGAAGTGAATTGGATGCAAGTCTGCGCGTTTTGCGGTAAATAGGCCTATGGACAAATAAATACTACCACCGATATTTTTCGGGCTTCGCCTTTGGTTATTATAATTATATCGAAACGTAATGGACAATGGAAAGCAAAAGTCATACCATTGGTGGTAAGCAAAGATGGAACAGACATGCCTAAGGTGTTCAGTTAAATTATATAAAACAATACCCCATTGTTTTCTGTAAATGGCTGTCTGTCATATGTTGCCTGCTTGCTAATACTGTGTTCCTGCTTTGACTGAGCAGATTTTATCAGTGTCTAAATTACCCGTACTCATACAGACATACTGCATGGTGGATCTGCGACTTAAATTTATCTGTCTAATCTATACCCAATACTACAGTTCACTGTTCAGAAAACACAGAGGATGCATGAGCCGAGATGCATAGGTCGATCATTACAACAAAAGCATTTATTAGGTGAAGGTTCTCCTAATTTAAATCCGCATTCTAGTCTTTATCCGGAATACAACAACGAACCTATTTTCTTCTGTAGTGCATGTGTGGGAGCGTGGCTTATTCTTCTCGTCTTTTAGGTCGAGAGGAAGGTTTGGGGCAACGGTAAGCATTCTGGCGCGAAGAGTGCACTGGTGTTGATAAGTTTAACGACACTGCCATATCAAAGATGATTAGCGACGCCCTCCTCCTTTACCCAGGCTTTGGACTGGCACCGGCAGAGTGCAACCATGGTGTCGGAGTTTACTTATGCTTCCTATTACAATACCCTCCCAAAGTTCCATTCACCCTTCCATTCGGCAGATGGCGATGGTAAAGAAGAAGTAGGACACGTGATGTACGTCTTGCATGCATGCTGCCGACAGTTCAATTCGACTCCTTCAATAACTTGTAATCATCCGTTCATATGTAAATATTGTAGCCTGCCTTATCAAACTGCGTTGTGTCAGTTTCAAATTAAACGAAGATTAATTTTTTATTATTATTGCCATTTTTTATTTATCCAGAGACTTAGAAAATGCATTCTGGAACTACTATAGAACACGTCAAGATCAGATATTATTATTATTATTATTTTTATTTTATTTTATTTTATTATTATTATTATTATTATTATTATTATTATTATTATTATTTTTTTTTTTTTTGCCCTGAGGTACTTTGTTCCCCCAGGGACTTATAAAATATAAAAGCAATGTGCCTGGAACGGCTAAATTATTATTATTATTATTATTATTATTATTATTATTATTATTAGGCCCTATTATCATTATTATTATTAGGATGAGGTACAGGAAAAGTCTGACATGAACTTGGAGGAGCTGAGAGAGGCAACAAGAGAGAGGGGACACTGGAGAGGATACATCAAGAATATCGCCAGAGCTCCAAGAGCTGACGGCACCAGGTGACCAGGTGATTATTATTATTATTATTATTATTATTATTATTATTATTATTATTATTATTATTATTATTATTATTATTATTATTATTATCATTGCAATCGATTACTCAATGAATAAATAAATTAATCCATCAATTAATTAATTAATCATCAATCAAGTTATCAATAAATTACTCAATCATTTTTATACAGATCGATGTGGTGGATCACCGACTTAAAACTATTTGTCGTAGCTATACCCGATACGTACTCAGGGCTTAAAGTGTGCCTGGACGGTCATGGACGGCGTCCATGCACTTATTTTAAAATCTGAACGCCGTCCTGCCACTTATTGGCCAGCAATGACTGGAAAGGTAAGGGGCGTCCAGGCACTTCTTTTGGAAAGGTAAGGGGCGTCCAGGCACTTATTTTTCCACACTTTAAGCACTAAGTAACGTACTACAGTTCACTGTTCAGAAAACACAGAGAATGCATGAACCGAGATGCATAGGTCGATCATTACAACAAAAGCAGTTATTAGGTGAAGGTTCTACTAATTTAAATCCGCATTCTAGTCTTTACCCGGAATACCATAATTCATAATAATTCATTGATTAATCAATGAATTCAATAATCCAGAACATTAAAACAAGATTGAAATAAGAAAGAAGAGAAATATTTCACAACGCCGAGAGAAACCAGTGAGATCAATATGTGGATACGTTTCTAAAGAAAATTTTTGCTGGAGTTAGGTTATAGGTGTCTAAAGGAGACCAAGAAGAAAACCGAGTACAGCTAAGTAGATTAAGTTTCCCCTTTCCGTAAATGAAGTCTGCCAACAAGTAAATCGGGATGAAGCTAACTAACAGTTACACACATTGAATATTATTTTAAACAGATGATCTAATGGCTGACTTGTATCAAAAGAACATCTGCCGCTTTTATCCATCCTGTCCTGCATTTTGTGTTCTTGCTCGACATATCAAGCATTCATTCATTCATTCTGTGAATTTATATAACCCACTCAGGGGCGGTCCTAGCCCAGCCACGCAAGAGAAAAAAATTGTGTCGGGTTTACAGCTTTCCCAAAGCGCAAAGGGCACTTAAAGCGCGCTGAACCTACAACGGCTTAGTAGCCTACTAGAGGTGAAGGACGGTTAATTCTCTTCACTGCTAAACAAGATTATAATAAGAAATTAGAGAAATTTTTACAACGCCGAAAGCTGATTATTGTTTCAGGGAATTGCAGGAAATGCATTAATCCATGTAGGGCGCAGCTGCCCGGTAATCGCCAGCCTTTACCGAACGCGATTCCCATGCCTTATAGGCCTATCTCCACCTTAGAATTTTATTGCATTGTATTGTATTGTATATGACCATGCACCTATATAAAGCGCTCCTGTCAGCAATCGAATGCTCTGGTATGGCATCATCTGCGATTCACACCATGGTGCTAACCGGTGACATTATATTCTGTCTCTACTCGTTGTCTTGAGAAATTTTGGTTTCTACGAGGCCATAATAAATTGCGTGCGGAAAGCGTCTCTGATTGGATAACTACTACAGGCGCGTTAGAAGTTGCCAGATGCGAAACTAGAGTTCAGACGATGGAAGCAGATGGTTTCTAGATTCCGCTACAAATCATCGCACCCTGAACATAGGATAACAGAACCAATTCATTCACATGCGTACCGTTGCATATAACTTTGGTTAACTTAGTACATTTAAACTTAGTTAAACTTCTAACTAACCCAACTGAATTCAATTCATTTCTATTCGAATGCATTCTGCGGAGAATCTGTCAACGCTCCGATTGAAGTTCATGCAGACAAAGTCCGCTGATGACCCGGTCCTGCTGCACGAAGAAACAGTCATATAGTCTCAAAGCGAAGAAGAGACAGACAGATAGACAGACTCACAAACAGAGACAAAGTCAGAGAGATACAAAGACAGGCACAGACAGAAAGACAGGCACTGAGATAAATAGACAGAATGAGTGAGAGGTCGAAAAGGACATGAATAAAAAACAATTCATAAAGCATATTGTCTAATCTCATGAGGCCAAAAAATGATTGTGTGTTTCCGGTAACAGAGGTTTAAAAATTTGGTAGGTAGAAAAATATTTTGGGGGTAAAATATTCTTTGACTACCCGAAAAATTAAACAACGGCTTTTTGCATAAAGATACACGCTGCAACGAAGGACGTGTTCTAAGCGCTGAGGTAAGACAGAAATACGACGCGCTCGAGGTAGGCCTACAGTTAAGCTGCGTAGAGATACCCAGACAGGCGAGTGGACAGATCTTGGCTGGACAATTCCTCACCAAGGTTAGTCCATCATCATCATCATCATCATCATCATCATCATCATCATCATCATCATCATCATCATCATCATCATCATCATCATCATCATCATCATCATCATCATCATCATCATCACTCATTAGTGCACTCAAGAGTTAGGCTTACACTGATCGTTTCAAATCGTGGCAGCACCGTGGTTTCAGTTTTGGACGGTACGTGGCTTCAGAAGCAAGACAGAAACAAAACTTACTTACATGTATAAGGTGCGAGTCACAGTGAGTCACAAAAAGGCAATTGTTTAGTGAATAAGATGACAGAAGAGTTAGCGCGCATTAAATCATGCCGTCTGCCCTATTCAACTGTAGGCACCATTTCTAGCGTTTACTTTCGGTTCATTCGCATTTAGTCATTTAGGACTACTCACGACTGGACTAGACCTAACCGTATACCTTCATGTCAAGCCTGAAAGATTAGGGAATGCTTTTTTGTATAATTATAGGCTAGACGTGTAAACATTTACAAGGAATCGTCTATTTCTGCCATCTCCTCTAGTTGTTCGTTGATTGAAGCCATGGTCAGCTTCACTATGTATACATCTCGACAACTAACTCGTTCTGCAACACTTGAATCACTCTCTCGACGAATGTACGAGCCTGAAATCTCTTGATTTTCAGAATGTGCTGCCGCCTACTGAATGGTATGTTATGATCAAATTTCTTAACACACAAGTTAGATTTATTTTCCATCACTTCTCATTGTCCAATGTGTTTTTCCTGTCCACTCTATGTTCCATTTTGTCTCGTCCAATTTCTCCCATTCTTAACACTTAACGTAGGTCTGTCTGCGTAATTTATAAATATGAATGCATATTTTGTGTACATTTATATACACATAAATCATAAGTCGTGTACCTGTCGTTCCTTGTCTGTCTGTCTGTCAGTCTGTCTGTCAGCCTCTTTCTCTCCCTCTCCCTCCTCTCCCTCTCTTTCTCTCTCCCTCTCTTCCTCTCTCCCTATCTCCGTCTCTCCCTCCCTGCCTTCCGCCATCCCTCCCTCCCTCTCTGTCTTTTGTTTGTCTTTTGTTTGTCTGTCTGTCTCTCTCTGTCTCTGTCTATCTGTCTGTTCCTTTTCTCTCTGTCCCTTTTATCAACTGATCATCTTCTTGGTTGTCCATATAACCGCATGCACATCAACTCCACTCCGGGCGCCACTCTCGTCATCACCGAGCGAATGCAGCTACCCAGTCGATCACTTCCTTGTCTATTTATACCCAAACATCGTTGTCGTTCTACCACACGGAACAAAGCCGAGACAACATCTGCAACTGCAGTTGTCCAGTTTGAATCCCGTTTGAAATGATCAGCCAGGTGAATGTCATCGTCTACTTAACACTGGCCGCTGGCTGCGCTGGCCTCCCATCTCCAGAAGATCATGCAGAGGCCGATGAGGTGAAGACAGGAGGTTGCCGGTGTGTTCCCGACGAGTGGCAGGGGGTGATGTCGTCCGTCGAGAGAGGGGTGGATCTGAAGAGGGGTCGAGTCGACACAGACGTCAGACAGGTTCACGTTCATTACAGCTTTCCAAAGAGAAAGGTGTCCATGACAGACCTTCTGACTGGCAGGAGAGCAATCGCAGACCACGAGAAGGTATTTTACCCATTAATAAGTAAATTCGTAAATATATTTATTTAATGGTTTATTAATTTATTAACCATTTTGTTAAATAATTCATTCATTCACTCGGTTATTAAAATTTTATTCGTTGGTCATTTGTTCATTGGTTTATTCTAATTTAATTCAATCCGATTCAAATTGACGCTATAATTGAGACACCATTAATATAGCCTACTTAGTCGATGGTCGCTTCGCATGAAATCATTACTCGTCAGAGCATGCCATAAGATAGAACTATTATTTTATAATAGATATCCGATTCTCTCATAAGAGAAATCAGAAATGTTCGGCTAGCAGGTTGAAACAGATGAGTCTTTAGTTTGGAATCCAATTGCAATAATCAGTGAGTTAGTAAGTAAAATCACACAGATTGGGAAAACGTATATAGGCCTATGTAATTATTCATATACTGCATATTCGTTTATTGCACACAAAAAACAGCGGGCTGTAGGTGCTCATTAACACAATTGACAGTAAGACTAGGCCTACTTACTAGGTTTACTTATGGTTTGAGTTTGTCAGAACAGGTTTTAAAATAACAATCTTGTGATAAAGTTCATCGATTCTTTGTTTGGGAGGGTGAAGTTGTGAACCTTTGCCGAAAGTTATGTAATGGATGGGAATGCCATTTGAAGAGGATACAGAGGACTTGAAGTTCGTTTCACTGAACAGCTGTAAGCAGCACGGTGTCTGCCTCTTGCGTTAAAGTTTCGTCTATGAAAGCATCAGGATACATTATGCCCCTGTAAGTAGCGATCATGGGCGCCCGCAGAAATATTTGCAGGAGGGGCAAAATACGATGATCATGGTTAAAAAAAATTAACAAGAGGTTGGAAAAAGCGAAGCAGAACATTATGAACATGCATAGGTATTTTTCATAGAGCTTTTTAGTGCATATTTCTGAGTTTAATTTTTTTATAATTTTTTATAATAAGTTTCTTTTGTGCACCAATTTTTATTATTTAAAGAAAATTTTTATAGTTAACAAAATAGGTTCCTGAAGGAGTGAAGGGGTGCAATCAGTCCACTTGCTCCCTGCGAAACCAACACATATATTTAATTCAGTTATCGATTCATGCTCCCTATATTTAGACCTACTTCGATATTTTAATTTTGATTTCTAAATTTCTAAAGCATGACTCGAAAGTCAATCGCAGGCACCAGCCTATTCAAACGGATGTTCAAATGGTGGCAGCCAGAAAAGGTCCGAGTCTAATTTTCAGAGGGGCAGAGAGGGGACAGAGTGGGTAGTTGTTACGGTGGGTGTCATTTAGGATGGGAAGGTGGAAGATCCAAAGATCAGATGAATAGCGGTATGAATTATTTTTGAACAGGCGAGACGTCAGTTTTAGGTGTAACCCAATGGTCATAGTTAGGCCTACAGTTTTTAGCAAGAGCTTTAAAATGCAGGGCAGAAAATTAAAAACATGTTTATTTTATGGAGGTTTCTAAACGTAGATTTCTTAGCTTAACTTTGTCCATCATTAGTATACATGTAATCGATTTTCGAACAGGAAGAAATTTAGTACTACAAAAGTAGTAGTTTAAATAAATAGACGTCAAATTTCCAGGGGGTGGGCCAAGTGCCTCTTTTGACCTGTGTGCGGGCGCTCATGTCTTAGTCTTAGACATCTGCCGAAGAAGACATGTACCGGTATCTCCTTGGAAGAAGCAAGAAAGAGAATCATCCCTTGGAGAATTAGCAAACCTCTCGAAGGTTGATGCTACCTTGGTCAACCGGTTTGACATTCCTGTACACTGTAACCAGTGTCAATATAATAAATTATATAACAATAAAGTTGATTTGTTTCTTTCACTTAAGATGCGCGAATGAAAATGTGTGGCGGAAGATGTTGAAAGGATGGGATAAACGGTTAAGCTGATATCGAGTGTGTGTGTGTGCAGGTGATTGCGGGGACTGGAAGGGATGTGGTAAAATTAAAACTGTAGGCTATGGTGGGAAAGAGGAGACATTTCTGCCATACTGTTTCTCTAGTAGGCCTACCGCAACTAGATTGTAAGTGGTGAAAAGGTAGATGAGAGCCTTTGATCATGATGCACTTGTAACTCTAAAGATAGATTCTCGCACGCATACATGTAGTAGTGTAATACATGTATATACAGCGTAATGCCTTCTTTCTCACTTAGGCTACAAATCGATGACACACCTGTTTCATATCCGTCCGTTTCTCGATTGTCTTTAGGCTCATCCGCTTTTAACAGCGGATCTATTTCACTTGAGCGAAGAAAAACGGTAGCCATTCTCGTAGGCTGAAAGCTTTTCCGTGGATTTGCCAAAGCATCGGTTTCACGCGCGGATTTATGTATCATGACATATTGTATTGCAATGATATCTATGTCCACTGCATGTCTGATTGGAGATTAGTCTATGTTATCTTCTTTGTCTTAGGGGTTTAAATACATCGTTTCAGCGGATGGAAACTGCTTCCTCATAGCAACTGGCAAATCGATGCACAGAATGTGCTTACCAGGTGTGTAGACCAGTTTTGCATGCTCACCTGTGCTTTGTTATTTTAAGTCGCCCTGCCGATGTAGACAATACTCAACAGACGTCCCTCTTGCCGATCATACACACCGTCACACGTGACATGAAATTTAAGTCCTTTTATCGTGAAGATTTTGTTTAAAAGTTAACAAGAATTTTGCTTTGATTACGTTGTACGACTGTTGCGCTTCAGATATTCAAAGCTTCGATTAGATTAGATTATAATCATTATACATAATGCATGTATTAGATCAGTGCTGTCTAACGTGCGGCCCGCGGGCCGCATGCGGCCCGCGAGGTGATTTCAAGTGGCCCGCCCGGGCTCGCTAAATTTTTGCACTTTAATTGTGTAAAATAAAGTAAAGGGCAAAGTAAAGTCACTGGCCGAATTGAGTTTTTATTTATTTTTTGACTTTGTGACAGCTGCCGATTTTGAATGCTGTCAGGAAGGCCAATCCGAAAACTAAAATTACTCTCTTCTTTTTCCTCTTAGGGTTAGGTTCCAGTAGTCTATCTGGAGATTGACCCACGACTTCTGGTTTTAACAACTCTCATTACTGTACTCAACTAAACTCACTTCGCAAACCGTCCCAAACCGTTCACTTGTAGAGAGTTTCTGAGATCTGTACAGAGTTCCAGCACGTCTGCAAGTGACTGTGACCATTCCTTTCGAGAGATAGGCCTAGTCGAGTTCTAGTTCTAAGGATTAGAAAGAAACCATCGATAAGAGTCACAGGGACCATGCAGAGATGACGAACGTCGATGTCTTGACTCTGTCTGGTCCGAGGACTATGGTGCTAGCTCTTTAGACCGAGACTCTGACTTCGACGATTTTTTATGAAAGCCAGGAGCAGTAGGATGGAAATTCGCTCCAATCATAAAGTGGATCTTACCCAGAAAAATTGATTGGGCGTATCTAGCAGCCCAAATAACTGTGGATGGAAGATGTGAGGAGGATATAAGGGAAAGATTGGGAATGGCGAAGGGAGTGTTGTCCGGCATGAGCATGGTGTGGGGAAAAACAGAGACATCACCATACCAACTATAACTGAGGCTGTTGAGGACACTAATATGGCCAATAGCAACATATGGAGCGAAGTCCTGGACATACAGGAAGAGTGAAGTGAGAAGAATAAAGGCTTTTGAAACAACATCATACAGAAGAATATTAAGAATACCTTGAACGGCTAAGAGAAGGAATGAGTAGGTGCTACAGGAGGTGGGTGGCGAACGGCTGTGGGGAGAGGTGGTAGGGAGGAACTTCCCCGAGGAAGTTATGTTACTTTGGTCACATCATGAGGAAGGGAAACTGTCTGGAAAAGGATATACTCACTGGAAAAACGGAGGGAAAGAGGAGACGCGGAAGACCACGCAGGATGTGGGTTGACGACGTGAGAGCGCTGACCGGGATGACGATGGAGCAGGCAATTCGAGCAACGCAGCAGAGATCTTCTTGGAGAGAGATCGTCCTTTGTGCCGCCAAAGTTCGGACATACGAATAAGGCACCGACGACGACGATAGATTGACAGATAGGCTATACAATCATTCCATATTAAATTTCAATACTCGTTTCAATGTTAATATATCAATAAATTTTGATTTTACTGTTGCGGCCCTCAGCTTCAAAACCTTGCTTTTGCGGCCCGTGGTAACAAAAAGGTTGGACAGCACTGTATTAGATTATATTAGATTATACATGTATCAGATTAGATTAGATTATATTTGATAAGATTTGATTTGATCATACGTGGTTACAGTTTACGGGTTCAACCTTCAAATAAATAATTTCCGATTATTTTAAGACTTGTATTCTGTGAATGTTTGTTACCATGATTTGGAAAGCACCCAAAATGGAACCCCCAATTTTTCCCTGGCTACACTTCTGGTTATTATGGCTCAGCCATTTTCGATGTAATGTTAAACAAAGCCAGTCAACTGGTAATGTTTAGGTGATGCGGAGTACGTGGAGAAGCATCTGTTGGGAGGTCAGATGGAGGCGAGTTTCTGGGTCGTCTCCAGTTCGGCAAATGCGACGACGAGAACAGTGATCAACGAGAAGAACTGCGTTCCAGTCACTGAGGAAATCTTTATGTCCACAGGAAGTCAGTTTCGGAGTTTCAGAGGAGAACATTCCTCATATAATATTCTTTATTTACAAGTTATATAGTCATTACCAAAATAATCCAATATCAGAGCGTCTCTGTCTTTCTCAGTCTTTAGCGTATGCCCAGTCTCAACTTGTCTTCCTCTATCTTTAATTGTCTTCCCCATGGTCTCTTCATCTTGATCCAAAGTATCTCTCACCTTCCTAGTTTGGGGGCACCTTGAAACTATCTTGTTCTGCAGGTTGAGACTGCTACTGATTCTGGGCAGAGCTATGATACAAATGCTCGAGTCACTTCGGATGCGATCATACTTACAATGAAGCATGCAGATCCTTATACCTTACGAGTGCTACCAGGTAGGCCTACATGTACGTCGTGGTTGAGATAAGAAATGAAAAGAAGAAGCGGTTAAGGAGTGTGCATCGCTTAGGACATATTTAAGCGATTTTGGAAAGCGAAAGAGTTAACAGATCTGCAGGAAGACATTATAGCTTGGAGTGGAAAGCCTGAGAAAAGATATCGATGATGGCGTGTGTGATCGGTGATGGCATGTGTGATCAGTGGCGGCGCCAGAATTTCAGTTTGGGGGGCTGTAGCCTCGCGGAGGAAATCTTCCATTTTCATCCGCCTAAATTTCTGATGGCCTTTTCTGTCATCCGACCGAAATCTCGTGTGCGTGTTTCATTTTTGGCGAGCTTATCGTGGGAATATTTCACGTCAAAAAACCGGATGAACCCTTTTTAGAGGGACTTAGCCTTTTATAGGGGGACTTAGCTCCCCTAGCGCCGCCACTGTGTGTGATCGATGATGGCGTTTGTGATCGATGATGTCGTGTGCGATCGGTGATAATGATGGAAGAATTGAGAATATTTACGGACATCAGAAGGGAGATCGTTCCAACAGAGTCGAGTAGCATCTCCATTAGATCCGACTGGGAAGACTAAACAGGGAAAAGAAGAGGAAAAAATAGAAACAGAGAAACAGACATTAGTCAAATAGTGGTTGATAAGTCTTTTCTTACGTGTAGGTTATGCTTCGATGATCAACACGCTCTACCTGGACGTGACGGAGACAACAATGGATGACAATCTCACCGCTTTCCAGGTTCCTTTGTTCTGTCGACCGATGCCTCGTCGAGAACGAGACCTGGAAGAAATGGAGAAACGCAGGGAAACGGTCAGTTTTTCCACCCCCTTCAAACATACTTCAAAAGCTTCTATTATTTTAATGAGTCACTTTTAAATACCGGTACTGTATTAATCTCACACAGGCGTCCTGCACGCTAGGTTGCTGTATATATAGGCCTTATTTAGATTGTAGTAGGCGCATATCTGACTATAATTATTAGGCCTAAAGGCCTCATAGCCTTTGGGTGCTCATTGTGATATATAGTAACGTCAATGAAATTTATATAGAGACTTAATGTGTCAGTTCAAGTCGAATGATTACAACAAAGGCTTGTTGAAAACAATGGTCATCGTTTAGACTCAGACCCTATCAAATAAAACATTTAGCCTAATAGATGTCCTAACGGGCTTAGAAACCCTTTCGTCACTAAACACTTCTTTAAAGCCAATTGAAATGTCTTAATTAATAGAGCTTTCGATACGTTTTGGAGATTCTACTGAACCTGAACCTGAGTCTGAAAACAAAACTAAGTCACATTATTTTTTTAACCGTTACTATTTTTATTTAAAGAAGAAATTTGCATAACCCGATCCATTGGCTAAGATTTCTGGCGAAAGTATAGCTTGGTATAGGGACACGGACGTGACACACGGCTCTAAGTCTGGGTGGCTCTAACATGCAAAATTTGAAGTCCTAAATTTGGAGAAATTCATTTAATTGCAGTTACCAAATTTGCTGGAGGGACAATAGCTTTACGGTACTGTAATAAAGTAGGACAACAATGACGGTTCTGTATGGCAATTGGATACTTTTTGAACAGTTTTTATCGAATCTTTGGTTAGGCTATAGCCCACAATTGCGGTAATTTTAGTGCATTTGGACCAATAATTATTGTGCAACAGAGTTCTCGCCTGTTAGCTCTGCGAATACCAGACATTATAATTATTATTTGATGGCGGTGAATGTATCAACTGAAGTTTTGTGTTTTAGGTTCGTGTAAAGCATCACTACAATTATTTCGATGATGTCGATGACTTCGCAGGAATCTGACATTACTTCTTCATGAGAATTATACTCTACGGCATACTATTTCACGCATAATTTTATTTTGAATTACGCTGTATTCGAGAAAAATAATGTGTTCATTTATGCGCAAACTGACAATGCCAGTCACAAACAATGAACTTTGAGGTGTGCATGAATGTTTTGTTAAAGATGACTGTGTCTTGTAGTTTCAATCAGTTTAAAACTTTTTCCCTACGATACACAATCCATTCGGAAGCCAAGTAGAGGACGTGCTTCCATGGGCGGAGTTTGGTTTCCGTTCTTGGAGGGGCTAAAGCCTACTTGGGGGGGGGCTAAGCCCGGGAAAAGATACCATTTGCACGGTAAAAAGATGAATCTGGGTCTTCTTGGGGGGGGGGGGCTTAGCTCCCCATAGCCCCTGATAAACTCCGCCCATGTGTGCTTCTCTTTAGACTTTCACCCGCTGAAGCACAAACATGACAATAATGTGATGTATTGTAGAACTTTGAAAAAATCCTGTAATGTAATGTATTGTAAATCTTTTGAAATTTCTCGGCGCCATATAAGAGGTTGTGATTTGGATACCAGCTTATTCACCTCCGTTATATCAACTCAAGTCAGCAAAAGCGAAGTTGCTCGTTTTGCTCCGGCGCCGGATAAAATCCTTGAACATGAAGCCTAGGACGGAGCATGGTGCTACGGTGTTAATAGCCGATAATGGCAACAGTGTGCCATAGCCAGATTTATGTAGAATCAGGATTTGATAGATCAAAGAATTCTGGTTTTGGTCGTGAATGAAAAGTAGCAGAGGAGAGTGAAAGCGGAGGTTTGGTGAAATTAAGAGGCAAGGTAAAAGGACGAGCAAACTGTCGCAAGTTCTTTAGAAGTTTATTCCGAATGAGCTCTTGATGAAACTGGAGAGTGGAGACCGATATAGAAAAAGATATAAAGATGATGACCGAGTAGGTTCCGGGCGGTTGGATGGTGAATAGTTGACAAATGTAAGATGGTTAAGAGTTTTGAAAAGCGTTGTAGGTCAAAGATACAATTTTGTAGCCTAATGGATGCGCTGAGGTACTTTACTCAATGAAGTGATTCGAGAACAAGGTTAATGTACTTGGTCGTGTCTGGGAGTTTTGGTGACTATACGCGAGCAAGAACGTTCTTTGCTGCTTGCAGCCCACGTGATTTATTTTAGAAGAGTTTGATGCTGTGTAAAAGGGAATTTCAGTGGTCGAGTTCGAAATGAACAATTGAGGCGCAAGGCTATTGTACAACGGGGTTTCTAATCAAGTAGCCTATTTGACGCAATCGACGAAAGTCACGGATGTGTAGGCTATCTGGGTGATGTGATCGACAAAGATATGGTTCATAGCGATGATGATCCACGGATTTTGGACAGGAGAAGAATAAAGCGCTGGAGAAGTGAGATCTGCTGGAAAAAGGTCAGACGGATTATGCTATAGTTTGTTCAATAACTACAGCACAGTCTGTCTGACCTTTTATAGTCCTATAGTGTTTAAACCTGTAATGGCCTCTCTGTATATTATTGCTTGCGAAGGTCAAAAATAAGAGATTCTGTTTTTGAGCCATTTCAACCAACAATTACCTTACTGCAGCGTGGCCTTCGCTGACTTGAACAGCGCTTTATAATTATCTAGTATAGGCCTATATATGTCATCTTCGTCTCTGCCTGTCTGACCGTTCGTTAAGAATTAATGCCAGATGACATCGCTCCCGTAAAACAAACATGGATCAGTGGATGCAATGTTCGGCCACCAGAATTATCGTGTCAACTTCAAACCATGTCTTCTAGTACTTCTAGTACTATACAAGTGTTTGCTTGACCTCTCGTCTTATCTTGCAAGTTGCATACAATCGATATCTGACTACATAGCCTACTATAAATTAATTAGGTCCACAACATTTGTGATCATTAGTTTCCCGTGTAGGCCTATAGGTCCACTCGTGCTAGCAAATGACACTCAAATTGTACAAAATCGACCTAAAGCCTGGTTTTGGACAGATGGGTCACATTTGTGATAATTAGTTTCCCATGTATATGGCCACTCGTGCTAGCAACTAAGAATGGGTGCTCAGGGACACTAGAGACTAGACCGCTTGCGTGGAACAGCCTTTACGCATCTACATGTACAGTACACAGAATGGCAAAAGTGTTATCGTTGTAAAAACAGTAGTGCTAAAATAATGTTAAAATAATGATATAATAATATATAATAATAATAATAATTATAATAATAATAATAACCGGTGACGATGATCGTTGACTCCAGAACACAGTTTTTAGTAATTTTATTGATTTTAAAGCCTGAGGGATCATATATACCTCGGGCGCAAAAAAAAAATAAAAATAAAAAAAATAAAAAATAAAAAATAAATAATAATAATAATAATATAATAATAATATATAATAATAATGATTAAAATAATGTTAGACCAATTGTTTATTATTTATTTACAAGTCGATTTGCAAAGCAAGCGCAAAGGTTGAAGTAAAAGACGTTCTTCACTGAATTACATATCGGTTTAAACACACAATGAACGACGATGCGGTCACGATGGAGACCAGCAATAGACTCAACTGTTTGATTGTTTGTTTCTTTCTCTTTTCACTCTTCTGTAGTTTGCATAATAGAGGTGTGTTGCGCCAATTATTATTACTGTTATTATTGTTATTTTAATTATCATCGTCGTCGTCATCATCATCATCATCATCATCATCATCATCATCATCATCATCATCATCATCATCATCATCATCATCATCATCATCACTATCATTATTATTATTATTTTATTTTATTTTTTGTTTTATTTTATTTTATTATTTATTATTATTATTATTATTATTATTATTATTATTATTATTATTATTATTATTATTATTATTATTGCTGTCGATGCAAATGAGCTACTATTACTACTATTGCTGCCACTACTACTGTTTCTGCTGCCACTGCTACTACTACCACTTCTACCTCAACTACTACTGGTACAACAACACCAGCTACTACTACCACTGCGACTACTAGGCCTACTGCTACTCCACCACCGCCACTACCACGACCACCACCACTGCTACAAATTATATTACGGTGATCATAAGTGATCTTGTGATTCGCCAGTGCTGTAGTTGAAAGGATTTCCCCGGTAGAAGAAACCTTAGCACATTTTTGTGTGATACTGTAATCCATAGTCCAGTTGGAAGTTGCAAAAGAGACATCGTGTGTCCGCAATGTTGAAATGGACCGACGTCACTGCGATCATACAAGAATAAATGAATGTGGTACATATTATAGCTTCGCTCTGTTATTTTGTCCTGTATGAAGTATCACTCAACTGAATTCCAGTTTTATGATCATAATTATCTTAATCGACGAGAGGTTCAAAGTTGTTGGACTAGTAGTCTTTTAGGCTAGAGTAGGTCGGCCACGTAGGCCCCATGGACCATGCACCACCACGACCACTACGCACTTAATCCCTTTGACCTCATGTAAGGCAAGCAAGCAACAACTTCATGACTTAATCTCTATTCGTTCCAATATTTAAGCAATTCACCTATCAGCGAGATATTCAGAGTCGGGTCATTGTCTAGACTTGTTTCAAGTAAGCTAAAGCACTTCAAGTATACATGTACGCAGTGAAACTTGGTCATTAAACAGTAAGCTTACATCTTGTGAAGCGGTGAAACAATGGCGGTATCACTCGTTTTGTTTACTTTTAGGGTCTGACTGAACATTGTTGAATCGAGGATAGACTATTGCAGTTCAGTTGAAGCCACTTTCACGTTTCATCTGCTTACACGTTTGGAGGTGTGATCGCTTGTAATGGACTATTTGTATATGATTATATCTATTGCTGAAAGTTACAAAGTAATCGTCCGACGTTTGAACTTGAAAGTGAACGTGGAAGAAAACAAACAAACAACGCACAGAGGAATACACAAGACAATAGTAAATAACGACAATGTATAAATGATACACAACAATGCCTAAGGAAAATACTATCAAGTAGTAGGCTGCATTCAAACAATGTGTGATCATAGGGTAAATAAATAAAAGATACAAAACGAGTATAGTGATTAAGTAAATCAGGAACATTGCAATAGCCTAAGCATAGAATAATTAAGCATAGAATAAATTTTTTTAAATAGCTTAAAATACGCAAACGATAGAAATCACTGTATTGTTCTGGTGAGTGCAGCAATTACAAGGTCTAGCAACGTCTGCGACATTGAGTCTGTCTTCTGAAGAGTTACTAAAATCTGCGACAAAGAGTCTATAATCGGAAACGTTACCAGAGTCTGCGACAATGAGTCTATCATCTGAGAAGACGTCCATTCCTTTGATCCTGAGTCATGACGGGAAGACCAGAGTAAGACCGGGAGGCAACCGAGGCTCCTTCAATGTATCGACGGCCTTTGCTGGATTCCCCTCATACAATGATTACCAACGGCATCATTCGCACAGTGAACAAGAACGTTCGTCGACGAGTGAGTCACCGTTTCGAGAAAACAACGGAGATGACAACAGCGTAGGAGACAATTCCTCAGGTGAACTCAAGCAGTAATGACTAATAACATCATAGTTGAATGAATTAACACTTTTAACCCAGCCATTTTTGACATGAAAGCAGCACAAACAGAGAAAAGCGAGCGCTCAAAGGAAGCAAAAAAGTGATCTAGATCCCGCTATAGACAGGGTTCTTGAATGCAGCGAATTTCGTTAAAAGCGCAGAGACGGCGCAAAATAATAATTATGCGCGTATATACATGTACTTGTATATGTAGGTGTGCATAGCTATTATTTTAAAATTATTGCACATGTGCGTACACGCACATGCGCATGCGTGTCAGCATGTAGGCTACAGGTTTTTTTTACGTGCAGTTGTAGGCCTACACAAAATGTGCAGTTCTAAATGGATTTGTGCAGCTGTAGAAGCACTTTTGCATAGCTAAAACTATAGCAAAAAGGTCATTGTCCTCCGATTTGAAGTAATTTTCCATGGAGGATGGGAAGGAAAAGAATGGTTTGTGCAGTTCCAACAATTCCTTAAAACAACGGACGCTGGCTATGCTTATCTGCGCATTATAATATTTTAATATTCAAGTATATTTAGTATATTAATATTGATTTTCATATTTGTACTATAGTTTGTAAGTCCTTAAAATAATGTCTGTACATATACGTGCGTAGTGCGTACATGTTTATACATATATGCGTGTATTTTTCATGTATACAGGCCTATCTATGTAGCCTATGTCTGCTCGTACAACTAAATACACATGTGTGTGTATTTCGTGACGACTTTGAGTTAGAAGTGAACGGCGTATTGTGCAAATTACAGCAGGGCTATTTTTAACGTGCCGTTGTACACAAAATGTGCAGTTGTAGAAGCACTTTTGTACAGTTAAAACTAGCAAAAAAGTTCTTTTTCCTCCGATTGGAAGTAATTTACCATGGATGATGGGAAAGGAAAGAAGGAGTTGTGCAGTCCTAAAATTTCCTTAAAAACAGCCCTGAATCACAGATCATAAAAGCACGTTCGACTTGCACTCTTTCTGTATAATGCATGTATATATGCTACGTATGCTAGCTGATGTTTACAGAGGTGTAATTATGAGAGAAAAGTTCTAAAGTTCCGTTCCTTTTGCAGTGACCCTAACCGGAAGTCTCGCCGACGGATTTAACGGAAGTAGTCAAAGAAGCTCAATTGTCGGAAATGGCAGGATCGCCGTAAGTAAATAGTATAGATATGGAAAAGAGAATTTCAACCTCAATTGCACCCAATGACCTCAGGACATGATGGGGTCAGGGCCGCATTAAGGCTAGTGCGGGCCCGGGTGCTGTGGTAACTTTGCGGACCCTCCTCTCAGTCTTCTGTCAGCCACTGGTTTACCATGGACGCACATATACATGTAATTATTCCGTGTTTCCTAATGAGTATACACTATACAGCCAAGGGA
The DNA here is from genome assembly GCA_949752735.1 of Lumbricus terrestris. Taxonomy (NCBI): domain Eukaryota; kingdom Metazoa; phylum Annelida; class Clitellata; order Crassiclitellata; family Lumbricidae; genus Lumbricus; species Lumbricus terrestris. Next base: position 67,286,808 of record OX457038.1, read on the forward strand.
TACTTTTCCTTTAGTAGGCCTACGCGTGTAATTGTTTCTAGGGAAAAGCTTCCTACACTAGTAGATAAAGGTCTACAATACGTGACAGAAGGAACGAAAGACTAGATTCTTCAATTATTGTTATTTATATTTATAAGCCCTATGCTTATGTTCCATCCAGTCGATTTTCTTCATTGTTCCTCGCGTCCATATTTCGAAGAACTCCAGTCTTCTTATGATTATATTGTTTACTCTCATGGTTGATGTCTCAAATCCAAACAACACCACGTACACTCCATGTCAATGCTTTATCATCCGTTTCTCTGGATTCCTGTTTTCTCTTTTCTTTTCAGCTTATCGTCGCTCTTAAATTAAAATTTGTAAGTTCCTTCTTCCTATTTTCAGGTCTAATAAAATATAGCATCATATTTCTTTCGCAGACTCCAATAATATCCTGGCAAACCGCTCTTTAAAGCGTCATGATCTTCTTGCACCAATTACAATGTATCTACATTGTAGGTCTAGGAATTATCGGAGAAGAATAGGCCTACACGGTGAAAGAGATACATGTATGAGACAAAGGAATTGGGTAGGACACAGGCTGAGGGCAGACTCACTGCGAAGACCGGTCATGAAGGAAAAATGAAGGGAAGCAAACAAGAGGAGGACCACGACAGGTTATGGATAATAGCAAATGGCTAGGCCTATGGAAAGTTTTAGGAAGAGGCATGGTACCTGGTACATTTCAACCAGCCTCGGAGGCAGAAAACTAGAGAAGATGATACGCTATTGGCCTAATAGGTTTAAGAAATTAAGAGTTATACAATACCGTGTCTTCTAACGTTATATCTCTTATTATTTTAAAGAAGCCAGTCAAAATGGTTGACCTGCATGGCCCAATTTAAGATAGCCCATCACTGTTGATACTTCCCGAACAGGGCCGGATTAAGGCATGTTCAACATGTTAGGCCAAACAGCCCCCCCAAACTCTTGGGGGCCCCATACATGCGGGGAAAAAATTCCGATAATTTTTAGATTTTGAGCAAATTTCAACCAAACGACTAAAAAGAGGTCATCAAAATTTTTGGCCGAAGATCCGCAAAAATTTCCTCAACAGGACCCCACATTTCTTAATCCGGCCCTGTTCCCAAAGATAAATTTACAATAACAATAAGTTCCTGCTATTTCAACCAATTCATAAGCTGGAGCTAATAAATCGGACGTGTGGGAGAACTTTGCCAAAATTTCGTCGACGATAACTTCGTATTTGTTATTGTTGCAGTATTCTTGCTAAGAAATTTCATCATTTCCGAAAATGCGGGCCCCTAAAACTGCGGGCCCGGGTGCTGCAGCACCCTTAGCACCTACCTTAATGCGGGCCTGGATGGGGTCATTGAATGCAATCGTGGCTTAAAATCTTAATTCATTTTTCTACTACACGTGGGCATCAATACATAGACTCAACCGTTGACTTGGGCATCCGAGCGCTCTATAAAGAACTTATCCTGCGAAGCTCATAATTATTTAGTTTTAAGCAAGCTTAGAAGGAGAGAGTATTCTATGATTGCAAATGAAAACGTAGAGTTATAATATAAATCTTCAGGCAAATTAAGGCTGATTATGTTAACGCTTTGCTTGCAGGTCCTTGCAGGGCTAAATCTTTTCCGAATTAGGGCGATGTAGGTCTACGTGGGTCTAATCCTTCTCCCGTCCTCCGACCGCCTCTGGTTGAATCACGATCACTTCGAATCGCGTGTAGTATGCTTCACGATAGCTCGGAAAGGATGAGTCTTTCTCTACAGTGTACAAGACACTCATTCTATTATGATAGGGGTCTCTTCTAGAGAGAGACTCGTTAGATTATACTAATAGTCTCTTCTAGGGTGTCATTCTGTTCTATGGTCTCTTCTGGAGTGACTCATTATGTTATAATTATTAGAGTCTCTCCTGCCTAAAGAGATAGCAAGTTTCATCAGAGTGTGACAACGGAGCTTTCAAAGTTTTTTCCAGTTATCTGTAGATCATCACATGACTCTATCTTAGCTAACTGATCTGTTTGCATTACTTTGAATTCATGTTAGTAACTTTCAGGTTAGAACGCGGTTTGAAAATTTAACCGTATGTCTAGGTAAACGAAGTTCCATCTGGTTTGAGTCCGAGATACTACGCAGATGAACTGAGGCGACATCTGAAGGACACGTCAAGGAGTTCAATTAACAGCAGCTCTTCGTCTTTGCTGAGGAGGAAATCCGACCATGGAAGCCTTCGACATCTGCTTGAAACACTGAGAGAAGACCTCGACAGATATCGGAAGTAATTAATTTCGTTGGCACAGTATTAGTAAACACAATACTAAGCATAGCAACACAATTCATATACGGTACGTTGAAAATCGTTGAATTTGGCTTGTAGCCATCATCATCATCATCGTCGTCGTCGTCGTCGTCGTCGTCGTCGTCGTCATTATCATCATCATCATCATTTCCTGACGCGAGTCGTTTGATGACGCTGGAGATGCACAAAATGAAAATAGCGGATAAAAATACTGTAAGCAGTTGAAGTTATTCATACTTTTGTCCAAAATGACCTCTTGCAAGAGTGGTGGCCCTTAATAAAAGACTCCCATTGCTTTCGGTCATCTATCAAGCCATTGTCTTTCGCATGGTTTAGTCCAGGTCCTGTTCTCTGTCAATTTCCAATGTCTTCCACTGTTTCTCTTTCCTTCAATACTTACAATACATAGGCCACCGGTATTTTATAATAATGCCATTAGTTTCGGTCAGATAAATTATGTCATTGAATAGCACTAGCTCAGATAGGCTATTACTAGGTCAGCTAGAATTAGCTTATAATAACTCCATGGACCCGAGGTATACGCTCATTGTAATAATATTATCATTATTTGAACAGTCTACAAAAGCTTCTGGCAACTATAGACATTGCTTGGCCAAATTCTAGTCTCCCACTTTCAACAACCGCTACTTGATGTTAGAAGTGGAAACCTAAAATAAACTCGAGAGACCTGGTCAGCTACTCTTGAAATCATTGGTTCAAACAAGCGCAGAGAGGTTTTCTTTGTCTATGTATACATTTTAATTTGATGTGAAAGCGGTGTCCTTTCACCTCCAGTCATGGGCGGAGTTTATCAGGGGCTAGGGGCTAAGCTCCCCCCCCCACCAGAAGACCCAGAGTCATTTTTTTAGTTTGTAAATGGTATCTTTTCTCGGGCCAAGCCTCCCTGCGCGCGAAAGATACGAATGACTAAAAAAGGATCATCAACTTTCTTGGCCAGAAAAATTGTCAGATTTGAGCCCGACGGCTAAAAAAAGTTCGTCAACTTTTTTGGCTAGGAAAATTGTCAGATTGGGCCAGGAAAATTTTTAGACTCGCCGAGATTTGAACCCGACGACTAAAAAATGATCATCAACTTTTTTTCCCGGGAAAAATTGTCGTTTTCCGGACCGAGTCTCAGCCCCCCCAACAATTTTTTTTAGCCCCTCCAAGAACGGAAACCAAACTCCGCCCATGCCTCCAGTGGTGTTCTGGCGAGAACTATAGAAACCAGAGCATACACAAAGCCTTGAAGCTCAAAGCTGTTCCCAAAATTATGTTTTCAATGGCGGCAAGGTGGGGTAAGCTGAGCTAAGATAAGACCACGTGACTAAATTGCAATTGCGTTGATTGTGTAGTTTTTCAATAGGTAATTTTTTCATCTTCGACGTGCAACATCAATTGGGTGCGGTTTGTTAGAGCACTCGCTTCGTAGAACCGAGTTTATAGCTTTAGTCTCCTCTCAGAAGATCACTGTGCTGGAGCCTCTCTTGAGCAAGCCCTTTACACACAACTGTCCAGTGCAGTTGATTCATGCCTGGCTATTAGAATACGGTGTTCAATTAAATATTAATGATAACTATGTGTATCAATAGCAATAAAAACAGTTTGAATACCACGGGCAAGGGATGTCAAACTGCTGATTCATGTTAAGTGACTCAAAGGTTGCTAGGCCCTATACTGACTATAGTCTGCAAACCTGTCGTCAGAGGTGTTCTTCAATTCACCATAAAGTGTTACTCTCGTCGGTAGCATTCAGAGCGAGAAGACAAAACATTGTCCTTTGGTCTTTGTCACATGCGCTTGTCAATTCAAGATCAAATCACACCATCAGGCCATTTTTACTATACGAAGTATTATAATATTATATAGGCCAGTGGTTCCCAACCCGTGGCCCGCGGCCAAAAGTGGCCCGCCTGGCCTACAAAAATGGCCCGCAGCATCTCAATGAATTAAGAAAAATATATGTAAAAATTGACAATTTGGACATGATAGAATATATATAATTCTTTTCTATTACAAATTATTTTATTTGGACGTTAATAAATCGAATCAAAACTTCTATTTTGATTAAATTATAACAATTTTATACGCCTGTAGTTAATTGAATTTTAGCCTTGTGGCCCCCTAAAGTCCTTCAGCTAAGAAAAGTGGCCCTCGGTTCCTGCAACTTAGAAAAAGTGGCCCGACAGTCAAAAAAGGTTGGGAACCACTGATATAGGCCCTACATGTAGGCTAATTTCGATAGACTTCATGAGTGTGGCTCACGTGTTAGCGATCGCCCAAGCAGTGTGTTAATTATCAAATCCACAGATTTTTACAGTCAACCGTTGCCATAGTGATTTGCACCCTCCTACAAAAGTATCTGCGGGCACCTATATGTTCACAGGTTCTCTCTCTCTCTCTCTCTCTCTCTCTCTCTCTCTCTCTCTCTCTCTCTCTCTCTCTCTCTCTCTCTCTCTCTCCCCCCCTTCTGTCTTTCTCTCTGTTTCTCTGTTTCCTTTTCTGTCTTTCTGTCCCTATCTGTCTCTTTATGTCTTTTTCTGTCTCTGCTTTGCTCTCTCTTTTACCAATTCTCTCTTTCCCACATACTTAGAACGAGACAAACCGCGGAGTCTTGCCAGTTGCATAAGTTATACATTCAAAAAGTTATATATTTATTATACAAAGATGTGGCGAGCCTTATTGACTTTTATTTCTACTATTTATTTTATTTTATTTCCTGTCGTAGTTTTGTCGAAGAATTCGTTCTACCTCCGATCAGTGGATTAAATCTACTGATCGATCTGCTCAGAGAAATACAGACGAACAGACGAGACTACAGAGGATCGAAAACAGCCAACTATGCTCACGCCACGGTAGGTTTTGCATGCATTTAGATATCATAATCATATCAACAATGTCTATGTATGACTTGTATGACATTGTGTTTCTGACCCTTTATATAATAGCGTATCGTCTGAAATACACAAAGATGCTGAAACGCATATCATAATTTTTTTATTTGTCGTGAATTTTTTTTCTCGCGGCCGTGATATACGACATAATAAACTGTGACAGACTTGATCAGCGTGACCTTGGAGCAGTGCAGTCGTGCGACCTGCTCGAGGCTCCTGCACAGCAACCACCTGAGGGAGCGGAGGCTCGGATCCGTACATTCCGAGCAGTTACAGGTCGTGACTTCTTTAGCCAATCGACCACCATGCTTTATAAGACAATGGAAGACTGCTTCAGATGAATTGTTCATTGCACGGGAAAGCAGGATGTTTCGTTCTTGGCTAGCGGTACACTATCAGATTTCCCATGCGCAGACTAAGCGCTTGCTCGAGACAGCAACAAGGAACTCAGCGCTGGCTATATTAAGATCTGTCCAGTGAGAACCCTGTATGTCATATCCAACAAGCAGCGAATGTGGCGTGTCTCACATAATTATAGTTCTAAAAATGCATGCAAACGGTTTACCACAATCCGGGCAAACCAAGTCACGTTGCAGGCGGTGTAGCCTGGTATTTTCGGATGAGAATTGAAGAGCCATAATCGATCATAACATGCAACTCATAAACCTTGATGTCTTTATTAGTGAAAATCCGCGGGGGGGGGTACACATAAGTAGACTGCCATTTCAGCGCAAACGTAAGCCTAACTTCCACGTTTATGCCTTCAAGGTTAACTTCGCTATCAAGTAGACTATTAGTTATAAAACGACTAAGTAGCAGTTCTGAATGATAAAACATAGATGTAGCTAAAATTTAGGCTAGCATAAACTACTAGGCATACTTGTACTTAAGGCTTTGAAAGAAATTATTCGGCTTTCTTTGAATTCATAACTAATTAGACTCAGTCTCTACTGTAATCCCATTCTTATAAATTATGACGCAACTAACTTTTTAATTTTCAAACATGTTTCAAATAGGTCCTGAAATAATTGTCAGTAAAAATCTTTCAAACGTTCATTAGCAGGATTGCGAACTTGCCAACTGAATTTTCATTGCCTTACGACCTACAAACTGCGGTTGATCGGTATAGTAGCCAAAGCTACTTGTATCACTCCATCACAAACGTCCATAGGCCTATAGCTACTACCGCCGCCACACCACCCATACCACCACAGTGATTGCTACTACTGCCACCACTACAAATACAGTCACAACTAGTAAACTATTAAATTATTATTATCAATATTATTATTATAATCAATATTATTATTATCATCATTATCATTAGGCCTATTATTATTTTAATTGGGTTCTAGATATTATTTTAGAAAAACAAGGACCCTTACAATGACTTATTTTGAAGTGCTAAACCTCAACCGCTCTGTAGTCGGCGATAACTGACTTCCATTCTTGCTTTCTATTATTATGACAAATTAAGGTTGTAGATCTATTAAAGTTATTTGACGGCATTTGCGTCATTGGTTCTCGAACTTTGATACTGATAGTCTATTAAATTTGCGTGCGTCAGTAACAGGCCCATATAATCATGCTTAAGCTTATTAACATAGTTAACATAGGTCTGATATGCACATCTAGGCCTAGATAGTTATCAATGTTCGACGGAAAACATGTCCCTATTAATTAAATCTGATATCTGCTTGAGTGAGTTAGATAGTTATCGTCTCTATCAATTAACACCATTTTCATGGATCTAACCGGACCTTTGTGAATTGAAGTTCGATCGACATAAATCATTTGATATGGCATCTTGCCTAATTAGGCAATTGATCAGTATGGTCAACTATTTTGTCAGAGATAACATCGTTATCAGAGGCTGTCATAATATCTGGACTTTTGAAGTAAACAGCTAGGAAGGTCTTCAGACTCAATTTGTAGCATTGGATACTGCCATGATGACTATGAATCATTCCACCGTACATTCCTGAATACTATGTAGGCCTACGTGACGATTGTCTTAAGATGAATAATGATCATGATTAATGGTGGTGACAAGTAAGACCTACGATTGCGATGCTGATAATGCTTATGAACGAACGGCGGCGAAAATGATGATGATGATGATGATGATGATGATGATGATGATGATGACGATGATGATGATGACGATGATGATGATGATGATGATGATGATGATGATGATGACGATGATGATGATGTGGTGGTGGTGGTGGCGGTGGTGGTGGTGATTGATGGCCAGATTGATGATGATAATGGTATTTACAACGACAAACAGCGTGTTCTTTTTTCTTACAGCTTGAAGAAAGCGTTTGCATACAGTGTATCGGAAGAGTCATCATGCACCGGGTATCGTAACATTGTTTATGGCATTCAGACGAAACTCACATTTTACGGGACGAATCCATGAAGTCATTTCTAAGCCGCTCATGGTTTTGTCCTGCGCTAAATATGTCATCATCATCGTCATCATCATCATCATCATCATCATCATCATCATCATCATCATCATCATCTCATCATCATCATCTCATCATTTTGTTCTCTGGCAGTTGGCAGGTTCGTAGGCTATGTCCGAAGGCGTCACTCCTCTCGTACGGTTGTTGAACCTCTTTTTTCAGCTGAACAGATAGTTCATGCAATCCAGTCCTTCATCATCTATTTCACCCTACTATAGTCTTTCTGATGCCTTTCGTTTCGCTACTTTCACATAGCAAAAAGTCATTCATAATTCATAATTCATAATTCACTCGTTCACTCATTGCCATAACTGTTTTTAATTTCAAAAATATATATTTGTTCAGTTGTCGGTGATTCATTGGTTCTTTTGTGCCTTTGAAAGAGTCATAGTTTAATTTTGTTGTTGATTCAAAAGGAGCATTTGATTCGATTCCTCGACGATGAAGAAGCAACGCAAACGATTTCTGAAAGCTGTTTAACGGAAGACATCGACATAAACATCGCAGCGATTCAGGTGAGAATTATTATTCATGCATCCCATTGTTATACCTACTCCATGGATGCATGGTAGAAAGCATATCAATTGATCCAATCTGCACACAATGCTCTTTGCTCTTTGCACTCCGGTCACCTATAGGCTAGATGAACACGTTGGGTACTAGCTGTAAATCTTGGAATCAAAATCGTCTTGAAATAGATGCTACACTTACTATTGTGAATGCTCCCCAATGTGCATATGTTTATCCGCTTGAAGGCAAACCTAATAATTTGCCTTTCTCTCCGGCACTCTTTGTAGCTGTCCGTCTGTCTGTCTGTCTGTTTTTTCTTTCAATTTAGGTATATACACTCTAGACCTGCTAACCTCTTGATCTCTTTCTCTCTCATTTCCGGTCTCTGTTTTACTGTCAAAAAGTTACTTTGATCCTATCCTACGTATCTTGCCCTGCCTTCCTTCACCTCATCTTGCCACAACATATCTATATTTCTTTATCTAACCTCGTCTTACATGACATTATCTTACAATGTCTCATGTAACCCTACGCAATTAGTTTTTTTTAATCTGCCTCTGCCAGTCTGCCTACCTCACAAGCAAAACATAATACATTGTAGCAATGTATCACGCCATAATTATTATCTTAACTTCCTCTATGCCACATTGCTTAATTAAACGTACAGTACCTACATAGCCTTACCTTCATACCCTTAGCCTGTCTCTGGAATTTGTCAGGTGCTGAGCCTGGTCTGCGACTCACCGAAGGGACACGCTCGAGTGATTGACGCCGTGTCACGCTCCAACAATCGCCTCGGTCAGGTCGGTCGACTGACCGGGATGGTCACTCTGCTGATCAGAGCGTCCGAGTGTGACCATAAAGTAAGAGATCTCATCCTTAGAGAGTTTCGTATTGCACAACAAGCATTAATAATAATATTATTATTAAATATAATTTTTAGTCCCACGTAATTTCTCAATGAACTGGAGACACCATAATTACTGTTTATCGACGCTATATAATTATATCCTGAAAAAATAGGATAAGCGCCGCCATCTTTCTTTACGCAGGCTATTTATAGCCAGGCAGTGGCGCTGAAGGTATAGCCTATAGTGGGCTGCGTATGACGTATCCTCCACCTCTCTTGGTTTTCGGTGTAATTGTATAATTATTGTTGTCTTGCTAAGCTTATGTTGTCTGTTGTCTGTTGACTGTTGTCTGTTGTGGTCTTTGTTGTATTTTGTTGTTCTTCGTTGTCTTCTGTCGTTGATACGACGCCAACGAATATTGCAAAAAATCAATCAATATAGTCACAGTCGAGATCGATCGCTTTATTGATAGATCGATCATCGATCTGTTGTTTAATCATTTAATCGATCATTCGATCAAAATTTGAATCTGTGCTCTGTTCACAGGCGACAATTGTTCGATTCTTCAACGATCTGTGGAATTCGGCGCCTAGCCTCGGTGCCAAAATCTTCCTCCAGCACGAACTCCAGCTTGCCCACTTCCGACCTGAACACCTGCAGCAGGTATTCAATGGTGGCTGGATGCCGCATATGCAGGAATTGATGACATCCGATCGGTCTCACAAAGGCGCTATATAAATCCCAGACACGTATAATAGAGTGGCATTATAGTCAAATGTTATGGTGTCAAAATGAACGGATGAATGTGAGAATCATTTAATCAGCCAGTCAAATAATGAATCGGTAGATCAATGAATCAATAAATTAAAAGATAGATCAATAGGGATTCATTCATTCATTTAATTAAATCATTCATTCATTTTTTTAGCTGTGGCTGGGCTGGGAGCGCCTCTGAGTAGGTTTCTTGAAGATGTGCTATATAAATTCTCGATATGAATGAATGAAAATCAATCAATCAATCAATCAATCAATGCAGCCCTGTCGTTGACTAACATATCTTTAATAAACCTTGCAAATCAATGGCAAATTCAGTAAAGGTACGGTAGGCCTGCCCAAGAATTCCTATGCCACAGGGTGGAACGCAATTTTAGAATGTTTCGCTCCGAGATCCTAGAGCAGACAGTGAGTATATTAACCAAGACTCTATGGCTTGATTAACAAGACGGGGCTACATGCAATAGGTTTTCCGGACTGGCATTATTATGCAATAAGCGTCAGGCCACTGAATATGTTAGACTATAGAGTCTAAGAGATGCGTCGGAATTTATTATAATCATTGTACTACATTGTATGAAATAATTGTTAAGTATTTTACAATGTATACAGTACTATGTATGCTGCTGCATACTTTGTGCATTGTATGTATATATGAGGGACTGATTTGTTTCGTCGCAGTATCATTCCTCTTCCACTGGAGCTGAAACTCTGCTGGAAGAGCTGGAAATATGGAGAAGGAATTGCGTCGAAGAATCAAGTCTAGGACGGAACTCACTTACATCCGTTGATGTTGCAAGGAACATGACAGGGCTTAACCTGGAGCTGGAACGACTCAAAGACTCGTTGAAGGCAAGACAATGATGCGTCAACAGAACATTCCATTGTCTATTGCCACATACATTCCATTGTCTAGTACCACATACATTCCATTGTCTAGTATTACATACATTCCATTGTCTAGTACCACATATTGTTGCAGTAAAGTTTCTTATGTCAATGTTTTTCACTTCATCATCGTTTTATTCGCATGGTTTAGTTGCGTATTTGTTCAAATGGACGTGCATTAATAAAATACATTAACGAATAATTTGTTTCATTAAATTAACTCATTGACTAGCTAATTCCATCTACATGTATAATGCAATTGTCTGTCTGCGTGCCTACCTGACTGATAGCTTACCTTCCATCCTATATATCTACCTACCTACCTACCTACCTACCATCACTTACCAAAACTCAACTACCAACCTAATCATCTATTCATTCTAGCCTACTATCTATACACAAATCCATTCACCCATGTATGCAGCAGTCGATCAATTCATTTGTCTATCCATCCATTCATTCATCTATTTATTCAATTATTTATTCCTCTATTAACCATTCATCCATCCATTCATCCATCCATTCATCAATTCATCCATCCATTCATCAATCTCTCCGTCCATTCATCTATTTATCCATCCATTCATCCATCCGTCCATTTCATCTGTTTTTCGTTCATTCATTTTTTCTCTCTTCCAGTATTATTCTTTTGAGATTGTAATTCCTTTCAAGGAGTCAAATCGAAAGATGGAGAACCTGGAATCTGACCGCAGACATCTGGAAACGAAGTGTGACTCGTACCGTGAGAAAGTGGAAGAACTCGAGGAGAAAGTTAGGCAGCTACGGGTACATGCAACTTTCATGCATAGAAATAACACAGTGACTGTCGACCGTTGTCTTGCATTATAGATGCAACGGAATGCCTGACTTCGCATGACGCTTTAGCATAACTTCATGGCAACCAAGTTGGTTTAATTTGTCCGAGGAGGATACACTCATATTTCACTCTTTGATTTTTGCACCAGCATTGGACACACGTTGCTACTGTCTCGCAGGGCATCTGGCAGTGCTAAACTGGTTACATAAAATTATGATCCTCTTCCTATCATTGATGTTCACAGCTTCTTCCAATTCAGCATTAGCAAGAGTTTGAGGTTGATTCGCTTTACAAAGACTGTATTTCGCATTCAAATCCAATGCGATTTACTGAACACATTCATACGGTGGTAATTCTGAGACTATCTGAATAGGTTCTCTACTTAAATCAGGATGTCCACATAAGTGTAGACCTACATTGTGATTTGCACGTGTAGGACTATATATGATGGTAATAGAGATTGAATGTGCACAGGATCTGTACAGAGACCGAACTGGACTGGACGCTGACGAAGACTTGAGAGCAGCAGCAAGGATTGATAGTCGCCTTGGAATCTATGGAACTGTTGAAAGAAACTTCACGATGCAGGCACGACTAAGAAATGCTGCCATGGGAACCATTCGAAGCGGTTGGCTCACTGAAATTGTCACAGTCATCATCATCATCATCATCATCATCATCATCGTCGTCGTCGTCGTCGTCGTCGTCGTCGTCATCATCATCATCGTCATCATCAACAATATTGATATCAACATTGCCAGGAGTACCAATATCACGATAAGTTCATCATTAGAGTCCTCGTCGTCAGACTTTCTCCTCATTATGTTCATCAACATAATCATCATCATTGTTATCATCATCGTCATTATCATCATCATCAGCGGCAGCAGCAGCAGCACTTAATCGACATCATCGTCATCATAATTTAATTTCCATCTCATTATTTTCACGCAGAGATGCGCTGACTACAGCAAACCTGACCGCTTTACAATGTGGTCTAAATTGGTAACAACTTTTGTAGCGCCTATAATTATCCTTGCAGTTTCGTGTTCTGTGCAGATGTTTTTGTGCCTCGACCGACCGATCCATCGTTAATGAATCAATCGATGAGACTCAAGATGGCGTCGCATGTTCAACTTCCGCTGCTGCACTGGACACCAATGCATGCCGTCGGATCCACGATATTCGAGGCAAGACATTCACTCACTCACTCACTCACCCACCCACCCACCCACCCACTCACTCACTCACTCACTCACTTCATTAAAGCTCTGTGTAAACAAACAGGAGCCATTAAAATTAAATAACAGTGCTCAACTAACGTGTTCGAGAATAATATTTGAGATATTTAATTCAAGTTGACAAGCTAAGCTACATGTTTATAATATGCTGCAATTGGACTTTCTCTTTGGAATGGACCTACCCTTTGTCTTTCTGTTCGATCAACATTCTACAATACACTATTTGGCAGTCACTCTTCGTCCGTCTCTGTTCTTAAAGCCCTGCTTCTTCCCAAGGGGCCTTGCACACTTGGAGCGCTTCTGAGCAGTTCCCCCTATAACAGAGGTGCTTTAGGTATGTTTAAATACAACACATTGGTATTTTACAATGTATGAACTGTCTCCAATTTCATATCAATAGCATCAATAGCATCGA
>OX457038.1:67304984-67312484 GCA_949752735.1 Lumbricus terrestris
TCGCATTGCATTGCATTGCATTTAACTAAATCGCATTGCATTGCATTGCACTGCATCGAATTGCATTGCATTGCATCGCATTGCATTGCGTCGCATTTCATCGCATTGCATTGCATCGCATCGCATTGCATTGCATTGCATTGCATTGATATTGCATCGCATCGCATTGCATCGCATTGAATTTAATTGAATCGCGTTGCATTGCATTTAATTGAATCGCATTGCATTGCATTGCTCACCGTATAATTAAGCAATTTTTAAACTTACTTTCACGGTATCTACTCAGAGGCGCTCCCGACCCACTCCCATCGGAAGAGGACATATTTTATAGGCGGTTGTAGAATGTGCCGGATATGGTACATCGAGTGTCATGCCATAAATTGATAATAGCAGGAAAAGAATGCGGAGAAAGAAAGAAGAAAAGCAAGATGAGTTTCTTTGATTGGCACTGTCTAATTCTGCAGTCATAATCTTAGAAGCAGATTTAGAGCAACCTTGTTTTTCTAGTCTCGGCCAGAGATAGACCCTATTGAAATAGACTCTATTGAGATAGACTCTATTGAGATAGACTCTATTGAAATAGACCCTATTTAAACTATTTTCAGATAGACCCTATTGATATAGACTCTATTGAGATATACTCTATTGAGATTGACCCTACTGAAATATACCCTGTTGAAATAGACTCTGTTGCGGTTGGGTGACCAGTGTGCTCACAACACCTATAAGTTGGCTAGGAGTATGCACGTATGTATGCGAAGTTTGCGAACTCTTATTTAGCGTGCTTTAGGAACCCTTCCAAAGCTCTACGTGTAGAAGAGAATGGAGCATATAATTCTGATATAATTATCGTATATCAAATTACAATGCATATAACTGCACTGCATATGATCTAGCTGCATGAACTGCAGCTAAATAACCTACTGCATTACCATGTGTTGATTCGAAGCAATACTGTAGCCGGGTCTTCGGTCTACTCGGACATACTATTATTTTGTGATCATTAATAGCTTTAAATTTATTCCTACACGAACCTGATCTAATAGCATATTGGGTCATGCTTCTAGTAATAACTGTCTTGACAGACATCAGAGCATAAATGTATAGTAATGACCACAGCATAACAATCCATTAATCGCAAAACGATTGATGTTGCGCTATATTCCTTGACTGCTGTCGACGTCAGAGCTTCTATTCAACAGCCTCAAAAGAGGTGGCAGAGTTGTATGAACCGTTTCGAGATACGGTGAACGCCTACCGCGTCGTCTGCTGTCTGTTCGGTGAAAATCATCGAATCATTGAACCAACCGAACTCTTCGCTCATCTGATCGAATTCATCGCTGCATTCAAGGTTCTGTTAATTTTCAATCTACGGAATTTCGAATGGTTTTGGCCACGTAGAGGTTTCAATTTCAATTTTCAACTTTCAATTTTGAAATTTCAATTTCAACCTTGGCTTTATATCTGGTCATTCCATTGTATGGAATACTGTAGCAGGTGTCTGCGTGGTCCTGGATCTGCCTCTAGGAGCGGGGAGCAGAGTGGTAACGGGGCGGGGTGGAATGGGGAAGGGCGAAAACCCTAAAGTTCCCTACCACAGCTAGCTATGTAGGTCTATGTGCATACATAAAGGAGATTTTTTCATTCCGGTACCTTGACAAAATAGAATCTCTTGTTTTCATTTGAAACATTAGAAAGCCTCTGTGGAGAATTTCAATCGACTCAATACTCCTCCCAGCTCCAGTTCGTCAGATTCCGGCAAAAGGTCAGGCAAAGGCGTTGCCATGACAACTGCATCAGAAGCAACAACAGCTGCAGAGAAACGGATGTCGTTCGCAGAGGTATGCACCGTAACTCGCCCAAAATAATAATTTGCGCTACATAAGCGTCAACTTACATTACATGGGTTCTAGCGGTGCAATTACATCTTCAATAATTCGGCTTCGACATCTTTTCCGGTTTACAGCAACAATTTCGTTTTATCAGGGTTTTTTAAAAAGAAATTTGCACAACTGCGCAACAAAGAATGTTTTAGTGTGGCTTTGATTGGCGAAAATTTCCCCAAGAAATGTCGCAAGTCGGCGACGAAAAAAACTGATGACTTTTTAGTCGATAGTTGAGAAATTTGTCCCAAGTTTTAAAGCTTTTTCCGGAAATATCGCAAATCGGCGACGGGAAAAACTGATGACCTTCTTTTTAGTCATCAACTTGAAAATTGTTTCACTGCACATGTCCTTCTTCTTCCGTCGTAAACCGACCTGCAATTAGCCTACCGAGTTTTGTAAAGATTTTCACTGGACATAACTACTTTTACAACTGCACAAATTCATTTACAACTGCACATTCTGTGTAGAACTGCACGTTAAAAAGCCCTGCATGTTATTTGTAGTTTATTGTATTGTATTGCAACTATGAATTTTCATAGGGCCTTTCACATTCAGAGCACACTCAGCAGGAAAAACTCGGGATTGGAGGAAGAAATGCATTTAAAAAGTGAAACAGTTTGTGGTATCGGTTGGAGGGCTGAGAATCATAAAGCTATTATGTCCTTGAGTTCGAGTTTTAGTTCCAATACTGGTCTCAGTAATGCTTTGTTGTCATAACCGGTACCTGGTAGCAGAATTTAAGTATTATTTAAAGTTCAGTATCAGAACCGCTTTCATTATAGACATGGTTGGTGGTAGCGGTACTAAGCCTTAAACGCTACCGTTTAGCAGTATCAGTGTCAGCATTTGATTTGGTCTGCTAGCAACTCAGAGTGAGTATCGATTTCAATGCCACTGATAATCATTCATGCCATTTATATGTCATTTACATCGGTCTAAGTATTAAGTATTAAAATCTTTCCGATCTATAGGCTAAGAATAAGCTGAGAAAAGTGAGCAGACGCTCTACATCCGGTCATCCGCTCGTAAGTGACATCTTCGAAGAGTCAACAACCTTTAGTGACGTCACATCGAGCACAGACGATCGCCAGGAGACGTCACGCAACGTCATCGTTACGTCATCGTTACGTCAGAGAGACGTCGAAGTAAAGTCCTCAATTGGAACTGTTTCAGATGTAGCTTCAACTGGATCAACGTCGGAAAAAGATGGGTCAAGGTCGGGAAAGGATGGGTCAAGGTCGGGAAAGGATGGGTCAAGGTCGGGAAAGGATGGGTCAAGGTCGGGAAAGGATGGGTCAAGGTTTGAAAAGGATGGGTCAAGGTCGGAAAAAGATGGGTCAACGTCGGAAAAAGATGGGTCAAGGTCGGGAAAGGATTGGTCAAGGTCAGGAAAGGATGGGTCAAGATCGGAAAATGATGGATCAAGGTCGGAAAAAGATTGGTTAAGGTCGAGAAAGGATGGGTCAAGGTCGGGAAAGGATGGGTCAAGATCAGAAAATGATGGATCACGGTCGGAAAGTGATGGGTCAAGATCGGTAAAGGATGTGTCGAGGCAATCAATGGTCAAGGTCGGGCGATCATCAACTTCCGTCTACTATTCAGCAGTTGTGAATAACGACAAAAACTCATCGAACTCCAAAAAGAAATCGATGGTGAGAATTACAGACGTAACTGAATTTGATTAATAACACCTTTGCGCTTCAGAGATTGGCATTAATTAGCATTGCTTAACATTATCCGCATGCATGCTAGTTAGGTTCTAGTTCAGATTTTGATTTCTCATGTATAATGCATAAGTAGAAATAATATGCATGAGTAGCAAACGTATCAGAGGCCTATTGAGTATTGATGTAGGCTATATATGCTACATTGCATAGACAAAAAGTCGTGGAAATCAGCACGTCACCTCTCAAAAAGCATTAAAACGGACTAACAAACAGTATATAGGACACAATACATATTTATGCTACTGAGTGTCAGTGGTTTGTAAAGTTTTCAAGACTTGAACCCAGCGCTGTCCAACATCCGATGTTCAGCCAACAGCGTTAGGCTTAACAGAGCGCAAAATCATCGCACAACTTGCCGAGTTTAGTGTGCAAAATAACACCATTAATTTTTTGTCAGGTGCATCTCTACAACAAATTCCGGGACAATTTGAGATCAATCCGGGACTCGGGACTCACAGAACCGATTCCTGGACTGTCCCGGCGAATCCGAGACGGCTGGCAACCCTAGAATAATCTAACCTTGTCTATTATAGTGTGATCTGCTGCAGTTTAGTGAAGTCTAATCTAATCTAATCTGCTTCAATCTGTTTTGTTGTCAGTCAAAGAAAGAAGTTCCAGCTGACCGCAGAGACTTGCCATCTCTGCCAGTCAACCATGACAGATCTTCCGTCGTCAATCATGCGAATCACGTTCAGTCAACCGGAAAGAAATCTGTTAATCAATCAGCGGAAACAGGATCCCACGAATCCTCGTCTGTTTACGAATCCATCGCAGACGATAAACCGCTTCCGGTGAAGAAGACGAAGAAAAGCAAGTGTTTTCATCGCCTAATTTCGTACATTTGTGCATACATGTTATGCATAATATGTGCATTTTGTATATAAAAATATTTGCACGTGTGTACAAATGTCTGGATGTGCATAGCCTATACACGTATATTCCTATGTATGAGTATGCACATGTGAAATTGTGAATGCCTGCACACGTGTAAGCTTGTATGCGTTTATTCAGCCATTCAATCATTCATTCGTTCACTTTATGGATTTATATAGCGCCCCTTATAGACTACTCGGGAGCACTCCCAGCCCAGCAGCGGCAAAGGAACAAAGACATGAGAGATTAATGACACAAAGTTTGATTGGTCAGATGGAATAATCACAATTTTGAAAGGAGATCATCATTCCAGATGGATGGTCATACAACCGAATCTATCTATGTACATTGTACAGTTATGTACGCATTCAAGTAAGTAAGTTAGGCAACGTAGGCGTGTTCTCATGTGTAAATTCAAAGACCATAACAAACCAATTAATATGCCCATCATCATGTTGATGTCACACACAAAGAAACGACGAAAGCAATTTGAGTTAATTTTCATTCGAGCGAATATTTCATCATAAAATTATATATTATATAATATATAATAATATATAGTATATTATATAATTATAATTATGTGAGTCTTTGTCTTGAACTTCCAGCTGATTCGACCGTTACCGACGATACCAGCGACGACTCCAGACTCTGAGATAAAGACGACATCTTCACTTTCTTTTCTTCCTGCATTCCACTTCCATCTATTGCTTGATCTCGGCCGGGAGCGCCTCTGAGTAGGTACCTTGAAGGGGCGCTATATGAATCACGATTGATTGATCTAAAGTTGAAGCAGACGCAGAATACAGAACCGTCAACAATATCTGTTTTTGATAGTGTCATCCTCAGTTGTGCTGGTGACAATAGCGCTATAACATGACCCGACATATTAACCAGGCTGTGCTTATAAACTTGTGATTGGCTGGTCATGATAATACTTTGCCGTAGGCCTACATGTTAACCCATTACCGACTGATGGCATAGAAGTTGCCATGGTATTTACTGCATATTGGTCAGTAAATGGTTAAGTGACCAAATTTTATCTATTATGCAATCAAGTCATGCCTGTTTATTGCCAAAGTATATTCCATGCATATTATACCTCATGTCATTCCTATCTCATGAAATATCTTGCTTTCTGCAGTTGTAATTGTTATCGTGTAGCCTATACTTGACCTGCGATAATATTCGTTAGCCATAATTATTCATGTATTGCATGGGCAGACGCAGATATTTTTGTATGAGGGGCTAAACTCGATTGTTAAACTTAAATGACTTGCAAGAAATTGAGAAAAGGAAATTAAAAGCATGGATATTTTTCATGACAGTCTCTCCACATGTAAATATCGCATATTATTTATGGATTTATTTTGTTCGTCATTGGTGTCACTATTGTGCTAATTCAGTGCGAAGAGATTTGCTCAAAAACACTATAGTTGAAGAATAGGTGCCAATTTCCCACAGTATTTCTCCTTCTCGCCCCTGTGTTCGAGCGTCCATGGCCATAATCATTATGCAAATTTAAAGCTTAAGTGCTTATATTAGCGGTGTGGGAATAATAAAGCGCAGCATAAGAGCTGCCCGGTATTAACCGTCGCGGTACTAAGTGTCGCGATATTAACTTATTAAGTGTCGTGTTACGTTGCTATCCAAAGTCTACTTCGTGCCATGCATGGTTGTAGAAACTATGGCGTGCGGATAACCAAAGACAATGTAGCCCAAATCTAATTCTAATTCTATTCTGAACAAAAGACTCCTAATGAACATGGCATCAGTGAACAGTCGTTTTAAAAGAACTGTAGTAAACACAAGCTATAGTCGTTGTCCGCAATTTCTAATGCATTAAGCCACTTAAAGGCAAAGGGCGCGGTCTTATTAGCCTATACCGTACTCATTCAGTAACGCTGAAACTAACTCACAAGCCATTGCTAATAATACGCTGCGACACGTATAGGCCTATAGGGCCGCCTTCCGAAATCCGACAACTCATGGATTCAGGAAACATTATTTTCTTCTCTACCCGAGATAAATACAAATACTTAGGAATTTAAACTGATGGATATGGCTTAGCATTATTCTGAGACGACAAGGTTTCGATGACGTCGCGTCGCCCGCAGCAGCGTCGCTTGTGGCTGCGCAGGATGTTGCTTGTCGAAGAACACCGCCCCGTTCGAGCAGATCACAATGGAGTCAACTCATTGCAAGGACGACTGTTTCCGAAAACTCGTTCGTCTTCACGGTTGTCTACCATCCAGGTTCAGCCGCGATGACCGCCGCCTTCTTTGACGAGCCTCGTTCCATGCTCGTGTTCCCGTCATCATTCGCATGCATGCCTATATTTGTCATCACCGGCGATCTCAACATCCGCACGATCCGATGACGCTGCACTCGACTGAGTTGCTGTAGAAGATGACTAAGCCGTATACAGAGTGTGACTCGTGCGACTGAATATCGGGGAGGCATATTTGATGCTGTCGTTCAGACCGATCCGTCTCATCAGGAGATGCATCAAGTCCTTACCATTTGAGGCTGTGAGAGCGGCCGTTGATGCTTTCGTCACTTTCAAAGTGGACTTCTGTAGCAGCTTTCTGGCTGGCGCGACTGCACGTGTTTTCTGGATGGATTCCAGTCGGTGCTCAACTCTGCGGCTCGGCTCGTCTGCAATAGGAGAAAGTATACGACCACGTCACACCACTCCTCGTCACATCCTCCACTGGCTGCTTGATCCATTTCGTATCGAGTTCAAGCTCTGTCTACTTGTCTTCAAATCACTTCATGGAGCTGCGCCAGAGGATCGTGCTTTCTCGGTCGCTGGTCCTCGATGCTGGAACAGACTTCCTCTTGCTATTCGATTGGCCAACTCAGTGGACTATTTTAAATCCATACTAAAAACTTAAGCTTACTTGTTCGCTAGGGCTTATACCGCATGGTAGATGCCTTGTAAGGCTCCCTTGAAAAGCTTGGCTGTGAAACAGCGCAATATAAGTTGTCGTTATTATTATTATTACTATTAT
>OX457038.1:67317484-67327484 GCA_949752735.1 Lumbricus terrestris
AAATGGTGAATGGAAGCTGGATGAAGGTTCCTTATAGGTGAAATAGAAGCTGGAATGACAAAAATAACGCTCGAGAAATGGAAGCCGGGTTAATGATAAAACGCTATAGAAATGGAAACTGGATGCATGTTGAAATACATGAATAAAAATCACCAATCCAGCTTCCATTTACCAAGCATGCGGTAATCCATTAGAAGAAAAGAAATTAACGACGCTAAACTGCGGGATTACCCCCAAAACAGGAAGCGGGATGATTTTTATGATTTTTTGAGTGCAATAAACGTTTTCGGCAGTTATCTGCAAATGCTGTGAAGTGACGGTAAGACAAATGCTGTGAAATAGTTTGGGATCGGACTTAGGAGGATTGCCAAATTAAATATCGATTAATATATTTATTATCTGAATAATGTAAATGTCGATCTTGGAGACAAAAATAAATAATATTTTTATGCAAGAACTCTGCAGTGTGTGGTCGATAACTACCCCGCACTTAAGGCCATGCACGCCCATAATTCTTAGGCGAAACGCTATACGCACGGTCATAATATTATTTGTACCACAATAATTAACGATTTAAACATATTTTCCCATGTCGGAATTTATTAAGATTTTTACTGTAGTTTTGTAGGGTATTTACGTACAATATTCTGCCAAAAAGGCCTGCCATAGTAAATATCCGGGTTCATGATGAATTTCCCCTATTTTTGACTGCAGGCCTATTGTCCGATTGGAGGTAATTTACCATGGAGTAGCCTATGGAAAAAAAGAAGGGGTTGTGCAGTTGTAAAAATTCCTTAAAAACAGCCCTGCTGTCAAACAGTTGGGTCAGTTGACTAAAACAATCAACAATATAATTAATTTGAATAATGTGAAGTGACTCAAAACTCGGTTGCTACGATAAGTCTAAAAGAAGAAACACAAAATTCCGAAATGTAAAAATGTTCACCTGGGCGAATTCCCTTGCGCAAAAAATAATTGAAATGCCTTCGTTCATGAATCCTTTGGCAATGCAGCTGGTGTACCACCATAGTTTCCGAAGTGCTTCTCTGTTCGGTGTCAATACAGATCACTACAGTAGGTCTACATGTAGACTTGATTACATTCCGAATATTCTGAATGTAAAAACTTGACTCTGACCACCAGGGGCCCCTAGTGCAGTCTGCACAATCTATTGCAACGCCACCCCCGTATATGTAGATAGAAACACATTATGAATAATTCTTAAAATAAAAATTGACTTTGACCGCTGGGGGCCCCTCAGCAGCCGAGGGCCCTTGTGCACTACACAAGCTGCACCACCTATTGCTACGCCACTGCTCAGCGCCCATAAAAGCCACGTCAGGGAGACCAGCTTATTCACCGGCGCTATATCAATCACCCAAAATCCGGGGAGGTCAAGCCGAGGAGACAGCGTGGTGCTACGGTGATTGTCGGTGATGGCGGTAGTTGGGTGATGGAGCCTGATTGGAATCTGGATAGGATGGCTTAATGAGTTCGGTTTTCAGTCGTGAATGGATGGAAGAAAACGATGACGATTAGGCCTACTGCTAAATCGGGATGCTTTGGCTTTAGAGCAACGCTTCAGAAATTTTGAGATTACGATTAAAATTACGCTATTCTCTTCAACATGGATGCCTAGTAGGCCTACTTCCCAGATAATGACTTCATCAAATTCTTGCCTAGGCCAGTGGTTCAAACCCACACAAAGCTCGAACTCTCGCCGCACCGGGTCAAATCAGGCTTCGCGCTAACGACGAAGCTTTTATATAATTATATTAAAAGCTCATCAGAGTCATATCAAAATCATGTAAAAGGCGCAACAGATTCATCACTATGGAAAATTATTTAGATTGGAAAATTATATAAAAATATAATCAAAGTCGTATCAAAACAAATGGAAATCATATCAAAATTACATCGACAATACATAAAAAATCGAGATCAAAATAATAGGTAAAAAATCGAAGACAAATCATAAGTAACAAAATAAAAAATCAAATCAAGAGCAAATCAAATTTGAATCAAAATGATTATACAGATGATGTCAAAATAGAAATAAAGGCCAACTCGAAGCCACCACCACCACCATCTTGTTTAACTTCTTCCTAGCATATAGGCCCCTACTAAGCGGGACTTGCCCCTTCTGGAGTGCCTATTGCTCCCCAATCTGTCTCCTAGCTCCTTTGCCGAATTAGTTAATACTTTAATTATAACTTGTGTTATAGCATACTATGCTCTGTATATTACGTTTATTGTGAGATCAATAAATAATTTGAATTTGAATTTGAATATGAAAATCAGACGAATCTTTTCCTCTGGCGGCAGAAGTGTCTCGAATGCTTACACCGATCGATAGCGATGAAGGCAGCGACCACGAAGAGGACGAGAAACGTTGGCGACGACGATGAAGACATCTTCAGTGTGGATCAAACGAAGTCCTCTGGAGCCGGGTAGTCTTCAGACGATAGGAGATCGTCCGTTCTTCTCAGGTTTCTATCCTAAGCTGACGAGGAGGCGGATCATTATATTCACAACGACCTATCTCCCTCTTCAGCACAACGGAATCGCAGATAGTAATCTAGAATTAATTCACTTCAACATTTAAACGTCGCTCGCAGCTCGAATCTTATCCGTGGAGTGCAAAACGCAGCCGTAGATATGTTGGCTTATCTGCCGCACTGGTTGAACATAACTATTAAGATTATGATCCGCATTCGGTTTCGTATCTGCCTGGCCGGTTACAATCCATCCTGCGTTTTACAGAGTCATGTACGTATTTCAGTGTCATCCATATCTGGCCCGACTGGCTGCAGAGATCTGATCTACAAAGCACGGCTGGGTAGGTTGTTTCTCAGCTCCATACCGACACTTTGCAACACATGATCCTTGTTGCTGGTCTCTACTATTTAGATTGTACGAAGCGCGTCGGGTTCTTCACTTTGCTATGAAGGGACAACTCCTAGTCCCCCGACTTCGCTTAGCTACCAAGCAACGCCTGGCTGTCTCGATTGTATGGCCGTCCATCTGGAATGATCTCCCTTCAAATATGCGTTTATTAATCTGACCAATAATTAATAATTATTACTATTTGTTTGATAAATTGTTTCATAAATCTCTCAAGACCTATTCTGCTGTCGTGGTGGGAGTAGCTGGACTGGGAGCGATCCTGAGTAGCTTTCTTGAAGAGGCGCTATATGAGCACATGAATGAATGAATGAACGAATGTATGAATGAATGAATGAATGAATGAATGAACGAACGAACGAACGAATGAATGAATGAATGAATGAATGAACGAACGAACGAACGAATGAATGAATGAATGAACTGAATAAAATGAATGAAATGAATGAAATGAATGAATGAATGAATGAACGAATGAATGAATGAATGAACTGAATGAACTGAATGAAATGAATGAATGAACTGAATGAAATGAATGAAATGAATGAAATGAATGAAATGAATGAAATGAATGAAATGAATGAATGAACGAACGAATGAATGAATGAATGAATGATTGAATGAATGAATGAATGAATGAATGAATGAATGAACGAACGAACGAACGAACGAATGAATGAATGAACTGAATGAAATGAATGAAATGAATGAAATGAATGAAATGAATGAAATGAATGAATGAATGATGGTACGTGAAACCCATTATGCGATTTGCACTTAGAAATTTTATCTGAAGCTCGTCTTGTGTTTATTCACAAATCTATATTATAAGGCAGAAATTCCATATGTTTGTTTATTTGTACGCTTTTGACAGAATTGACTCTCCCCTGCAGAATAGGCTCGGAAATGAAACAGCGTCGGTTTAAAAAAAACTTTGAAATCGATTCTTACCCAAATTATAAGGTCAGATTGACTATTTTCAGGTTTTAATTCAGTTCAAAACAAAAATTATTAGCGTTTTAAGACAGATTTTATCAGTAATTGATCACACAAGCGCGTAACTCAAGAGTCTACACCGCATGACGTCATACCCGCCCAGTAATAATATCCGTAGCGCCCCGCAGGGACGGGTTACGTTTGGCTTTTTGGAGAAGCGATGTGGGGTGGAGGGTTGGCGAAAACCCGAAATTTAGCAGTCAACGATGGGTACCAGAGTGGGGAAGTGTTTAAAACCCGAAATTTCACTTTAGAACTCGAGTTATTAGCGTTTTAAGACAGAAGCGTTTTAAAACAGATTTCATCGCTCACGCGTTGGTAAACAGTATCGAGCTTCAGTAAAAGAGTCTACAGCCCGAATGACGTCATACAAGCCCAGTAATAATTTCCCTAGCGGGGCATGTTACGTTTGGCTTTTTGGGGAAGCGGGGTGGGGTAGAGGGTTGGCGAAAACTCGAAATTTAGCGGTCAACGTTGGGTACCATAGGGGAGTTGTGTTTAAAACCCTAAATTTCCCGGGCAACGCCGGGTTACACATCTAGTCAATGATAAGAGAATGATAGAGATGTTCAACGTGAAGTTTTTATTCGCTTCTTGTGGTTTGTACTGATAATAATTATAATAAAACATAGTTGATCTCTGCAGATACGGCGATATTTTCTCTTAAACGATAGGCAATCTGCAGATACATTTAAGTTCAAATCAGTATTAAAGAAATTAATTTCTTCAGTGGAGCCATGAGTAGGCCTGACCTCTTGTTCTTTTAAACTGCAAACCTCATGCACAGGTTTCATATCATATGTAATATTATGTATGTGTGTGCACTTGTTACAGCGCCCCTTCAAGGTTCTACTCAGAAGCGCTCTAGACTACAGCGCGGACACTGAATTGGAGTTTCACGCCGAAGCGCTTGAGCAATTGCGAGTGAAGAACTTGCTCAAGGTTCCTACGCTGCGCTATAGAGGTGGATTCAAACCTGCAACCCTACGGCTGCAAGACAACGAACAAACCCACTACACCACCGCGCCCCACATGTGCATAGTAAGCTTTAATAATAATGATAATAATAATAGTAATAATAATAATGATGATGATGATGATGATGATGATGATGATGATGATGATGATGATGATGATGATGATGATGATGATGATGATGATGATGATGATGATGATGATGATGATGATGATGATGATGATGATGATGATGATGATGATGATGATGATGATGATGATGATGATGATGATGATGATGATGATGATGATGATGATGATGATGATGATGATGATGATGATGATGATGATGATGATGATGATGATGATGATGATGATGATGATGATGATGATGATGATGATGATGATGATGATGATGATGATGATGATAATAATAATAATAATAATAATAATAGTAATAGTAATAATAATAATATAATATAATAATAATATAATATTATGTTATATTATTATAGGCGACCTTTCTCTTCCAGCGTATTTCCATCTGCATTCAGCGCTACAATTCCATCGCTTTTCGTGGTACTTTTAATAATGTTGCGGACTACGAGGCCTGATTTTCTAGACATTGAACAACAACAGCTCCAAGCATAATTTTTGACATCCCGAGGGATCGGAAGTACCTTACTATCGTAAGCCACGCTCTAACAGTAACTCTTGGCCAAAACTTCTAACTGGAAGGACGAAGAAGAGAAGGAGAATGTGGAGGAGTAGGAAGAGGAAGCAGACGTTCTTTTACGTCATTTCTAACGAACAGCCTTGATTTGTTTTCAGACTTCCGGTGTGGCAACATGTATACATATAAACGCACGATCATTAATTTTGTCCGTTTTTGACGCAGCGATGATAAACGACCGTTCATCCGTAAAGCTACATAAAATTCGCCTTCTGAACAGGACAGAAATCTCAAATCTGACAGCTGTAGTGAAGTTCAAGTCGTGTGCGTGTTTGTTGGCTTCTGTTTTTTTCGTCGCGTGACGTTTTGAAAATACTTTAGGCTATAGGGTCGTTCTCGACAATTTCGTGCAGGGAAGTTTCTGAAGGGTAGGCCTATACATACGAATTAGTCGAGCAATTTCTCTTAGCGTTAGATGTGGTTTATCTTCTTCACTTACAGCAAGATCCTGCAATCATTTATTGTCCGATCTCTTCAACTTTCGGGCAGTTCTCTGGCTACCGCTACCCACAAGACGCTCAGATTATCCTGTGACAGCAATTTTGCTTAGAAATCTCTGTGGACGTCCTCAATTGTCCGGAATTATTTTGAAATCACGGTTCGCGTCGGAATGTTTTTTTTTTTATAAATCAAAAAATTGTCTTTTTGGCTGAGTGACTTCCCCCCTCTG
Source organism: Lumbricus terrestris (assembly GCA_949752735.1). Lineage (NCBI taxonomy): Eukaryota > Metazoa > Annelida > Clitellata > Crassiclitellata > Lumbricidae > Lumbricus > Lumbricus terrestris. The sequence continues at coordinate 67,323,742 of OX457038.1, forward strand.
CAAATGCTTTGTTTTAAGTGCCTTGACAACCATTGACCAATGACCACCCGCAACTGAACACCTGCTCTATTAAACTAAAGTCATTGAACAATGTATGCTGACGAATTATTGTAATAGTGTGTAATTATGTACTACTATGTGAACTATCAATATGTTAATATTAGGCCTATAGCGATGTCTGAGAAATAAAGACATTGAAAAAGTTAAATATGACACATGTATTGATAGGACTGGCAGAAATATGCTTGCACCAGAGGCTGCCCTGTTGGTGAACTCTTTCTTATAGGGTAGGCCTATTACATAGGTGCAATCACGTCCTAAAAGTTGGGGGGACCATAATGAATCACGTCCTAAAAGTTGGGGGGACCATAATAATAAAGTTAGGGGACCACTCAGAAGTTGGAGGGACGCGTCCCGTGGGTTCCATAGGGTGGTTGCGCCTATGGCCTATTACCCATTGTTTGCGGAATTGTATATTTTTTATTTACATGTAAAATTAGCTTAAACGGTGTGCAATAAACTTGATTGATTGATTGGTTTGGTTGATTGATTGATTGATTGATTGATTGATTGATTGATTGATTGATTGATTGGTTGATTGATTGATTGATTGAAACAAAGCCATCAGTATCCGTGGGTGAAAACTCACGACAGAGAAAAAATTCAGATATTCAATATGAATCTGAGAATCTGTACTAGGCCAACGGGTTCGATGAATGAAAGCGTGTGAACAGAGAAAAATAACAACTGCAGCACAGGTTGATAAGCGTCATTATATTATTTTGTCCAGTCACAATACAACGAGCTACAGCAGTAGTAGCTGGAACCAGATGGAACCCTGCAGGAGGATTCTCCTCCCGTGGTCTCCCTCATTCACCAGCCCCGTGAACACCATTCCTATTTCCTCAGAAAGTCGAGCAGATGATGTAGCGACCGAGACGCGTTGCATTCGTCCGTGGCGCACGTGATGTAGCACATCTGGATCGGTTCTTGAGTGACTCGGTCCGTTCCAGGAACGCACGCAGATTCAGACTGGAACGGACTGCACGTCCGCGTGAAGTATCGCAACTTTCCTGGACAAAGACAGACGCACAAGACAAGACAATAATAATTATGTGAAAGGAGAGAGAGAGAGAGAAGTTGTTCTCTGTTGCCATAAGGTTTCTGCCTCTGATGTGAATGTTTTGATTCGATTTTCTTCTATAGCAATATTTTTACAGATTTATATAGCGCGATATTCACATAATAATCATGTGCACATAATAAAAATGCGTATTTGGTCGATAATGGTCAAGAATTTAGAGTTATCAGCGTGTCGAATAGTTATTTGGTTAAGCCTAGGTTAGGCATTACGATGTAAGCAAACCAAAGAAAGGAAAGGAAGGTTGAAGTCGGGTAACGTTAAGTCATGATGAGATTAAGACCGTTAAGTCAAGGCAAAGGCAAAGCTAACCCATAGCAAGGTTAATTCAAGGTAAGGCGATGCTGTGGTGAGGAAATAACAGGAAGGCAGTGATAATTGAAGCCCAACCCAGGTAAAAGTAAAGATGAGGTTTGGTGAATGAAGGCAAAAGATTAGACCTACAGGTGACAGTAGATCAAGTTAGGTCTATTTGGTAATATGCATGCGAGAAAAGGAGAGGCAATGTAAGACAAGATGCAACGAAGGGGGCAGGTCGATAAGAAAGGCACGGCAAAGATGAAATAAAACAAAATTGAACCAGACTATAGTAGGAAGGAGTTGTGCTGTTCAAATAATTCCTTTAAAACAGCCATGTACTATTATAGGTCAGTTCAGTCAATGCGAGCAGAGGCAGATTTGGGTGAAATCGTGCTGAATCATGTAGCTTAAGAAATAAAGTAAATCTATTCTACAAGAAGTGCTAGAAAGGAATCCAGCATTGACCATGCCAATATTAGGACACCTTTTCAACAACCATGTATCGATACTCCTACGCTATAGTCACCCGTACGAGTGTGTGTATACAGGCCTATTAACAACGCTCTCATTTGACGTTAATATCACCGTGCTTGTCAATGTGGCATCCACATGGTCAAACAGATTGACGATAGCAGCTTGTAGCTGTTGAGTCGACGTAAGAACCAATTTGTTCTTCGTTCGTCAACTCAAGTCGCTCGAGGGTTCGCGTCTGTTTCGTCTTCATCACGATTCCGTCGACGACCAACAACTCAATCGATGTTTCTCTAGCGCTACATGAACAGCGACGATGTTGCTCTAGCGCTACATGAACAGCGATGCTTAATTGGGTGAAATTCGTCGTCGTCGTCGGCTGAATGACAGACGCGCCATCTGAAGAGTGTAATGGAAGTCATTGACGCGACGTCAAAAGCCTGTACTGCAATGGCGACACTGTGTCAACCGACATATACATGTAGCCTCCACACGCGGGACTCGGTCTCTCCTCCAGTCTGTCTGTCTGTCTGTCTGCTCTACTGTCCGTCTGTATGTCCTCCGATTTGTCCTTCTGTCTGTCTGTATGTCCGACTGTCCGTCTGTCTGTCTGTCTGTCTGTCTGTCAGACAGTATGTAGCTCAAGATCCGTCCGTCCGTCCGTCTGTCTGTCTGTCCGTCCGTCCGTCTGTCTGCCTGTCTGTCTGTTTGCCTGTCCGTCTGTCTGTCTGTCTGTCTGTATATCTCATTGACTGCGTATGTTTGTCTTCGTTTGCGTCTGCGTGTGCCTACATGTATACGTACTATCTGGAAATGTCTCTCTGTAGATCCGCTTCTGCAAACATGCAAGTATACATGCATCCATACATGCAGATAGTCACACAAGCAGACAGACAGACGGTCGGTTGGATGGAAGAAGGAAGACTAAGAGACACGCAGACAGAGATGTGTGTAGGCAGTGAAACAAGTAGGGAAGCTGCATTACAGAGTTCAGTTTTTGCGTCAAGTGAGAGATTCTTTGCAAATGTCATTTTTACAGACTATTTATTTGTAATATATAGCCTACATAAGGAATTTAATCGTTCTTCAGTCATGTCTGCATGGTAATCTGTAATAATAATTCTTCATGATTGTTGCAAATGATAGCTTTGAAAGATTGCTGGTTGACTGATTGCCTGCTTGAGTTTCTTACCGGTGGTTGTGTATTTAGCGACGTTGATGCAGAAGTCGAGACCCTCTGGACATTCTCTCGGTGGTGGAGGACCCGTCAGACAAGCGATGCGTGTAGCAGCCAATGAAGTGTCGCACATGGCACATCTGATAGCAACACCTGACAACAGAATTAATATGGAGGCACACGTTAATTAATTAATTAGCACTTCACATGTCACATTATCAATTGTGCTGTGGAGTTGATCGCGCGGTGTTGCATTGAAATCATCAACCGAACGATGTAACAAATGGTTCGGAAGAAGAAAACCAGAGACATAATACATAAGCTTATTCAACGAAAAGATACTTCAATTAGAGACTATAAGGTAGTTTACACTGTTTATAATTTGTTGCTGTTGTTGTTGTTACTATCTATTATTGTTTTTGTAATTATTATTATCATCATCATCATCATTATCATTATTATTTTTAAACTTGATCCCTCAGGGACTTCAACACTATCGATAAAATCAGATTTGTTTGGAATGGACCCTAGACTATTCGTCAAGGTCACAGTTGATACGCTGGTGTTATTAGTATTATCAACAATTGTTATTATTGTTGCCATTATTATTGCTATTATTATTATTATTATTATTATTATTATTATTATTATTAT
>OX457038.1:67332484-67534984 GCA_949752735.1 Lumbricus terrestris
GCATTCTTTTATACATCATAATCATGGTTCTGATGATCGCGTCAATCGCTTACTAATACCAAATGGAGCTTGTAACATTTTTGCAAGTTATGTACATAATAACCGATAAATAAATATGTAGATCTATATTCAAATGAACCATAGTCTCAGGGTCGTGGGTCTGGGTTCTAGCCCACATCCGACGATTTGTTTTTAACTCACGTGGCTGATCTGATGAACAAAATACGTAAAGTATTTTTAAACAATTAAAAACCGAACAACTTGAAAATTTTTAATTAATCTTTTAGATATGCAAAAATATATTAACAAATTAAAAACCAAAGAATTAAAAAATAATTTAATAAATCTAGTTCTAGGTCTATTGTCGCTAACGAGCCAAAGGGAACTCTGAAATCAAGGAACCAGTCTGAAAGTGCGCAACTGATTACAACTCGGAAGATCCCGGCTCGTCGTAATGACGCTGTAAGAAAGCGTAGACCTATACAAGCTTATAAAGACATCCACGACAGATTCAACAGCACAGAGAATACGTCGAAGACTTACACGCAGCACGCTGTCAAATTAATGTAGTCACTAACAGATCATTCCCTTGTTAAGTTGTTAGTTTGTTGAGTACAACACTCTTATCCTCAAGGTCTTGAGTTTGAACGCCACGCTGTAACCTACGATTAATTTTAGCGCTCAATCAAAATAAGCTCTTGCAATGCGTAGCCTTCATTTGGCGCCTTAGATTTGGAGTTTACGATTACGCCTAGTATATAATAATAGCCGCTTATTCCCTGTCGAGTCGACAGTGGACGATTCCATTGTAACGGGCCGTTAAATGATCTTGAACATGGAACTAGCGCATATAGTCTGTCACGTATTGCAGCTTAATGGTGGTTTTCTTGCGCAGAAAACGATGTAGCCTAACGCCCAAACGTTGAATCGTTACAGACTGCACACTACAGACTAAACACGTCTTCCGCTAATTCAAGAACATAGCCTAATATGAAAATTAAATCAAATAAAAATCGAACAAAAACGGAATAAAAATTAGATCAAGTAAAACCCTGACCTAACTAATTATTATATGAAATTAAAAGTGGAGGCCGACGAAATAATCGTCTTATCTTTGATTCTTTGTCTGTGGTATATAAGTGTATAAAGTCTTGAATGCTTACACGAGTCAAAGGCAACGAAAGCAGAGACGATGACGAAGATAAGGAGAAATGATGATGATGATGACGCTGTTGTTGATGACGACGACGACGACATCTTCATTTTGCCTCAAGCGAAACTCCGGACGAGAGTAAGACTTCAGTCGGCAGATGGCTATCTTTCTATTATCAGTTATCTGTCCGAGATTGAGACGAGACCTCACTTCTTTAGACTCTCGACCACCTATAACCGTTGAGTTATCTACTCACGACGTCTTTTCCAAGGCGAATAGATCGTGGAAGTCGGATTTGGGGAATTCGGTGCTGGTTTAAATAATCAAGCGGGGGAAGAGAAGAGTGATAGAAGGACCAAACAGCCGTTGTCGCACCCATCCCATCCGCCCTCGACCGATGAAGGCCCTGTAGCCCTATCGACGGAGGAAGAGCCACGCGCCCACACAGGCTCCTGATTGATCCTGACATGGCCGCTGCATCCGGTCATGTGACCATTGCTACGGCGCCCTCCCCTCTCTGCCTCTGTCTCTGTCTTGTCTCTCTCTCTCACTCTCTTTTTTCTCTGTCTGTTTGTCTGTCTGTATGTCTGTCTCTATCTCTCTCTCTCTCTCTCTACCTCTACCTCTACCTCTCACCCTACTCTCTCTCTCTCTCTCTCTCTCTCTCTCTCTCTCTCTCTCTCTCTCTCTCTCTCTCTCTCTCTCTCTCTCTCTCTCTCTCTCTCTCTCTCTCTCTCTGGACGCTCTAATTGGTCACGTAATGGCACGTGACTGTCGCTGCTGCACGGAAATGCGGCTGGTTGTCGTCTGTCGAATTCGGTCTTTTTCGGTCTTTTTCGGCAGTTTCCGGATTGCGAAGCGATTACTGCGAAAAATGTTGGAACGTTATGACCTTGTTTCTCCTTTAAAAAAGTCGCAAGGTCAAGCACTGAGTCTGACGATATTTCAAGTAAGAAATTAAGTGGGAGTGCATCTAGTTAGTAGGTAAGTAATTAGTTAGTAAGTAGTTTTTATTAACGCCCGACAAACTTCCACGTTTCACAACAACAGTGCCAGTGGCGTAGCTAGCTTTTCGTGGGCCCGTGTGCAGAGGTTCCGCATGGGCCCCTGCTTGGCCTTGTAGGGCCGATATCTTCGCGTTCTCGCAATTAAGATCACCAAAAACTAATCAATGGCATTTGCTATTATACCTAACACATGCAACACAACTCACAGAATAAACATGTATGCTGCACGAATGAGACAGGTTAATTAAAGTATAATAACTGCAGTGCATGATTTCTGAGTCGAAATTTAAAATCTATCACGTGGCATACTTATCCACTTATTATTGGTGACAGTGGCGTAGACAAGGGGGGTTTGGAGCTAAAAGTTTTTAAAGGTTATTTATCCATTTAAATAAGAAAAACAAAGCAATTACTTGTAGTAACAATTGTTTTCCTTACTTTATTCCTTTTGTTATTTTATTCCCTTTGTATTTACTGTAATACTGTTGGATTGGTGTCAGAAATGGCATCCGGCCAGGCAAACCCCCCATAATAAATTCCTGGCTACGCCACTGATTAGTGCTGATTAGTGGCCTACTTGAAACGGTGTCATGGCATCATAGAGTTTTCTTTCTAGCATTTTATTTAGCAAAAATGTCAATCATGTATCAATTCTGGTCCATGATTTGCAATTTGCACACCAAAAAAGAGATACAATCGTCAATTTGTCACAGTAGGCCTACCTAAAAATAAATAGGCCTACCTAATAATAAGTTCATCAATACTCCTTACAAGTGCAAAAATTGGGGAAAATAGCCTAAGTGGTTCCTATAATCCTATGACCCTTATCCTGCTCAAAATTGGTATCTCTCTGATCTTGGGGTGAGAGCTGAAAGAAGTTGAGAGCAGTTTGAGAAGTTTAGAAAAAATAACTGTGGTCAGACTATGATCCACGTGGAGTTTGGTCGTGAAAAACTGACAAGAAGACAACCATGGGAACCTCTGAAAGACTAGAGATAGTTAAACCACTTCAAACCCCGGCAATTCTCAGCCTGGTTGAAGGAGATGTCAGGTCACTACCATCACCAAATCCAGCAAAGTAGGCCTACCCGAATACACGAGCATGCCTGTGAGACGTATGAGGTTTCTGCAGCGCGAATGTGACATATAGACGGACATAATCACACCTGTCCTAGATAGCACAGGCACGCCCTTATACACTCTGCATAGGAAAGCGAAGCAGCAAAATTAAAATCTTATGTCGGTAGGCCCTATGATTCTTTCATGTTCTCATAATAAATTATTAAAACTATAAGCTTATTGGACCTATTTTTTTTATCGTTCACATAATTACATGTGCACTAATGTCATTTTGCAATGTGACAGTCGTGTCAACCGCCTTGCTGTCAACAGCAAGGCGGTTGACAGGAGCCAGTAAAGTAACGAAGTAGCCTAATGCAAGTGTGTTCACAAAAATCACATCTAAAAATAATGTGAATTACTAATTAGGAAAGCCCATAATAATTAATTAATTTAGCAATCTGTGTGGGCCCCTGGAGGTCGTGGGCCCGTGTGCTTTGCACACATTGCACACATGGTAGCTACGCCACTGAACAGTGCATACAACAATAGGCTATTCTTTTGAAAGAATCGTCACAATGTCACAAGACATCATCATGCAGTGGCCACAAATATTATCTTCTCAGCAGCCCACATTGAAGGGGTGCCATGTAAAACTTCCTTAATACTATCAACTGCAGTTACGCGTGGCATTTATTGGGAGAAAAACTCATGATGGTACACAGTCTAAGTAAATAGGCCTAAGCAAGCAAGTATTGTCGTTCGTGCGAAGTACATTATTCCTCAAGGCCTATCCTAATGTTAGTTTGTGGGGCACCCTTGTTACGGGCTGTGTTACGGCGCTATAGAAATCGTTATAATTATTATTATTATTATTATTATTATTATTATTATCATTATTATTATCATTATTATTATTATTATTACTATTATTATTATTATCATTATTATTATTATTATTATTATTATTATTATTATTATTATTATTATTATTACAATTATTATTATTATTATTATTATTATCATTATTATTATCATTATTATTATAATTATTATTATTATTACTATAATTATTATTATTATCATTATTATTATAATTATTATTATTATTACTATAATTATTATTATTATTATTATTATTATTATTATTATTATTATTATTATTATTATTATTATTATTATTATTATTATTATTATAGTAAATACTATTGTTATTCGACAAAATCTGGTTTGACAAAAGAACCGCGGAAGGCCACGGCATTAAAGCGCTGGACGGTAATCGACAAGCGCTGGAAGAGATAGCAAGTTTCTCTAGAGTCTCCGGAAAATTGAGAAAGACGATTATAATTATTATTATTATTATTATTATTATTATTATTATTATTATTATTATTATTATTATTATTATTATTATTATTATTACAAGCACATGCAGATCACTTTATACATGTAGGCCTACGCCTAATACATAAAAACAAGCAGAAGTTTAAAAACCAGGAATTGAATGAGAAATTATTGTATTTCAAAGGGAACAGGACAACCCTTTTGATTCAACTCAGGCTCGTGAATAAGCCGGTGCCCCGCGCTTGGCTTTCAAGTGGCGCTTTAGAAATTGGGAGATTACGATTACGATTACGAACTACAATGACGCCCGCTTCTTTAATGGCTTACACGGCCGGCGTTATCTCCATTTCGTCCCGTCGGGTGGACAGGCGAGCGGCCGGGCGGGCGGGCTGGCGGGCGGTCGGGAGGGCGGGCGGGCGGACAACTCGAATCGTCCGTGACCGATCAACAGCATCTGGCTTTCCACCTTCGCCATTTCTTCATAATGCGTCCCATGAGAGTCCTTTCGGTCCGTCACGAGGGTGTTAATCGCTTCTCTCTCGTTGGCCATTGGCCCGCTGACCTGTTCACCTCCACACGCTGCCGGTTTGGTCCCATTTATCTAGCGCTCGACGCCAGTTCATTGCGGCGGAAGTGCTGTGAAGATGCTGTGACCGTGACAGTCATACTCAGAGTCACGATTCAACGAGATTCACGTTTGAATTGCTCACTAGAGTCTATCACCCAATTTTACTATTGCAATTTACTTTTACAATTTTACTTTAGTGTTACTATTGACAATACTCTTTCCTTCTCTACACATATTTCTAATATTTCTCGGTCCAGTTTCTATCATCTGCGACGTTTACGTGCCATTAGGCGATCTGTCTCTTCATCGATTTTTTCTTCTATGGTCCATGCCTTCATCTGTTCCCGCATTGACTATTGTAACTCGTTACTCATTGGCCTACCTAAACTCCGCCTGGCTCCTCTTCAATCGGTACTTAATGCATCTGCACGTTTGATTGCCCGCCTTCCTCGTTTCTCTCACATTTCGACTTTCATGACTGAGCACCTTCACTGGCTTCCTTTGACTGCCCGGATTCAATATAAAATTCTTTTTCTTACCTATAAGATGTTTTTGGGTCAAGCGCCTCGCTACCTTTGTGATCTTATTAGGAAGCCTTTCTCTGCTACCGTTGGACGTCCTCTCCGCTCTTTAGACCGTCACGATCTTCTTGTACCACGATCTCGGACTGCCACAGCCCAACATCGCGCCTTTGCCTCCGTCTGCCCTTTACTGTGGAATGGCGTTCCTCCTATTATTCGTTCCCAGATTTTATCTGGAGGCTTTACTTTTTCTGCCCGTTGTCTTAAGACTTTTCTTTTTCCAGGAGTTCTTCGCACTGGGAGCGCCTCTGATTAGGTTGTACTGTGAGAGGCGCTTTATAAATCCCAAAATAGAATAGAATAGAATAGAATTTTCACCCATTCACCCTTCCGCTTCCCTTGTTAGTTTGACTGCTTTGACATCATAGACATCATATAAAATTATTAGTAAATGTAAGATGTCTATGTTTGGCACAGACCTACACAGGGCGACACCGGACTTTCCTCAGGGCAGAGGACCGAGGGTGCCATCGGGGTAGCTGCGTGGCAAATAAATAGAGGTAAATTTGGGCAATGACGACAGCGACACAAATAATCTGCTGCATTTTATTCCGCACAGAAAACATTTTCTAAAAACGAATCCAATTACAGTGGATGAACATGCAGTGAGAGCGACGGCGACAAGCACCTTGAAGGTACCTTATAAAGTGTCTCGGAACTGGCGTGATACATACAACGACAAAATTATGCTTTCATAGCGATATAGCCTACACACGTGTAAACATACAGACATGCATAGGCTACTCAGAACTAAATTTGTCCTCTTGTAAGTTAAAGTTTGCACGCGTAAGAATCGAACATTTCTATGCATGTCTAAGCTATGTCGTGTTGTAAGGTATTTTTGAGCATTTGTAAAGCGTCTCTTTAGTAGGTTGAACCGTTTAGAATCCCTCCCGGTGTTCAAGGCCTATGGATAAGAAAGCATAGGCTACGTGCTATGGCTATTATTCGTTGTGGATTAATACATCCTGCATACAGTATAGCTGGCTTCTTGATAACTAAGATAGCCTAACTCTCACGTCCAGCAAATGCGACCCATTAACATTTAATCGGTCACTTGAAAGCCTCTGACCACAGTGACCAACCATCAGATGGACATCGACTGACCACACATCGTCCAATGTTGGGCATCCGTCCACAAAACTGACCAGCATGGCACCAGAGTCAGTGCCTTCTGTATAAACAACATGGCATCAGCTTTAAGAATTCTTCATATGGTATACAACCGGATGTTACATTAAGTAGAAGCCACTTCCTCGTGGTTAGTGGTCCTTAACGGGTGTTCTTCCGAAATATACAGCTTACAATGATGCAACTGTTGGCAGTAACTCACCACCTAGTATGTTAAGAAATCCGACAACGACACAGATAATCATCTTGTATAGGCTGCAACGACAATGACTAAGAAGGCAAAGTGACTCTCCACAAATCGACCACAGGGAGCTCATCAGTTTAAATATGACCACCCGCAGTAGACAGAGACTGTATAGAGCAAAAACACTCGCAAACGTTGTTTGAAGTCTTGTGATCATCTGTAAGCATGTAGTATTATAGGCGGGGCTTAGGGGAAAGGCTTGTATTATGGACTAGTGTGTAATATGGGCCACTTTACGTAGACTATTTAGAAAAAATTAGTAAAAAATTTATTTAAAAAAACAATATAATTAAGTTTACAATTTATTTTGACTCTTTTAGCCTAAACTTTTAAATCAGAGGTTCTCAACCATTTTCTGCGCGCGACAAACCTAAATTTACAACCAAATTTGGCGACACACCATGCAATCGTCATAGGCCTAGATGTCAATATCTGTAAAATTAAAATATGCCCATTAAAGTTAAAATAGCTTAGCCTTTTTAGATTGCTAAAAATTCCAATGAATGAAAATGTTGACACTGAATGCTTTTTTCGTTTCTAATGATTCCAAAATTCTAAATTCCTCCGATTTTTATCTACGATTCTACGTCGTTTTATGACTCTAGTGCAGTCTAGGCCTACGTTCATTGTTTGGCCTAACAGCCAATGGGATTTGTGGTGCTTTTCTTTGGATAGTAAAACGCTCAATGATCAACAGACTTTTGAGTGCAATACCGGTAAATAGGCCTACAGCTGCGTAGCCACATAGTCAGAAGACCACTGACACTTTAAGCTTTGGGCCTTACCAGTAGTGTAAACAAGAATTTATGATGGGGGGGCTATGGCCTGGCCGGAAGCCCTTCTTGACACCAACCCACCAGTATTACAGTAAATAAAACGGGAATAAAGTAACAACGGGAATAAAGTAGCCTAAGAAAAACAATTGTTACTACAAACAATTGTTTTGCTTTATCTCATTTAAGTGGATAAATAATCCTTTAAAAAACTTTGTCCTAAGCCAAAGGGGTCTTAACCCCTAAACCCCTTGTCTACGCCACTGGGCCTTGCCCATTAATGAGACTAGCAAATAAACACGATAGGATAGCTAGGCCTAGGCCTATATTAAATTATTGTTTTTAGATTAAAAAAAACATAATTGTTATTATCAATTATCCACATAGGCATAGTCAAGCCAGTCTAATAGTTCACGGCAACGTATGAAAACATGGGATAAAGAAAGCAAACAAACACTGCCGAAATTAAACGCTGCCACTCAAACGTCCAATAAATTATATTTCATTGCCACGGAAAACTGGAAAAGTACAGGAAATTTGTAGTTAAAATGTTTGGGGCATTGGGACATCGGGGTCTCTGGACTTTGTCCATAGCCCGTTGTAATTATGGTTGTTTGGCTCAGAATACTGGTACGGAAGCAAGTACGTTGAGGGGCTCATTTCCGCGTCATCCGCAAAATTTACGTTTCTTAAATAGAATTTTCCTCATTTATTTTCGAATGTTACAGCATTGGGCAAAAGTTCATTCGGCGCGATCGCCAACGTGTTATGGCCTACTGTAGCCTATACGCTGAGAGGGCATATTTCCGCGTCATCCGAAAAGTATTTCATGTATATGCCTATGTAGGAATTGTGGGCCTACAGGGCAAGAATAGGTAATTATGGTTATACGAATTTTCACAGCCTATACGTCCGCTAAACTGCTAAGTGAGCAAGTAAGTGTAACGCAAGAACGCCGGGTGTATGCTGTGAGAATTCGCGACACACCAATTCATCGCCTTCGCGATGAATTGGTGTGTCGCGAATTCTCACTAGTGTGTCGCGACACACCGGTTGAGAACCTCTGTTTTTAATTACTTTAAACGCATTTGTTTGGATACATGTAAGTTACTTAGCTATAGTATTGCATCTGACCATCTCTAAAGCGCTTAACGCAGAATGCTAGAGCCATTCAGAAGTGCGACCCCGAGAGGAAAAGCAGAGTTTGAGGCGAGCGAAAGATGAAGAATGACAACCTGAAAGGATGACAGAGCGAGCTGATGGCGGAAATTCATTCCATAAAGAGGTTCCTATGCAGTGGCGGATCCAGGGGCCAATTTCTGTATCCGACCTAGGTCCTATATGCATGGAAAGCATCTGGGTTAAGCCATGGCAGTCATGAGGTGGTGAATAAAAAGGTCAAGCCGATCAGAGGAACTAAGAGGACGCAGCGAAATAGCATACGAGAGTACGAGACAAAGCGTAAGATAACAAAGATACTTCGGAGCAAAACCAATGGAGACTTGAGGACCAAAACAGTTCCTTTGAATTGTATGTTACGGGCAGTGAGACGAATCCAGTTAAATTGTTCAGCCATTAATGCAGAAATGTGCAAGAATGTGGAGGAAAGCTCTCAGTCTAGCAGCAACAGCAGCAGCAGCAGCAGCAGCAGCAGCAGCAGCAGCAGCAGCAGCATTGAGTATACAGACTGTATTGAGACAACCGCACCTTATAGAAGGCCAACGAGGAGAGAATTACAGTACCGTATACTGTCAATCTGTACCCATGCATCGCTTTTGATCCAGGCCCACTGTTATCATTGTGCCTCTATGCCGACATAGCCTACATACATAAGCACATGACTGGCATAAATTTCATCACTGTACTAAAGTCCATGACCTATATAAATATATAATTAAATGCTATAGTCTAAGGCTTCTAAGCTTATACAGTACATTACATATACACGCTATATTTTGTTGCAGACGGCTCAATAAAGTACATACATTACATACTTACTTTAAATAGGCCTACACATTCAAATGATACATGCTCAAGTATATATATATATAATCATATAATAAATATATACACATATATACACATTATTAATATGTAGAGTATATATATATTAATGCAAACACAGATACAAGAACACATACATACACAATGTGTCACACATACGTACGTGCGCATGTGCGGTACACATGTTTGCCGCCTCCTTTTCCCATTTGCTTTGTTCCTTCTTCCTTCCTTCGCTCTATTCATCATTCTCTTATCGGCGCCTAGGCCACTGGGGAGCGACGCCCTAATTGCAACTGGTCGAGACTCCATCCGCGAGCAGGCAGGAGGAGAATAAGGAAGGAAATTAGGAGAGGAATTGAAAGGAGGAGGAGGAGGAGGAGGAAGAAGAATAAGAAGAGGAGGAGGAGGAGGAGGAGAAGATGGAGCAGGAGGAGGAAGTCTAATAATTGTGAAGGAGGAGGAGAGCAGGAGGAAGACCGACTCAGTCGACTGAAACGTTCAGGCTTCACCACTCAACCAAAGACACAAACACCATGCCTATCTTCTTGCTCAATTGCCTGTGTGTCTGCGTGTCTGTTTGCCTGTCTGCTTGCCTGTCTGTCTGTGTCTGTCTTTCGTTCCGCTGTAGTGACCTATTCGTGAGCGTCTGCAGTCCAGTGATTGTGGGTTCAGGCAAGCTGAATAGATTCCGTGAAGCGACCCTGCAGTGCAAGTTCATTGCGTTGATTCTTTACTCTCGTCTCTGTACGAAGCAACACAGAATTTGTTAGAATAGTAAGTAATACAAGTCTTGTAGTGTGAACCATTTGCTTCGTTTTCAGCACCTTCTGCTCAACGGCCAGAGAAATGATTTGGCCATCGCCATATACGTCCCGACGCCCTTTGGGGGCACTGCAATGCAGTCAGTCAGTCAGTCAGTCCAGGGGCTTCTATCCCCCCTAAGCAACCGGGCGCAATCCATTTTTTCCCCCCCTTTCTGGACCGGCCTTCCTCTATATATATGTATGCATTATAATGCAATCTAGCGTATGCCCTCCTCTAGTGTGGGAATGAAGGTTTGTTTGGAGGGGGACAAACGAGCATTCAACCGATCGCCGATGCATGTGTAGCGCCGAGAAGGGACCTGGTACGGGGAGGGAATGTGCCCCTCCCCATAAGAAATTTTTGCGATTTCCGCATTGCAATTTAAGCATTTTAAGCTGTCCTCTTAGCAAAATTACTCTACTGTTTCAGTGGAGGAATTGCTGCCAAAATTGGGCAGCCATATGTTTTGCGCCTCTGATCAGTGTGCACTCGAGAGGCGTTACATAAATTCTTAGTGCACATTGCAATACAATAAAATACAATGTAGGTCCTACATTGTAAGCCCACGTATATAATAATGATGTTGCTTTACTAAGTGTTCAAGGACCAAATTTGACTGTCTTAAATTGGAAAGATAACATTGGAGAGAAGCCATTTAGTTGTGCAAACTAGTATTTGTATTAACATTATTTTTTTCAATTATAATATGATTGCGTTATTTATTAAAATAGTAAAAACATAATTATAATCACGTGATAGGAAATTTTTATAGTATATTAGCTGTTATAGCAGTTCATGTAATTCAAAAATTCAGAGCGTAGCCTAACTAAAAACTCAAAGTGTATAAAGTGTATACATTTTGCTAAAAACTATATATATATTAGGCCTACCATTTTGTCCAAATTTATATGGAAGGGAAGTAGCCTATTTTCTGGGGGATCTTCCTTTACTATCTTCCTTTAGTGATGCCTAGATTGAACGCTGCCCTCAATGTCCGACCTTCCCCCCCAACCGACGTGAATTTTGGCTGTCTTCTGATTTCCCCCCCCCTATTTTTCACTGGGCGCAAGCTGCGCCCGCCATGTATAGGGATAGAAGCCCCTGAGTCAGTCAGTCAGTCAGTCAGTCAGTCAGTCAGTCAGTCAGTCAGTCGGACAGTCAGTCAGTCGGACAGTCAGTCAGTCAGTCGGACAGTCAGTTAGTGAATTAATCAGTCGGTCGGTCAGTCGGTCGATCAGTCGGTCAGTCAGTCTCTCGGTTGGTCAGACAGTGAGTCAGTTGGTCATTTATCAATCAGCCAGTCAGGTATAGTCAGTCAATTGATCAGTCAGTACATGTAAGTCAGTCAGTAAGTAAGTCAGTCAGTCAAACGACCGTCGGCTCATCTCTGTCTTATCTGTCTGTGTCTGTCTGTTTAAAATCCTGCGGTATATAAATTATATATAAAATTATGTGTATACATATACGCTGCTGATGCAATGTAAGACTGCTGCTGCAAGATGCTCCAATACTACAATGATCGATTTCTGTTTCTTACGAAATTATTCGTGTATGCCAGTTTATTCATTTTCCATTTTCAGTTTTGTTCGCATTTTACGACTTCTATAATTCATTACGTAGTAGACTCTTGAAAAATCATTAAGGCGCCTATTGAGGGGAAGTTCCTGCCATGGCTGTCAATTTCCATATAATGTCTTCATGGAGTTTTACAGCGAAACTATGTTGATTTGAAGTCAGAATTTTCGTCGTTTTAGCTACCATTATTCTTTCGTGCATGATAGTTATGTTTAACTTTAACCCCATACGAAAAGAAAATGAATACATACATACATACATGCTGTAGCGTATTAAATCGCTATTATCTATCAAACTAACTTGTCTGATATTATATGTTAATTCTAAGTAGGAGTTAAGCTAGATAATTTAGTCGGCGTATCTAGATTAATAATTTGGCGTCTAGTGGATTAGTAACTAGGAGACCACGAATCTTGCGTACATGAGCGAGGCAGTCATGGTGACGTCAAGCGGTTACTACGGACGCTTACGTAAGCGAAAACATTTGCATCGACGCGTAACCAATTAAAGCATCGAAATGAGCGTAACGGTTGGAATTGAATGGAAACAGCCACGTCATTGAAATTTGACATAAACGGTTGATTCCTTGCTTGAACATTGAGAAAGATGGTTGTTCAGTTGTGGCTGGCAATTCATTTGAAGTTTATTCAATGGTGAGGATGATGATTATGCTCGTATCTGGTCGTAAAACAGTACGAGGCATTCGTGTGAGAGTAGAGGCGATTTAGAAATTCGAAGTTGCGAACTCTAACGTCCGTGAAGTCTACATTGTGATCGTGACGGTTGGTGAGACGATATTCGTGTGTTGAGAAACGATTTTGGGCTCGTTGTCTCTGGTTGACATTTCAAGGTCATTTTCAATTGGGAAGGAAATTCTCATTGGTTGGAGTGTGATAATTTGATGCTACGGAAGTATTGAATATTGTCTTGTCTGGTATTCGATCTGGATTCCACAGCTTGGCAGTATCTCATTATCCTTCTTCAAATATAGCACGAGGTTGCTTGTCTTCATTCAGTGAATCTACGGAGAATCAGCAGAACTATTTCTTCAAATATAGCACCGGGTTGCTTATCTTCATACAGTATATCTACAGAGGATCTGCAGAACTATTTCAAGGCCGTTTTACACTACAGAAACGATATGTCATATATCTCAACTGTGGAACACAGATAAGCATAAAGATAATTATAATTAGTGATACGCCAAATAAGTAAATAGGAATATTGCGTAATTGTATTGTGTATTTAATAGTTTCAATTATATCATACATTTATAAAGAATTGGTTTCTCTTTGAACAGATCATTTAAATGCAGTACATTTTCAATTACCTGCTAAAATAAGCATAAAAACGGAGACGTTACAAATGGGATGCTCGCGTCGGGATTAAATTAACAATATTATTGTTGATTAGATTGAACTTTACTGACATTTATATTGAAGAGACAAAACTGATTAAAATGCAGATCTATTTGGAAATTGTTAAGCATAGCGCATGACAGCGCAGCGCATGTATAGATTTTAAGCATTAGAGTCGGTGCGATAATCCTTATTGCGTAACATACACCAGAGATTGTATCACGTTAAGAGGGAGCATTAGTGCGACGCTTAATAATTTTAATAATTATTATAAGCGAGTGTGAAATTGTATAGCGCATATTTGAGCGTTAAATTTACTACTACTTAACCAAAAGTGAGTAAGTAAGAATGTCAATCACAGACTGGCAACAGTGGTTGGATATGGGACGTTCATTCTCATTGGAAGGTGAAGAGCTGAAGGCATTTGTCAGAGACAGACAAAACGAATTTAGACAGCAGAGAGCGGATGAACGAGAAGAAGCAAAGGTTCTTAGAGATGCAGAATCAGCGCGTGAAGCGGCTAAGTTAGCTGATACCAAAGCAGCCAGAGAGAATGAATTGGAGCTAGCGCGTGAGGCGGCTAAAATTGCTGAGGCAAAAGCAGTTAGAGAAAAAGAAATAGAAATAGCGAGGATGGCTGACGCTAGACTGATACGCGAAGCAGATAACGCTAGGCTTATGCGTGAAGCAGAGATGAACGAGGCGAGGCTTGCAAGAGAAGCGAATGAAGCTTTAGAGCATAAGAGGCTTGAGATTCAAATGAGACTGAGAGAAATGGAATCGAGAGATGGACGAAACAGAGATGATGGAGATTCTTATATGACGATGGGTGACAACCACCAAGGAAACCAAAGTCATAAGGGAATGAAGAATATTAAATTCCCAATATTTAACGAGGCAAAGGACTGTCTTGATGCGTATCTTCTTAGATTTGAGCGTACGTGTACGACGTATGAGATACCAAGAGATGTATGGTCGCTGATGCTAGCGCGACATCTAGAGTCAAAAGCATTAGAAGTGTACCAGCGTTTGTCAGCTGAAGAAACACAAGACTACGATTGTTTAAAGAAGCATCTCCTGAAAAGATTCCAATTGACAGAAGGAGGGTATCGTAACAAGTTTAAGACTAGCAAGATGGAACAAGGAGAAACTCCTTCAAATTTCATTTACAGATTGCAACGATATTTGCAGCAATGGTTGCTACAAGCTGGATTTGAGCAGACCTACGAAGGAATCGAGGATCTACTGCTAAAAGATCAATTTTTCCTCACTTGCAGTAACGAGTTGAGGATGTTCATTAAAGAGAAAGGAAAAATGAGCTTAAAAGACACATTGACGTGTGCAGAATCTTACATCGAAGCTCATGGGTACAGATATGCAGAGAATTCTGTAAAACCTCAAGGGAGATTCAATAATGACAGAGGTAATGGAAAGCCATTTGAAGAGAAATCGAGAGAGAAATTCCAAGGAAACATGAACAGAGGAAGAGTCGAAACGCGACAGAACAAAGAGACAAATCACAGTGGAAATGTGAATAGAGGATTTAGTAGAGATAGAGAGCAGGCAGCGGAACACAAGATAACTTGTTTTGCATGCGGTAAGGTAGGTCATAAAGCATATGATTGTGTGAACAAAACTAAAGGGGTTGTTAAACACACAGCTGCAGCCGTACAGATTTACGAGAATAGGGCGTACAGGGTTGTACAGACGAATGAAAATACGAAATCGAATGAAATTGACAGAACAGTAGAACGCCAGGATAGGAAAGGTAAAGAAGAAGTACCGAAACATATGGCAGCAAGTACGGTAGTTACGGAACGGAAAGATGGTTGCATTGACATTGAAAGTATAGACGAATGTCAAGCGAAGGTCAATGGCGTAGACGCCAATTGTCTTTACGATTCTGGAGCGAGTACATGTATCGTGAGGAGATCGCTAATCAAGGATAGTGATTTGACTGGGAAGGAAACGCACTGCATCCTAGTTGATGGGAGCTTAAGGTGTTTTCCTACAGCCAATGTAAACATTGAGAGCGAGTATTTTACTGGCAAAGTTGAGGCAATGGTTATGGATGAACCAGTAAAGCCGATAATTATTGGACGCGTGAGAGGGTTGAAATATACAGTAACGAATGAGAACACGGATGAAAATGTGATTAATTGTGACAAAGGAGAGAAAGTGGATGAGACGATTATGAGTGAGAAAAAAGAAAAAGTTGGGTATAAAGGAATACTCAAGGGAATTGTGAATGCTAATTCACGTTGGCAAGATGCCAAGAAGAAAGTAAGATTCGAGAGTGATGAAATGAGCACGGAATATGATGACGTAATAGAGAAAGTTGGAAGTGATGACGTCATGAACAGTGACGCACATCAAACGACAGCAGCGATAGAAACGAGAGCTGAGTCGAAGAAGGTGGTGAAATATAAACCACTCAAGGTCACAGAAATGCCCGACCTGAATATAACCACAAAAGAAATAAAGGAATTACAGAAAACAGATGAAACATTGAAGAGTTACTGGGATAAAGCATCTGAGTGGAATGGCGATGAGAAGAGTACAGAAAAAGTGCTGTACGTAAAGAAAGATGGACTGTTGTACCGGAGATGGAAAGAAGTATTGAAAGATGAAGCGAAGTGGCAGTTGATGGTACCGAAACAGTTGAGAAACAAAGTTCTAGCTGTAGCACATAACTCGCTACTGTCAGCTCATCTAGGCATGAAGAAGACTCATGATAAAATTGTGAATGAATTTTATTGGCCAGGGATAAATCAAGAAGTTCGGCGATATATATTAAGTTGTGATGTATGCCAGAAAGCAGTGGATAAGAAAGTGAACTACAAGGCACCGATGGGACATCTTCCAGTGCTGGATGTGCCGTTCAAGCATGTCTGTGTGGACATCATAGGAGCCATAGAGCCAATGTCTATGAGAGGATATCGTTATGTATTAACGATTATCGACTTAAGCACCAGGTATCCTGAAGCGATACCGTTGAAAGGAATAAGTACCGAGGAAGTGGCGGAAGCCTTGTTTAACTTTTACTGTCGGATGGGCGTACCACAAAGAATTCATACAGATAGAGGAAGCCAATTTACGTCAGAACTAATGGCCGAAGTAAACAAAATGTTGTTGATCAAGCATACGATGACAAGTCCATACCACGCGATGGGAAACGGTTGTGTAGAACGTCTTAATGGAACAATTAAGACGACACTGAGAAAATTGATAGGTGAACAAGTAAAAGAGTGGGACAGGTACTTGGCACCACTACTTTTCGCATTACGAGATACTGTACACGAGAGCCACGGATACACGCCTTTCGAATTAATCTTCGGAAGATCATGTAGAGGTCCGGTACAGATATTGAAGGAACTGTGGACAAATGAAAAAGTGGAAGACGAGGTGAAGGATGTGTACACATATATGACAGATCTACGAGAGCGTATAGAGGAAACGTGTAACATGGCGCAGAAAGCAATTCACAAAGCCAATGCGAAGAACAAGAAGTACTACGATAAAAAGGCACGATATAGAAAACTGGAGATAGGTGATAAAGTCCTATTGTTACTGCCGAGTTGTAATAATAAGATGCTTGTTAAATGGCAAGGACCATTTGTTGTCAGAGGAAAAATCGGAGATTACGATTACAAAGTTGAGGTTGATGGTGGAAAACTGAAAACATACCACATCAACATACTAAAGAAATATTACGAGAGGGATGAAGAAGAGTTGTCAGGTTCTGAGACAATAGCATATGTGTCAGCTATTGTACATGATGGTAGAGAAGGTGAAGACGAAGAGGAGGAGATATTAAACCTGTATGTCAGTAAGCAAACTGAGACATACAAGGATGTTGATATTAATCCACAATTAGAAGATGAACAGAGAGGTGAATTAGAGAAATTACTGAGAGAATATCAAGACATATTTACAGATAAACCAGGAAGAACTGACATGGTGAAACACGAGATTCATCTTACGAGTGATGAACCTGTTAGGATGAAAGCATATCCAACACCGTATCATCTACAATCTGAAATTGATAAGGAAATTGAGATAATGTTAGAGAATGGAATAATAGAAAGATCAGAAGCAGCATACGCAGCACCGCTTGTTGTTGTTAAGAAAGCTGATGGAAGCAATAGACTTTGCTGCAACTATAAACAATTGAACAAAGTGACAGTTTTTGATCCAGAGCCGATGATGTCAAACGAGGATATCTTCAATAAACTGAGTGGCAGCAAAATATATAGCAAGTTTGATTTTTGCAAAGGGTATTGGCAAATTCCAATGAGCGAAGAGTCAAAAGATTATACGACCTTCATTTGTGCAAGTGGGTTATATAAATTCAATGTATTACCATTTGGATTGGTAAACAGTGCTTCAAGCTACAACAGACTTATAAGGAAGATTTTGCATGGAACCGAGAATCTGGAGAGTTATGTTGATGACATACTAGCTCATACAGAAGGATGGACTAAACATATGAAGATTTTACGAGAATTTTTTCAAAGAGTGAGAGATGCTCACCTGACTTTGAAACCAAAGAAATGTTCATTAGGCTATGGACGTATAGATTTCTTGGGTCATACATTAAACAACGACGACATTAGTCCTAAAGGAGAATCGATAGATAAGATTGTGGAGATGCCACAACCGAAAACGAAGAAACAAATAAGAAGCTTTTTGGGAGCAATAAACTATTACAGAAAATTTATTCCTCATTGTGCTGAACTGATGGCACCATTAAGTGACTTGACAAAGAAGTCAGCAGCTAATAATGTTGATTGGAACGAGGAATTAGATGAGAGTTTTAGTAAGCTGAAAGCAGCACTTGCTAAGACACCAATACTAAAGTTACCAAACTTGGAGAAGGAATTCGTGATTCAAACGGATGCATCAGGAAGAGGAATAGGTTGTGTCCTGATACAGCAGTATGAAGGGATAAACCACCCGATTGCATATGCGAGTAGGAAATTATTGGAAAGAGAGACGAGATATTCAGTTGAGGAGAGAGAATGTCTAGCGATAATGTGGGGAATTAGTCGGTTTGACAGGTACTTGTGTGGAAAGCAGTTTGTGATAGAGACGGACCACTGCGGACTACAGTACATGAAGGAAGGGAGAATGAGAAATGCGAGAGTCATGAGGTGGAGTCTAGCACTTCAAAATTATTGCTTTACGATACGATATATCAAGGGAAGCAATAATGTTATGTCTGATTATTTGAGTAGAGGAATTACATAATACTTAAATATATCAGTAATGTGTTATAATAATGTAGATAAGAAGTTCAGTAATGTTGTATTGTTGTGTAAGATAGAATAAGGAAGTTGATAGAAATTTAGTTGATAGATAATTAGGTGAGATTGTAAAGCCTGATTACAGACTTTTGAAGGAGGGGTATTTGTAGCGTATTAAATCGCTATTATCTATCAAACTAACTTGTCTGATATTATATGTTAATTCTAAGTAGGAGTTAAGCTAGATAATTTAGTCGGCGTATCTAGATTAATAATTTGGCGTCTAGTGGATTAGTAACTAGGAGACCACGAATCTTGCGTACATGAGCGAGGCAGTCATGGTGACGTCAAGCGGTTACTACGGACGCTTACGTAAGCGAAAACATTTGCATCGACGCGTAACCAATTAAAGCATCGAAATGAGCGTAACGGTTGGAATTGAATGGAAACAGCCACGTCATTGAAATTTGACATAAACGGTTGATTCCTTGCTTGAACATTGAGAAAGATGGTTGTTCAGTTGTGGCTGGCAATTCATTTGAAGTTTATTCAATGGTGAGGATGATGATTATGCTCGTATCTGGTCGTAAAACAGTACGAGGCATTCGTGTGAGAGTAGAGGCGATTTAGAAATTCGAAGTTGCGAACTCTAACGTCCGTGAAGTCTACATTGTGATCGTGACGGTTGGTGAGACGATATTCGTGTGTTGAGAAACGATTTTGGGCTCGTTGTCTCTGGTTGACATTTCAAGGTCATTTTCAATTGGGAAGGAAATTCTCATTGGTTGGAGTGTGATAATTTGATGCTACGGAAGTATTGAATATTGTCTTGTCTGGTATTCGATCTGGATTCCACAGCTTGGCAGTATCTCATTATCCTTCTTCAAATATAGCACGAGGTTGCTTGTCTTCATTCAGTGAATCTACGGAGAATCAGCAGAACTATTTCTTCAAATATAGCACCGGGTTGCTTATCTTCATACAGTATATCTACAGAGGATCTGCAGAACTATTTCAAGGCCGTTTTACACTACAGAAACGATATGTCATATATCTCAACTGTGGAACACAGATAAGCATAAAGATAATTATAATTAGTGATACGCCAAATAAGTAAATAGGAATATTGCGTAATTGTATTGTGTATTTAATAGTTTCAATTATATCATACATTTATAAAGAATTGGTTTCTCTTTGAACAGATCATTTAAATGCAGTACATTTTCAATTACCTGCTAAAATAAGCATAAAAACGGAGACGTTACACATGCATACATACATACATACATACATACATACATACATACATACATACATACATACATACATACATACATATATACATACATACATACATACATACATACATACATACATACATACATACATACATACATACATACATACATACATACATAGGGCCTACATACATACATGAATACATACATACATGAATACATACATGCATACATACATACATACATACATACATACATACATACATACATACATACATACATACATACATGCATACATACATACATACATACATACATACATACATACATACATACATACATACATACATACATACATACATACATACATACATACATACATACATACATACATACATACATGAATACATACATACATGCACACATACATACATGCATACATACATACATACATACATACATACATACATACATACATACATACATACATACATGCATGCATGCATGCATGCATGCATGCATACATGCATACATACATACATACATACATACATACATACATACATACATACATACATACATACATACATACATACATACATACATACATGAATACATACATACATGCACACATACATACATGCATACATACATACATACATACATACATACATACATACATACATACATACATACATACATACATACATACATACATACATACATACATACATACATACATACATACATACATACATACATACATACATACATACATACATACATACATACATACATGCATACATACATACATACATACATACATACATACATGTACATCTCACGAGAGCATTGACAGTGGGAAGATGAGGCGTATAGTCGTATACGCTGTCCGTGGGAAGATGGGTGGCGAGGGACAGGGCCTGCCGCCCACCCGTCGTCGCCCTTCGCCCTTCGCCCTTCGCATGAAGAGTCTTATAAGATAGATGAAGTCGCTAACACTTCAATAAACATGGCTGCCTCCCGCTCTATAGATAGATAGCGGGACTTGTTCCTAGAAACTGTTACGTATATATATATATACACATATAATTATATATATATATATATATGGGAACGTATACATACACTCGTACACACGTATGCCCACGTGTATGACAGCGAATCCATAGGCATACACTATATACACATGTGTCAAATCAGATGTATGACGTGAAGGGAGTTGAGAATCTGTTGTCGTTCTTGTGTGTTCGTTGTCTTGACTTGACGACTGTTTAATGCTTAATATATTTGTGGCCAAGAACGAGGGTGCTGCTGAAGAGGAGGAGACAAATGATGCAGAAGATGCAGAAGATACAGAGCGGAGGCTGAGCTTCTTTGCATGATGTCCGCAGTTGATGCTGCAAGACAGATGTCAATGACAGCTGCAGCTGCAGAGACTGGAATCTAAACATAGTAAAGAAGACAAACGGTGGATGACAAGGAATGACGACAAGATGTCTTATTAATGACATGCTAGATGTTCTTCTTTATATAATGTTATCTATAGATTGTATGTTATAATGTTATCTGCGATTAGATGTTTTATAGTATAACACACACACACGCGCGCGCGCACACACGCACACACATCTCTCTCCCTCTCTGTATCTGTCTCCCTCTGTCTCTCTCTGTCTTTTGTCTGTCTGTCTGTCTGTCTCTCTCTCTCTGTCTCTCTGTCTCTGCCTCTGTCTGTCTGTCTGTCTCTCTCTCTATGGCGAAGTGAGGATCTCAGTGCACTGGCCGTAGCACATTAGTATCCAGATGTGGACCGTACGATGGACGAAGCAGAGGTCACCTGGATGATCTGGAACTTAAATCACGCACTCCATGGTCTTTTCCACCTAGGCTATTGTTTGTAGGTCGTATGCTCTGCTCTCCACATCTCATGACTCTGAACTACCCATGAAAGATGACTGATGTCATCATCATCTCTTTCGGGCTGTTTCGCAGTGTCAGCTCTAGAAATCCGTATTTCGCAGAAACAGATAGCTTAGTCCACTTGCAATTTCCTTTCTCATAAATTATTAGACCTATAATAAGTTGCAGACTGTCGGCTTACTTCGCTGAAATATTTAAGGTATTCGCGAGATGGCGACGCCTGCAAGTCGACTCCAACTTTACTAGGTCTTGGCCTATACACTGCAATATCGTTAGTAGATTCGCTACACTTTGGGTTTCATGATTTCAACAATAAATTCTACTTTTACTTTCTATAATAATTGTTAAGCAATAAAATGCTTGGTAAAATGTTCAAGATAAAGTTACCATAAAATATGCTCACATTTTACTTCTTCACTTGATTGTTGTAACGGAAAAGAGATAGCCAACGGTTACCATAGGCATAGGCCTATTAGTGACAGCCCTTGAGAGCTGCCTAGGTGACACATAGGTCTATCGTGTGTACCTGCGTGACATGACGACATGTGGAATAAAATCCATAAGGCCTACCTTGTGACTTCCAGAGTCGAGACGGAGAGACTGAGACCGTTCCTCTCCATCGTCCCCACAGGTCTTTCACTCAAAACTGAAAACATTGCTCTTTCAAAAATCCTATCCTGATTCTTCCTCTTCTCCTCACATCCCCCGCCAGTCACTTCAACTCTAAACATCACCCACCTTAGCCGTCCATCTATCTGCCTGCCTGACTCTCCGGACTTGACCCGCTGCCTATCGATTTTGTTTTGATTGAGCGCCTGTGAATAAGCTGGTTCCCGCGACTTGGCTTTTGTGGGCGCTGTAGAAGTTTCGAGATTACGATTACGATTAGGCCTACGATCCTTAATTGCTTTCCGTTCTTCCGCCATCTTTGCTTTCCGTTTCTCTCCATCCTTGCTTTCCGTTCTTCCGCCATCTTTGCTGGTCACCCGAGCCACCCTCAACCACGTCATGCTTCACAGTTTCAGCTTCTCAATATCCATGACTCCACGAGCTTTTCATTCAAAACCAAAGACTCACCAGTTTAGGAACTCTTATTCTGATCTTTCACCTTCCAATTCTCGACCAAAACGCCACCCACCATACGGATCCCTACAGCTACTCTGCCACCTCTGATGCTTTGGTAACAGGACAACGACATCCTTCGGATAACTCTTTTGGACAACACTTCTGATAAGACACAGCGCTCGTGAATAGCTTGCGATTGCGATTTAGACCTGTTAGTGGACATGCAATGGTCACTTTCATGTTATAGTGGACATGCAATGGTCACTTTCATGTTATGTTGGACATGTAATGGTCACTTTCATGTTATAGGCCTAGTGGACATGCAATGGTCACTTTCTTTCTTTTCGGTGTCTCAAGACTACTTTTTTCTCTCTTGGTCTAACGTACTGGGAGCGCCTCTGAATGGTGTGCACTGTGAGAGGCGCTTTATAAACTTATAAATACAATACAATACTTTCAGTTTAAAACCTTCATCGACGACGTTTATAGGTTTACAAAATTACATTTCAAAATATCCAGATGCAACCATTGGTCTACACGCAAACAAATACATGAATCCTTGCATATAGACACATACATATAGAGCCTACATACATAGACATCTACATACAATCATACATATAGGCTACATACATATACACAACTATACATAGGCCGGGCCCCTTTATACATGCATGCATTCTTACATGCATCTACAATACATGTAATGCACATAGGTAGGCCTA
This sequence comes from Lumbricus terrestris, assembly GCA_949752735.1. Classification (NCBI taxonomy): domain Eukaryota; kingdom Metazoa; phylum Annelida; class Clitellata; order Crassiclitellata; family Lumbricidae; genus Lumbricus; species Lumbricus terrestris. Next base: position 67,356,280 of record OX457038.1, read on the forward strand.
CATGTAGGTCTATGCATGCATACATACATACACAATCACGATAAGGTGAATAAACAGCTTATACGTATAGGCCTACACCTATAGGGTCTATGAATTCTGTCATTTTACTTGCTTGAAGTGACAACAAAAAACACGCTCTGTTTCGTTGCTTCAAAGAAAAAACTGAGTAGGCCACATCGTAGTCAATCGTGCTTACGAAAATATCATATCAGACATCAGATGAGAGCTGTTCTGAACAGAAAGTGCAACAGCCCTTCCCTTGTCCAACAGTCAACACTGGCGAATATGAAAACGAAAGCGAAAGCGAAAAGAGGAAGTCGAAAGCAGCGCAGTACGGTTTATTACCTGACACGAGAGTCTCTTGGCCTGAAACCTGTATGTGCATGCCCACTGCCCAGTTGGATTCAAGGTCTCGATGTACGTACATACATACATAGATATACAATGCATACAGATATACAATACATGGTACATACATACCTACATACATATACACATACATACATACATACATACATACATGCATGCATACATACATACATACATACATACATACATACATACATACATACATACATACATACATACATACATACATACATACATACATACATACATACATACATACATACATACATACATACATACATACATACATACATACATACATACATACATACATACATACATACATACATACATACATACATACATACATACATACATACATACATACTTGGTCGTCCAAGAAGGAGATGGATGGAAGAAATACAGGAGGGAACGAAGATGAACTTGGAGGAACTGAGAGACGCGACGAAAGATCGTAATAAGCTACGTGGAGAAGGTTGACCACGACGGTCGCCAGGCTTCAAATAATTGACGGCACAAGGTGACAAGGTGTGATGCGTGACGTTCCCCACAGGCGGTACATAAATGGGTACATCAAGCAGCCAGAGGATTGAGCATAAGATTGCTGCTCTTAGTGCTCTAGTCTGGCGCTGACTTCAAGGTCTCTCTCCTGCCTTAGTACCTTTGCTTCCTTCTTTCGGCTGAACAAATTCTGCCCTCGGTCCGTTTTACTCGTACTTCCACTAGCTAGGCTTGCAGCGCTCGTGAATAAGCTGGTGCCCTGCGCTTGGCTTTCAAGTGACGCTCTAGAAATTTGGAGATTACGATTACGCAGAACCACGTGCCTTCTCGGTAGTCGGACCTTCGACCTGGAATGGTTTCCCCTTTCCGCTCCGCTCCCTTTCCAAAGACCGGAACAGTTGACTGCAGTGTGCCATGGGAGCAGTCACACTTCAGAGAGGATATCATGTTATTGATGATGATGGTGGTGGTGGTGATGATGATGATGATGATGATGATGGTGGTGGTGGTGATGATGATGGTGATGGTGGTGGTGGAGGTGATGATGATGATGATGATGATGATGACAATGGTGATGGTCACAATGGCGATGGGGTCAGAAGCAACTCAAGACGATAGTTGAGATTTTAATTTTAATAGACGATGTTTTGACTTCACATCAAAACATGTGAAGCAGCCTTCATCACCATAATAGACTACACCCATCTACAACGATTATTCATCACTTGAAGACCAGTTTTTTTATAGCGCAGTTTCTTTGCATCACCGCAAAACACAATTAAGTTACAGTAACCCGTCAGTCCTTCACGCTGAATGTCAATTCTGTTCCATATTTCTAGCAAGACTCCATGAGATAAATTAGAGTTGAGAACTAGGCCGATAAGTATGAAACGAAAAATAGTTAATGCGTCAATAATTAATTATTGGCAGTTCTTTCTGGCAGTGATAGACTATAGGCCTATAGGCCTATAGCGTACAACGGTCCCATGAACTAGTAGCACCTAAATACGTCAAAACAATGACCTAGCATTAATAGAGCCTCAAAGGGGGATCGTTAGAGGGCAGTGAAATAGGCCTACCCCTGAGCTGGGGTGACATTACCCTGTACAGTTACTAATCACTGCTGTTCCGCCAATCTGAGATAGTATAACTCCTGTAATTAGGTTATAAGGATGGACTCGTCATCATGAAGCAATATCCCTCGATCTTTCCAGCGAGTTGTCCTTCAGCAGGGGTCGAAGGATGAGCACAGGCGTATCCATTCTTCCGGTGCTTTCGAGGAAAACATATCGATGTCCTCGACCACCACATCCGGTTCCGCTCCGTTCCTCTGCGTTCCGCTCGAGGTAGTGGCGGATGAGTTCAGGAACGGAGCGGAACGTCGGAATGACCGTCTCTTGCGTCGGATCGCAGTCCAGCCTGTACCGTCCGGAAGGCATCTGCTGGATCCGTACGGACGTTGTCCCTCGATTCGTCTTGACGCTCAGGGAGTAGGCGTAGCGCGGTTCAGAGCTGTTGCGAAGGAGGAACGTACCTTCTGGATGTGGTCTGAGCAGTTGTTTAGCCTCGGACATCGTCAGGTTTGGGTAGTAAAACGACCAGGTGTGCTCCCAGCCAATGGGGATGTCTGAAACACCGTCGTTGAATTGAGATGGTGGTGAGGATGGAGAGGGCGTGGGTGATGATTGAGAGGATGAGGACCGTGATGATGTTGATGGGGCTGGGGAAAAGGAACCGCTGATTGTTGTGGAATTTGTTGGGAGACGGTCGTTTGAAAGATCTGATGTGGAATTGATGATGATGGCCCCATTTGTTGTTGTTGGTGGTGTTGATGATGATGATGAGATGCTATCCGCTGTCGTCGTCTTCATCACCGGTCTGACAACAGCGATCTGTCTGACCTTTGTCGAGTGAGCCCATCGAAAGCGATCGATTCCAATTGTGTTGTACGTTTCCACGTTGCAGCAGATAACCGGACCAGACATTCCGTCTACACAGCAGACACAATCAATCAATCAATCAATCAATCAATCAATCAATCAATCAATCAATCAGTCAGTCAATCAATCAAACGGTCAATCAATCAAACAAACAATCGCTCACTCAATCAATCGATCAATCAATCAATCAATCAATCGATCGATCAATCAATCAATCAAACAATCGATCAATCAATCAATCGATCGATCAATCAATCAATCAAACAATCGTTCACCCACTCAATCAATCAAACAATCGCTCACTCACTCACTCAATCAATCGATCAATCAATCAATCAATCAATCAATCAATCAATCAATTGATCAAAACACTTTAAGCCCTGCCTATATATGATGTATAGGCCTACCTGAACGCCTATGGAATAGCCTATCAGCACCAGTAGCCCATGACATCTTATAAGATCTCTTACTATATAGCTTAATAGCTTTTTTTATTAATAAATTACTATAGATAAGCCTACAATTTATTTAAATGCTAAAAGGTGGACCCAGTGCCATGACATATAGTTACATAGTCATGAATAATCAACTTATAGGCCCTATATTCGGCCGTATCTCGGCATAGATCTAGCCTACATTCAATCCATTCATGCTGTGCAGTAGCTATAGGGACCGTAGCCTACATAAATGACGAAATGATGTCACGCACTGGGGTGGGTATTGGGTAAGGGGCAACGCAGTCATTACGGGGGTGGCGAATTGTTTCGGTCCCTTACTGGATGTCATAGAACTTTTGTGCTGAAGTGTGACGCGGGGGAGTGCGGGGGTGGGTTAAAAAAATCGTCCTAAATAATATTGCGTCACATCATTCACGGAAAGCCCTTAGCAAACGAAACATGAGTCCACACGTTACTTCATCGGATTTAATAATAGGCCAAGGGCCTAAGTTGAGTGTCGCCGGTCACGCCTAATTTTACCGTTAACATGACGGTGATAGGATAACTGAGCTGATATTATAAATAACACAGGCCTAAAGTAATCTATCATGCTTACTGTAGGCCTAGGCTAGTGTAGGCCTAGGCCAGTGGCGCAGGACCGTGTTTTAGGTTCTTCGAGTGTCGGTGCAAAGTGTTACCGCAGGGGCATAGTGTCGTTCGAGTGGCCGTTGGTCTGCCAAAAGTGTAAATAAGTATAGGCCTATTTCATAAAGAAATTTATATAGTCCTATAGGGCTCTTATGGTAGCTACACTTTTAATTAATGTTTTCCTACACTAAGCCTACTGATTTGCAAAAGGTTTAGGCCTAAGTCACACTGTCACTGAGACTCGATGCACTCGCATAAGACATTTGGCCAATAGCAATAAAACTTTCGGCTCAGGGGCATTCGGTGCGTTGCACCGAATGGACCTATGTTAAACACAGCCCTGCAGTGGCGGCGACAGGTGGGGTTGGAGGTGGCTAAAAATGTAAAAATGAAATATTTGCACGATTAGCCCCCCTAAAAACTTAAATGTAAACATAGGCACGAGGTAGGTTTGCCTGAAAGTTTTGGCGGATGGAAAAAGACCATTTTCGACCAAATGACTAAAAACAAAAGAAGAAAAAAGGGTCGTCAGCAGATATTTTGACGGCTGAAATGGAAAATTTTCTTGAGATTTTGGCCGAATGACTACTAAAAAAAGTTCGTCAGAAATTTTGGCGGACGAAAATGGAACTTTCCTCCACAAGGTTTCAGCCCCCAAAACTGAAATCCTGGCGCCGCCACTGATCTAGGCCTATCCCAATTTCTAAGAAATTGGTCTAGCTATATGTAGGCCTTTGCCGAATTAGATGGGCCTATATCAGCATTACAGTATTAACATTAGGAGTCGCAAAAGTATCATTTTAAATAGCATTTGAAATCTTTGCTTCTAGGTGTATTCGAATCGTTCTTACCAGAGTCACGTGCCGTGTCCGAACGCATACGATTCTACAGTTAACTTTGAGTTCACTTGAACAGATCCTAAACGTTCCGAGTTTGCTTGCAATGTGGCTGCAAATGTAACGACTGGTAGACTGTCTATGAAAGTCCTCTCGTCTCGTCTCTCGTTTAAATACGAGCGACGTCCAAAGTGGTTCTCATTTTCGGCAACATGGGTTTTCAAGAATATCGAGTAAGCCTATTTCCGCGATGATAGTAAAAGCAGGCACAAAGAGATACAGAGTGACTCAGAGGGAGAAACACGTAGAAAGACAAACGGACAAAGAGACGGACTGAAAGTGATGCCATTTTGTCAACAGTAAGCTATAACATAATATGAAAGAACGGAGCGCATGCGCGCATATTGAAGTAGGCTATATTTGGCATGTGATGCTCTGGAATTTCCACCAGGATATTTTCGGAGCGTACTGTGGTTCAGAAAATAACTATTGTTTTTATAGTCGAGTTTTCTACATTTAGGAGTTTGTGGAAATGGACAACACTTCGGAAAATATTGAGGTAAATACTTTAAATTCACCACAGTGATTACAAAGGTCGATCGGTTTATTGATTTATTCGGCACGAGTGTCATTTTCTAGAAATAAGAGTTTGATCGGAGTGGAAGTTATAATTTTATTGGCCCTGGCTATAGTTGCTTCAGCACCCCCAACACTTCCGCCGGACGATAATAATTATTACTTCCAGGTTTAATTAGCGCTGAAGAGGTGGTCGAGTAGGTAATTTCGAACAAGACTATATTGTGTGCTGGCTTCCGATCTGTTTTGCCATACGTTTGTTTTCATTCCGACCTGGTTACTGCTTGTGTAGGGGGCATATGGGTGGAGTTTATCAGGGTCTAGGAGGGGGCTAAGCCCCCAAGAAGACTCAGATTAATTTTGTTCACCGTGTAAATGGTATATTTTCTTAGCCACCCCCAAGAAGGCTTTAGCCCCTCCAAGAACGGAAACCAAACTCCGCCCATGGTAGTGGGCGGGGGGGCAAACGTCCACTTTAACGGGTTTTGATAATTTATAACGTGAGTATAAATAGCATTGCAAGCTTGAAATTATTGTTGTAAAATCGGTAATTGTGTTTGATAAAATTGCAAAAAGGGCAAATATTAAGGTACCGGTCCTGAAAGAGGGCGTTTTGCTCCTAACCCGAGTCAAAGCGCCCCTTAATTTTGTTGTCCCGTAATTATGTATTTTCTTATAACCTTTGCAACCTTTAAAGCCTAAAAGCAGTTCTTTACTAGAGAGGCACACTGCTCTGTTTGACTCTGAGGGTATTTAGGACTGCCTATCTGTACTCTTTTAGTACATGAAAAATTGCTTAATAAGAATTACTAGAGTTATTGCGTGCCGTACATGCCAATGACATGGAGCAATGCCATAAGGTTATTGTTTCAAATACCTGAAAAGACAAATACTATACTATACCATACCATTTTCGGATTTATAAAGGGCCTCTCACAGTACAATCTAATCAGAGGTGCTCCCTGTGCAAAGAACCCATGGATAAAAGTCTTAAGACAACAGACAGAAGCAGTAGTGTCACTGTTTCCAGATAAGATCTGAGCAAGAGTTGTAGTAGGAACTAAGACCATTCCAAAGTAAAGGGCCATCAGAGGCAAAGGCACGATGCTGAGCTGTGGCAGTCCAAGACTTGTACAAAAAGGTCATGATGGTCTAAAGAGCGGAGAGGATGTCCAATGGTAGCTGATGATAGGCTGCCTAATAAGATCACAGAGGTATACGCTCCAGGTAGCAAGAAGCTTGACCCAAGAACATCTTACAGGTAAGATAAAATGTAGTTAAAATTAGGGCCTATTTATTAGTCTAGCAGCAGCAGAGCTGAATTGCTGAACTTGATGTAGAGAAATTTTTTAAAATTATAATTGCATTTGTTAAACTCTTAAACCACTCTTTTTATCGACTCTGAAATAATAGAGTAATTTTGTTAAGATGACATCTTAAAATGTGATGTGATTTTACAAAGCTTAAACTCAAAGAGAAATTGTTATTATTGTAAGTAGACCTATATTTACTGCAGTCTTAGACTACTTTTGTCAGCACTGAAATACTGAAGTAACAGAGGAATTTTTTTAGAGATGACGTGTTAAAATACCACTGCAATGTGGAAATTAAAAAAATTCCGATTGGAGGGGATGCGCACACCCTCTCCCCAAATCCTCCCGTCGGCGCTACGCGCCTCGGTCACCCCCCAGAAATCTAAATTCCCTCACCCACAGGAGTGGAGTAGATTAAACCCTGAGAAAGTGCAGCTCTCGATTAAAATAACGCTGCACCTAGGTCTATTCAAAATTTGAGCCTAAAGCCCTAGAATCAAATATAGGTCTAAACCAGGGCTTAAAGTATATACGTGCCTAGACGGTCATGGACGGCGTCCATGCAATTGTTTTAAAATCTGAACGCCGTCGACGTCCAGCCACTTATTGGCGAGCACAGACTGGAAAGGTAAGGGGCGTCCAGGCACTTCTTTTGCACTTATTTTTCCACACTTTAGGCACTGGCCTAAACCCATTTTAGTAAAATGGGATTGACTCGGCTTTTATTTTTTTACATGCGTAGGCTACATGCTAGCCTATCGCTTCAGACTTTCGATACCGGTATCTTATTTTATTATAGCCTTTTTATAGATGATCCTTTGTTATAATATTGGCCTAAACTTAGCACCCTAAAATCTGCCTGATTTTGTTAATTGGACCACCCTCGATCCCTTAATTACTATTACCGAAAGTTGAATCATTTTCTATGTGAATAGGTCGCGCTCCACGTCGTTAGGTTTCGTTTTATTTATTGGAAAACCATAATAAATCAACATCAGATGTTTCTGGAATTTCCATCGTTAAGCTCCGCCCATTCGATTTGGTTTTCTGAGAATTCAACCCAGACACTTCTAGGCTTATAATAGACATTAATTTCCTACTGCTAAAGTTATGTATACAGCCTCATGATTATTCATACAGCCTCATGATTATTCATGAGCTCTGGCCTGTAGCCGATGCAAGTCGCGACAGTGTCCGGACGAAACCGAAAATGAAGTGTTGTATAAAATTATAGGCACATGATATTTGACTGAGAGGCCTATTATGTAGGCCACGTTAAGCGATTTAGCGGAAAGCAGTGATAATTGTTGTTGGGCGTTGAGCAATGACTGAAATTTTAATGACGAAATATCAGTTTCGGCGTCAGTTTTCCTTAAAACGCAGCACATACGTGGGTCATGATACGTGGGTGGTCTATCCGATAGCGCCCTGGCCTCTGGGTCTGTAATCTACCGATCTGTTGTTAAAAAACACATTGGCTCCAGGTTACTGTCTTTAACCGCATGATAAATTTAATAGATAACGCGAAACATAAAGACACGCCTAAATTAATGTCTGACATATGTAGGCCTATTCTGTGATTGCCTATAGCCTATAAATTACAGGTGGCGATGGGTCTTACTGCACAAACTGAATGAATGATTAAAATAATTTATTGCTTGCTTGTCAGATTCAACGGTAGCCTACTAGGCTACTACTACTACTGTGGTGATAAATGTATCACAGTTTTAGGTCTGCAAAATTCTGCTCTGCCACAGAACTGCATCTAACACGTCATATTCTGGTAGCAGTGGCAAAACATCGTTAACGGTCAAGGCTAAATTTATTAGCAGGAGCTTGAAAATGCCAAGCAGGAAATTAAGAACATAATTCTGGTTATTTTTCATAGAAGTTTCTGCACATGTAAATTTCTCACGCAGTTTCACTTTTGTATCATTAGTATCATTCGTGCTTTGGTGCAAAGAAATCTGTTAAAAACTGGACAGCAGTAGTTAAAAATAGATTTCAATTGTCTACCCCTATGTGCGGGCACCCATGAATCTATCCTAAATATAGATCAGCTGTTCTGTGAGCTATAGCCTGACAGACAGCCATGGTATACAAAGTGTTAGCGACTTCATTTTCTTAGCCTCGGCATATGAGAATGGCGGGTGGCAAGTCCTCTCCCTTGCCACCTGATCTTCGCACTGTACAATCAATGTACTCATTATTGTCGAGGTGGCTAGAGGGCGCATCAATCTCGAATTGGTGGGAATCTGAACCCAAAGCTCTCCGTTGACAGTCGAGCAGCTTATAGATGATTAGTGTCTACTACTACCACCCATCCCAGTTTAGACGCAGTGGCTGCATAAAAAGCCAACTACATTGGTCATGATTGTATTGTATTGCATTGTATAAAAACATTTATAAAGCACCTCTACTAGGGTGAACCGTTCAGAGGGCCTCCCAGTGTAGGTCTATGTGCACGATTGTACGTACATATATTTTCGTTTTGAATCATATTCTGTCTGTCCATCTGATTGTAGAAAGAAGAGGAGGTGTCACTTCAGCCATTAATCTCAAGGACTGCGATGGAGGATGTAGCAACTTCCTTTTGCTTAGCTTCGGCATAATTATGGGGATGTTCTCACTTATCTCTTTTGCCCCGTCTAACTTGACAGCGTATGGTCAGTGTACTTATATTAATTACTAATTGTAACTGAGCCTGCTAGGGTTCGTGGGTAGCAGAAAAATTAGTGTTTTTAAGCCCAAGACCCAATGGTTGAGATATAATCAAGGTAAGGTTGTCGGTAACCATGGGTGCCTGAGGAAATCATTGCAGGAGTGGTGAAGTAGCCTCTGTAACAATGGCTGAGGTCAAATTTTGCAAGAGAAAGCTAGCAAAATGCAATTACATAAGCAGGAAATTATGAGCATGCCAATTTTGTTATAGCCTTAGATTTATAAATGTAAATTTCTGAGTTTCAGTTTGTGTATCATTAACTTCCTAACTTGTTTGCTGCTTAACAACACTGTCATATAGGCTATCAAGGATGATTAGTGTCGCCCTCCTTCAAAGATATATATATATATATATATATATATATATATATATATATATATATATATTTGTTTAATGGCAAAACCAAGTGACACACCGCACATGGGTACATCAAGAGACATAGGAAATAAAATTTAAAAAGTATTGAAAATGTCATCTTTAGTAATGTCGTGTCCGCCCCCCTGCAGTAGGTCGTCGCCTAGTCTGGCACTACTCAAGAAAGCCCCTCGCTCTCTACTGACCTCTTTAGGCCTAGCGCCCCCAGGGTTAAACCTGGCTACTTCCTCATCTATTCTCACCTCATCCTTCTCTGCTTCCCTATCCACCACATTGACGACACTACAAGGGGGTTTGCCCCCACTGGACACGGGTGCTGTTCTGGCAGTGGCAAAGGAGGGCGCTACTGCTCCTATTGACGTCACTCCAGTAGGCTGTAACGGGGCCCTTTCTCCCATACTCCCTCTCTGCTCCCTTCCCTCGGCTAGGGCTGTCCCCATGAGTGATTGAGGGAAATCCACCCGATCGTGAAGGAAACCCAACCGGTTCAAATCCGAATAGTTAGGCCTAGGCTTTCCCTGAAGCCTAGCACTAAATCTACCCACCGGCTGTTCCAACAAATCCTCCCCCCTTCCTCTTCCATCTGACGCAGGTGCCTGTGTTGGCGCGACAAAAGGTCTTTCTGTAATCATGTTCATATCATGACCTGGGTTCGTTTCTTCCTCTCTTATCCTCGGCTCCTTGTAAGCTCCTTCTTGGTCTCTCCCTCTATCCATCCATCTCACTCTCTCTCTTTCTCTAACGTCTTCAGCCGAAATGGCAGTCAGTCGAGTATTTATGCCACCAGCATTCATAACTTCATGATTCCCAGACATCACCATCATCAATCGTTCTTGTATGTCATTCTGTTCACTCATCACCTCATGCACACTTGTAGCAATCTCGTTCATTCGTTCATACACACGTTCATTAGTTTCTCTCTGTCTTTGGTCCATATTGGCTAAAGTCACACTCATTTGTAACATCAACTCTTCCATGCTAGACCTAGGCCCAAGTAAGGGCGATGAACTTCGACTGTCGCCTCTTCTGAGCCCTTCTCCTCCTTCCTCAAAAACAACAGTGTCTATCCTATTCAATGATGAAAGAGACATAATGCAGTTTCAATATAGCTTCCGCTATTTTTCTTGTTAGCAACAAATAAAAGGCGATCAAATGTCAGTAGTTTTAGAATTAACAGTATCTCTTTAAAGTTTAGGATAGGCCTATCTGCTACAATATTATTATCTAGCTGAGTTCACTTTCACTTTCAATCTAATTATAATATGATCATGCATACAACACACACACACGCACAGTAGCCAAGAAACGCAGCAGTAGTAATTATTGGAATTTTATGATGCAGGGTTTTCCCCTGATTAAACTAGTTATTTTTAAAGCACTCAACTGATCCGTTGCCCAGGTCGACTCGTAAACACGCTTAAATCCCCACGCACCTGTTCCTGACAGAATCCAACACTCCAGTCCTTAGAATAATGAAATTTCCACACACACTCGTATTATCCCTCTGCAGAGTTTGTAGTTTCCGCAGCATGAATTCCGTGCAATTACGAAAGCCTTTCCTTAGCTTCCGGTCTCAGCCTAACTTTCATAACTTTCGATACTCTACAGAACCAGTCACGTCTTACGTAGTCTGCGTTTCCTTTCCGTACTAGCTTCGAATATCCTTTACTCCGTACATCTGGCGTCAGTTCGTTGACCCGATCGTCCTCGTCTGTTGAAGCGTCTTCATCGGCTGAGCAATGACTGAAGTTGCCCGGGCTTTTTATAGGAAACAAACTGCAAGTCATTCTTACACTTCAAATTCCTCAATGTACATCCCCACTCGTTCCCCTTCCCATTTCAATATCCACATCAACAACCCACACATACCTACACACACTCAGTCACACACGCTTACACACAGTTATATGTAACTTATACAAGATAGCAAGGATGTCGTTAAAAATGAAGAAAATTAGCTTCTTCACACACGCCCCTACTGACCAAGTTCTAACGTAGGGAGAACCAGTTACTATGACTGTGTGTCCCTAATTACGTACATACAAAAAAACATTTCATGCTTCAAACAAAAAGAAACCAATAATGGCAACTACCTCAGTTCAAAATTACTGTGGATCATCCAATGTCCATTAATACTAGTCCTTGTACTGCACATCCACAATTCTTTTTATTCTTTCCCCCCCCATTTCTCAAACGTAGCTGCACCCATCCGGGAACAGACCCCATACCCAACTAGCCCTCTTTATGAAATAAAGCGCATGAACCATCACATCGACCGCCCAGGAGTTTACTCCCGCGTCTCTATATATATCACCGATTTCCACTAGAAATGCTGGTTCACTCAGAGGAATCGCTTGGTTCAGAAACCTTAAAATGATCTGAACAGCTAGGCTCCATAATCCGAAGTCGCAAGTACAAGCGTCACGTCCAATCGGTTGAGCTGCTTGTCCTCCCACTTGGTTCTGACGACCGTCCAGCATCACGAGGTTTTCCCGGCTTCCCCAGCTCCGCAATACGTTCCTCACGCCAGGCACACTTGCCAGCGTCTGCACCGCCACCAACATGGCTGGCAGAAGGTCCACATCCATTCTCAAAGGAGGAACCATCTGACGCAGTTGATGAATTTCCACAGGGGTGAGGAAAACCGATCGTTTTTCCATCATCCCTTCCATCATTCGAAACATAACTCCAGTTGAATACATTTTCCATGTTAACACTGCTATTCCGGCCGTAAGTCGCCTTGCATCCTGGCCTTGTGCGGCATCACTGACCCCAGCAGTTGACTCGGAATCAGCCACTGACGAAATCGGAGATAGAGCCCTAGATTCGTTTTCTTTTCGACTATCGCTCTCATCTGGTTCCGATATACCAAACCCGTTTCCGTCTAGATGTTCTAGAAAAGCATCCATGTCGTCATGATTTATTGTCTGGCTGCCTACTTCTCCAGTTTCTTGGTTGAACGAAGCCATGATTCTTATCTTCCTTTGTCTAATTATTACTCCCTGACTGCTTTAAAAATTTGTCTGACAACTTTCCTCTATCAAAACCCTTGTAGAACTGACAAAGAGGGACGCGGATTCTATCTTAAAATGCCATCGTCTCCTTGTTCATGTGGGCGGGATTTCTTTCCACCAACCCCATTTCACCTAATAGCCTACATCTAAAACGGGGCCTAAATAACTGCGGCAGTTTAATATGCCATATTAGTGTGAAATCATTTGTCATTGTCATCTGCTTCCAAGCGTCGGCTTCTTCATTCGCCGTCACTTAATCTACATATTCCTCATATCATCTTTCACACCCGCCTCCAGGCTATCCTTGCAGACATCGGCGGCTGGCCGACGGCGCATGTTTTGACCTAATTGCCCAATTCACATCTAACGCCTTAATCCATAATCGTTTTGTTAATCTTTTTCCTCCTCCATTTTCCATTTTACGACAATACATTTTCTTCAATCCACTACACAACTCTACTCTACTATATACACACACTACAGCATAGTTTCTATAGTCTATTCTTATGCAGACTACAAGTAACGCTGTGGCACTTTAATACTTCTTTTTGGTCGACTCAATTCTCTGCCTTGCTGAACGACCTCTTCCTCTTCCATTTTCTCAACTGACCTACTTTGTTCATTTTCAGCGCTCCCAAAGTATGGCTTCAGTTTGTCAACGTATTCTATCCTGGCTTGGCTTCTTGGTGTCTTGCGTATGAGATACAATACGGGACCCAATTGCTTTTCAATAACAAAGGGACCTTGATTCCATAGGGCCCACTTGCTTTGAATTCCCGTTAGGCGGCGTGGCAGATAGAACCATACCAGTTGACCTACTTTAAACTTTGCTGGTTTTACTCTCAGGTCATAACGAAACGCTCGTACTTCGGCCTGCTTCTGCATCGTTTCCCTTTTCTTTGCAATGATCCACTGCAAATCTTTGTCTTTGCTCTGTTCGTCCGCAATAATCACGCTACTCCAACCAACACTCGTTCCGATAACTTCGCAAGGTGGCGCGGTTGCGTCAACTCCGTCGGCACTCGTTTCGTCATCTTCTCCAGGCGGCGCTGCTGTACGGTCCTCATCATCACTCGTTTCCATAGCCTCGCCAGGCGGCGCTGTTGTTCCATGAATTGCATTGACTACACATGGTCGTCTTGACATGGACAATATCATCATCATTACCCCCACCATTGTCGTCATTACCGACAAAAACACAGTCAATTTCCGCTTTTGCTGATCAGCATCCGATACCTTTTCACTCACGTTTTTCCACAGAGGCTTCAAAACAGATTCAGCTTCTTTCTCTGTCGCTGCAGCGCTCTGTACCACTGCACACTTTGCAGGTGTCGCGTCACTGACTTCCTCTTTCTTTAATTTACTGAATGTAGGAACGATCACATCACATTCAGCTGCTATACGACGACATCTAGAAGATTGTTTCCTGAGATGCAGTGTTTCTCTTTGACCTCTTACATTCACCCATTTTTCCTTTAAATTCCACACTACATTCTGCTCACGCATCCACTGGTACCCTAGAATCACTTCAGACAGCTGTGGCGTCACCAAAGCGTTCACCAGGAATTTCCTGCCGTTCAACATCATTTTCAGTTTTGTTTGTCCGACTACGACAATCTGAGTATTGTTTGCAGCCAACAATGTTTGTTGAGACGGTTCTATGTCACATCGCCTTACCAGTTTTTCAGGTGCCAGGCATAGCTGTGAACCAGTATCCAAAAGAGCCCAAGAAAGTTTTCCATTCACTTTCGCTTTCAGATAAGCGCTCGCAGAATTTTGAATGAATCTCACGTTATTCGCTGGAGGCGCTCTCATGTGATTTCCTTGTGAATTCGTCATATAATTAGGCCTATCGTTATTGCCTCTATTAAACTCACCCTGCGTTCGGTAGATGCAATTTCGTGCCAAATGCAATCCATTACAGACCCAACAGCGTCGTACATCCAGTCTATACTCTTGATTGCGATTATAACTCTGCGGTCTCGGCGTCCATGCTTGCTGGCTTCATCGATATTAATAGACCTGGATTGCGCTTAGTCTATGCTCGCTGCACAAAAATGTGTGGTCGGCGGACAGAAGCCGAGTTCTATTTTTAGATCATGCCGCCATCTTAAAGCTACAAGTGTTCAGATGTGCGCTTGATATCCTGATGTCTCGATTAAAACCTTCGGTTACAGAACATTTCCAAATTCATTGCAAACTGACCAACTCTTAGTTGTTGCTTGGTTATCATACTACGACTTGAATAAATTATTATAATGTGTTGTCTTCCAGTAGGCTTTTTGCAAGGCTCCAAAAACATCGACCACTGGCCATTGCGGACTTCATTTAAGAAGCTTATAGCACCGATATTTCAGCTGGTCGCTTTGGCACAATTTCTGTGGACGATGAGAATTTTTCGAATATGCATTCATTCACTCCAGAATTTATATAACGCTTCTTAGAGGGACTGCTCAGAAGTTTCTCACTACTCAGAGGCGCTCCCGAGTCCCGACTACAGCGCGGACACTGCATTGGAGTTTCACGCCAAAGTGCTGAGCAATTACGAGTGAAAGAATTTCCCAAGATCCCTAAGAGGCGACTTGAGGCGGATTCGAACCTGCAACCCGTGCTGTAGCATAGTGTTGGGCTCAGTAAAAAATGTCTCAGAAAGAGCCCCCGGAAACAGAAGTGGCTCCTGTGGGGCCCAATCCAGACAACGGCCCACCACGGAAAAGGCTAAATTCTGCATGGTTGCAGTTGGCCTAATTATGGAAGTGGGGTACAAATCTCCACCATGGTAGAAATTTGGTATGGAGGCTATTTATATGGACTGCAAGGCCAGGCCATTGTGCCTCATTGTATCGAACCCCTTCTAAAAACTTAGACATCAAGTTTGTTAGTTTGTATGTGCACTTGTTATAGCGCCCCTTCAAGCTCTCTACTCAGAGGCGCTCCCGACTGCAGAGCGGACACTGCATCGGAGTTTCATGCCGAAGCGCTGAGCAATTGCGAGTGAAGGACTTGCCCAAGGTCCCTACATGGCGGCTTGAGGTGGATTCGAACCTCGAACCTTCCGGCTTCAAGGCAACGACGCCACCACTAGACCACCGCCCCCCGCAAGTGTTACCGTCATGGTACTCTTAAATATAGCAAAGCATCGGCTATAGTTCTTCCTACCTCAAAGTCCTAACCTGCATCTCACAGTGATGGGTGGGGGTGAACAGCTAAGCAGCGGATTGCCCAGTGGGGCTGTCAGTTGCGAAACCTCTGACTGAGGTGATTCACGGGGTGGACAGGCTCACCAGACAACCCTGAGAAACAGCTGGCCAACGCAAAAGGCAGGTGTTGGAAGAATACTCAAGGCTGTAGCTGGGGGGGGGGTGTTTTAACAATAAGAGAGAGGAATAGTCAACACCTGGAAAAGACCAAGAAACCTCAACACGACTATGCACCTAAATCCAAAAGTGGGCTCCAAGTCTCCCTTGGAAAGTCAAAGTCCTCACCACTACTCCTCAGCTGCACCAGAGTGTAAGGTGAGAGGACGTAGATCCATGGACTTATGGGGGAAATTAACCCGCATACCTTGCGAATCACGGTTCTTTTCCATTGTAGGGGATATAATCTGCTGAGGAGTGCCAGGATCACCCAGGTGACTATTTCCTATTTCAGCAATCTGGTTATCAGGCATGTAGCAACACACACATTGAATCGGCTTAGCCAATAACTCGTGAATTTATTACAGGAAATAATTAACATACAAAAACATTGCTTACAATTGATTAGAACTGCTCTCTTTGCATGTAAAAAAGTGCTCCATAATTGAAACAACAAATTGCTAATCAAAAACTTTAAATATTATATTACAATAGACAAATTCACCTATTGCAAACAAGCTACACACAAAGATGCATGTCAACCATAAAAGGTAAAACATGCCACTGGCCAAAGCCTAAAATCATCACCGTTACTTGACGCTACATGACTTGACATTAATGACATATCTCAACATCAACTAATGTAATTCCAAAAGCAACTAGCATAACATTACAATATTGGTTTCCTATTTCAAGGACACTTGCACTAATTGGCATATTAGTAACAGAACCTGAAAGTCTGTGCATTCAATGATTTCACAAGTTCTGCTAGCCTAGAAAACCTTGCACACATTAAGCTCAGCAATACATAAGCTTAACACACTAATTGTTTTTTTTAACTGAATACTATAAGCGTTGCTGACCAAATAATACTTATCTCTCATTGATGCTTAAACAGATCCAGCTTTGCCAGCTGTTTACAAATTATTGGTCCAGTTAATTGGACAGTTTTCTGCTTGACCAGATAATGCATTCAGATGGCGCAACTGCTAATGCACTAGATTAAATTAAAAACATGATTGTTGTCGGGTTTACTATCAAACATGTGGTCATTCAGACATCTAAAGCAATGCAACCCAGCTGTAGGAGGAATAATTATTGGAGCCGCAAGAAGTTCAAACTACACCAAAAATGTTCCAAGTGGTCCTGACCTAATTTGTAAACAAATGAACAATTATACGTAAAAAGCGAACTGTAGCCGATTTGCACATCTACATCTACAATTCAGCAGTGAGCAGTTTATAGCTTAGTGCCATTTCGTAAACCCTCAACCTCCTGTAATCTGCTGAACTGCTCAATATAATTCAAGCACGATCCACAACAGTATCCAAGTGTTTCCTTTCCATTGTACTGGACTAACATTTTTTGAATAGGAGTGATTCTTCTCTGTGACGGCAATTGTAGACGATGTTGACCGGGGCGGTTCTCTGTGACGGCAATTGTAGACGCTGTTGACCAGGGCGGTTCTCTGTGACAGCAATTGTAGACGCTGTTGACCGGGGCGGTTCTCTGTGACGGCAATTGTAGACGCTGTTGACCGGGGCGGTTCTCTGTGACGGCAATTGTAGATGATGTTGACTGAGGCGGTTCTCTGTGACGGCAATTGTAGATGATGTTGACTGAGGCGGTTCTCTGTGACGGCAATTGTAGATGATGTTGACTGAGGCGGTTCTCTGTGACAGAAATTGCAGACGATGTTGACAGCCTACGGTCTGCTCAACTTGCTGAAATCGCTAGAACTTTGGGGTTTACGAGACTTCACAACCTAAAACAGCAAATAGTAGCACAGTAAAAATTATAGCTCACAGATCTTTGTTTACTGATCCCGAATGACAAACTGCAATCCGAGGTGAATACAGTGAATCAGGGAGCTCAGCTGGTGTGACTTACACAAACTACTTTTAAGGTCATGAATTAATAATACAGGATGATTATTCTCCATATTCCATAATAGCAGCACAAATGTGGAACAGCTTTAAAAATAATAAATTGCTTAATTTCATTATCTTCAATTCACCAGCTAGTCTATAAATATTAAAACATTAGATGGCAGATGGGTATGAAACTGTTGCAGAAAAAACACTATGGAAATAGACCTTAACAAGATGATGATGTAAAGCAAAGATGTCTTTTTTTCTTTAATGTAATGCCTGCAATCGCACTGCACTTCACATGTAAAAGTTATGCAGTAATCTTAATTAACATCAAACTTAACTACTAACAGAACAGACAACCTGCAATACACGACGCCAATAGCAGCCTACAAAGCAAGTCCACCCAATGTGAGTTCAGACTTGTTACCTCTCCCTCTCCATGCCAGTGTTAACCAATGCGCTACCGGAACCCCGGTTGGCACAGATCCAGGATGAAGTCTGACTTGTTGGTCCAGTTCAATCGAAGCAGCTTGGCAGATCAAACGACCGATTTCTTTGCAAATCTTTCTGTGTCCATATTATGCACCCATTGTTTCAGTAGTTCTGGCTGTGAATATGGAAATCTGTTCACACAATTAACATATTCAAAAATGTCAATTCATAAACAGGCATTATTACAAATATTTATTATACATCGATGTAAGTTATTAAGTTGAGGAATTGTAAGTAAGATGTGTATGACGAGAAAACTACAAAGTTCTGTAAAGGTGACGACGATGCAACAGTTTGGGATAAGGTTTTCTAACTTTTGATTATGCCACTCCAGGACGCCCGCATACTTCGATAATTGCCTTTACCTATTTACCCAGGACAACGTGTGTAAAATCAATGCACCAAAATTCTCTTCCCCAATCTGTCACAAGCACACTCAAACAACACCATACATGCATGGAGATTTCACATGCCATTTATTGGGTCTGCGATGGGAGAAAAGACCCAACCGCCTTTTATGTCATGAGCTTCCATTCGGATCTGTTCGAAATTAACGAAGCCAAAGTGTGAAACGCAAATCAACATCTAACTTCAAAGCGCCTAATAAGCGCCTACCTAATAAGTTTACAAAGCGCAGGTTTCTTCAGCTTTGAACTTTCTATTTGCTCGTATTTACTGCATATGAAGGAAAATATTATTATCCCTCATTTATAACTTTTTAAACTGACCGTACACTGACCGTTTTACATAGATCTCGCGTTAATGACTTACTGAGTGCATTGCATCATGGGATTCGTCTGATAGGTCGCAGCGCTCTATTTTATCCAAGTCGATGTAACCATATTATTTTGTATACAGGCACGAAGTCTTCAGGATTACCAATAAATCTATTTGCCCTAAACGCAACACGTTACAAATCACGCAGGTGAATTGCTAGGAACAGAGCGGGTTTAGTTTTTGTGTTAGTTAACATGGAAAATACAGGTCCCGCTATCAGCGCTATGAGTAGTTGGCCCAAGGGAAGGCATACGTCCTTGGACGCAAGTCGTATTTATTAACATTTTAATACCGATCACGTTCACTAGAAAATAAAATAATCAGTGAACATGTTACTCACCGATAAACGACTGCGTTGCTCCTTTAATTTGTTGCTTACAACAATATATTGTCGCGCAACAAGGCATTTTGATAAGTTTATCGATATCGACACATTCATAGTTCCAAGATGGCAGGTCGTCGACCTCACTTTCGAGTTCATAAGCGCAATCCAGGTCTAAATATAGATATCGATGGCTGGCTTTGACGTGGCGCGGAGTATCTATATTCAGGATGATACCCCATGTCTACGTCATTCCGCGGTCTGTTTCTGTTTTCGTTCGTGTTGCGCTCGTTTTTATTTTGACGGGTCGTAACACGTTCTGCTTTTACTTCTTCTTCATCCTCACCTTTCATAACTGACCTCACTCGACCAGTTGTTTTATAACTCCCATCGTTTCCCAGTTCAGCTTGCTTGTAACTGTGTAAACGCAGAGAAATTTTCACAGCACTCTGAAGATCCTTCGGTTCCCGTTCCAAAACTTTCAAAGCAAGATCTCGGTCAGATAAGGCGTCGAGATAGCTTTTTACTGCCACCATCTCACTATGAACAGATGTCTTTCCTGGATAGGCTAACGACAAGAGGCGATTAATGTCTGCAGCCAATTGACCCAGATCCTCATTTGCTTTTTGCCGTCTTGAGCTTAACTGAACTTGATACATCGTATGCTGGTCTTCCGAGCCATAACGAATCCGAAGTTTATTTATGACCTCGGCAGTTGTGGTCACTCCATCCATCTCTTCCTCTGGAAAAATCAACGCCGCTTCGTCCACCAACGCACAACAGAGGTGATTAAGACTATCCGCTTCAGTCCAATTATTTTGCCGACGACAAATCGCGAAGCGCCTCAAGAACACTGGTAGCGCCGTCTTCCCATTGAAGTAGCCCAATTTAATCTGATTACTGTTTCTGTTTGATCCGCTGACATTCGCAGATACTGCAGCAGGAGCCAGTTGTGCAGAATTCTTCGCTTCATCAGCCATCGTTTGGGTAGCAACAGACACTTTCGGTACACAGGCGAATGTTTGAGCATTCGGCTGGTATTGCTGGGCTGCAACATGATTCAGTCTCGGCCATCTGTCAACCATACACGAACCTCGCAAAACAGAGTCACTCGCTTGTAGCATCGTCACCCCAACAGAGTTATTGTAGTTTGACAACACTGACGTCACAGGTAATTGTCGTGACATAAATGTGTCATGACTCGTCGATCGTCCCGGATACATACGCACTTGGGTTGCAGGTAAATACTCCAGCAGATTTCCATTGCATACGTTTGGCAATGTTCCAACAACAACGTTCGGACCCCCCAAATAATTTTCAAAATTTTGGTTCCGCCGTTCGTTTCTTATGCCACACCCAACATCATCATAGTCATCAACAACATCAAAATCACATTCATGACCATTAAATCCTAGTCTAGAATTTCTGTCTTGTCTTTTCAACATTCTATCCCTATATTCATCGTCAACGTCTAGTCTTTGTCCTCGTCTTCCAACAAAAGACCTTTCCGTCATCTCATCGTTCACATTTCGACCTATCCTATCCACATAAATTCTTTCCGTTTCTTCGTCACCATTGTACCGTTTTTTCCGTCTTTCATGACTCGAATCCAATCCGTCATCTCCATTGTCGTATCCTCGTCTTCCACAACTCGAATCCCATCCGGCGTCGCCATTGTCGTGTCCGCCCCCCTGCAGTAGGTCGTCGCCTAGTCTGGCACTACTCAAGAAAGCCCCTCGCTCTCTACTGACCTCTTTAGGCCTAGCGCCCCCAGGGTTAAACCTGGCTACTTCCTCATCTATTCTCACCTCATCCTTCTCTGCTTCCCTATCCACCACATTGACGACACTACAAGGGGGTTTGCCCCCACTGGACACGGGTGCTGTTCTGGCAGTGGCAAAGGAGGGCGCTACTGCTCCTATTGACGTCACTCCAGTAGGCTGTAACGGGGCCCTTTCTCCCATACTCCCTCTCTGCTCCCTTCCCTCGGCTAGGGCTGTCCCCATGAGTGATTGAGGGAAATCCACCCGATCGTGAAGGAAACCCAACCGGTTCAAATCCGAATAGTTAGGCCTAGGCTTTCCCTGAAGCCTAGCACTAAATCTACCCACCGGCTGTTCCAACAAATCCTCCCCCCTTCCTCTTCCATCTGACGCAGGTGCCTGTGTTGGCGCGACAAAAGGTCTTTCTGTAATCATGTTCATATCATGACCTGGGTTCGTTTCTTCCTCTCTTATCCTCGGCTCCTTGTAAGCTCCTTCTTGGTCTCTCCCTCTATCCATCCATCTCACTCTCTCTCTTTCTCTAACGTCTTCAGCCGAAATGGCAGTCAGTCGAGTATTTATGCCACCAGCATTCATAACTTCATGATTCCCAGACATCACCATCATCAATCGTTCTTGTATGTCATTCTGTTCACTCATCACCTCATGCACACTTGTAGCAATCTCGTTCATTCGTTCATACACACGTTCATTAGTTTCTCTCTGTCTTTGGTCCATATTGGCTAAAGTCACACTCATTTGTAACATCAACTCTTCCATGCTAGACCTAGGCCCAAGTAAGGGCGATGAACTTCGACTGTCGCCTCTTCTGAGCCCTTCTCCTCCTTCCTCAAAAACAACAGTGTCTATCCTATTCAATGATGAAAGAGACATAATGCAGTTTCAATATAGCTTCCGCTATTTTTCTTGTTAGCAACAAATAAAAGGCGATCAAATGTCAGTAGTTTTAGAATTAACAGTATCTCTTTAAAGTTTAGGATAGGCCTATCTGCTACAATATTATTATCTAGCTGAGTTCACTTTCACTTTCAATCTAATTATAATATGATCATGCATACAACACACACACACGCACAGTAGCCAAGAAACGCAGCAGTAGTAATTATTGGAATTTTATGATGCAGGGTTTTCCCCTGATTAAACTAGTTATTTTTAAAGCACTCAACTGATCCGTTGCCCAGGTCGACTCGTAAACACGCTTAAATCCCCACGCACCTGTTCCTGACAGAATCCAACACTCCAGTCCTTAGAATAATGAAATTTCCACACACACTCGTATTATCCCTCTGCAGAGTTTGTAGTTTCCGCAGCATGAATTCCGTGCAATTACGAAAGCCTTTCCTTAGCTTCCGGTCTCAGCCTAACTTTCATAACTTTCGATACTCTACAGAACCAGTCACGTCTTACGTAGTCTGCGTTTCCTTTCCGTACTAGCTTCGAATATCCTTTACTCCGTACATCTGGCGTCAGTTCGTTGACCCGATCGTCCTCGTCTGTTGAAGCGTCTTCATCGGCTGAGCAATGACTGAAGTTGCCCGGGCTTTTTATAGGAAACAAACTGCAAGTCATTCTTACACTTCAAATTCCTCAATGTACATCCCCACTCGTTCCCCTTCCCATTTCAATATCCACATCAACAACCCACACATACCTACACACACTCAGTCACACACGCTTACACACAGTTATATGTAACTTATACAAGATAGCAAGGATGTCGTTAAAAATGAAGAAAATTAGCTTCTTCACAGTAATAGCCTACTACTATACTTATAGGCCGCTAATCGACGTAATCGTAGTAGGCCTATTATAGACATCCGAATTTTCAGGAACTCGTCAGTCTCACAAAAGAGACTGGGTCAGAGTGACCCGCTTATTCGCCGGCTTTTTTCGCCACGTGACTGGCAATAAATTATCGCTAACTCCCCTCCCGTTCTAGAAAATCGCATTTCAAATATTTGTTTGCACTGCATGCTTGCCTATATCTAAAGTTTTATAAGGCCTATATATATGTGTCGTCCCTCATTTCGAGGACTACCATCAGATCCTTGCCAGTCCTACATTATTTCCGAACAAGGAAGGAGAATGAACATCGGTTGAGCAGAAGGAAAACTGCGATAAGCCTCGGTTGCCCAGAATTATGTTTGTCACGGTTTCGGATTCTCACGAAACGGTCCATTTAATAAGTCCGTTTGACCAACGAGGAAGATATATTAATATGACAGGCTATGTACAGCAATATATGTGCGTGTAAATCATAAAGCACATTAATTCATTCTGACAGTCATTTAGCCAATCGATCTTATATGTCAACAACAGTTTGGATCCAGCAATATAGGCGTAGTGTGATGTACTTTTCGTTGATTGAAAGAGTGAATGTCCCAAACCACCCAACAATTCAACATGCGACCAACCCACATCCCCCACCTCCCCCTCACACACACGCAACCAGTGTCAACTACTCATCATGTACATATGCACGCCCACACAAACGCACACACATACTTCACAAGTCAATGTGCAAGTAATGACAATAATTACGCACTTTATCATTTTGTTCACTCTACAACTCTCTCTGGCAGTCTCTACTCTTCCTTTTCTCTTCTCAAAACTCGGCTTCTTTTCGTGGGGTAATGCCCACTTGGGAGCGCTTCTGCATGGTTCACCTTACTAGAAGTGCTTTATAAATGCTTGAGTATATGCCTACAATTGAATACAATATATGTCGATTGCCAGAATTCAGTTTTATAAACTATGAGCCCAATTTTAAACGAATTCGCTGCTGAACAGGAAGCTAGAGAAAAGAGTTGAGCACAGGGACATATTATGATGTTCATGTTCAGATTTGGATGTATTAACGAGGCCTCTAGCCAAAGAGTTCTGAACTCTGCATTACATTTCAACTTAGGTTACATTATTTTGATACACTTCAACTTCCATCCACCTCAACTTACATTTCATTTTGCTGGTTCATGCTTTCCCAGTTACAGTTTAAATTCCCGAAACAATCCCGATGTTCCAGTTTCCCGGTCTATTTCTGTCAATTCCCGATTCTTAAGGCTATTTATAGGCCTATCAGGAAATTTAAGTATGCAGGTCTATGATATATCGGGAAATCTATAGCCTAGAATTACAGATGTAATTGGGATCTATTTTGAAATACAACAACTTCAACTCTCCTATCACCTTATCGTGTATGTAAGCCTATACATGCATACTGGTATACATGTACATATGTGCACATACACAACTTAAACAAGGAAACAACCATTTAGCAACTAAGGATTACAGAGGTGTTTTTTTGGTTGCATATCCGATACAAGTGAAATCCCTCAAAAGAGAGAAATCACAAATCAGTAGTAACGCTGTCCTGAGCAATACAATTGCAACTGTTATTATAATTATTATTATTATTAATATTACCATTGTTACTACTTGCTGCTGGTGCTGCTACTGCTACAGTCAATACTACTGTTCTACTCTTGTATTTACATGTACAGAATATCCAGTTAATGGATGACTACAAATTACTGATATGTTCTAATTACTTACTTACATGCTTGAAAGAAATGTCTAGAAACGGCAGGCAATAATGTTTGCTGAACATTCTTAGATTAATCATCTTGTACTGATTGAGGAAACCACAATTTTCGCAATTTTATTTTGACTGGTCACTAACAATTGCAACATCGAAAAGTGTCTGGCATTTACCAGCCAAGTCTTTTAAATTCCGTCAGCCTACATTGGCCTCAACTCTGATCACCACTTCCTAAATGATGAGACAAATTACATCTTAGCAAACGCTTCTTCAGATCAAAACAAATGAAAAAATAAGTTCTGCACAAAACGAAATGGTACAAACACACAATGTAAAATAAGCGCCCAGTGGGGCGCCAGTGACACAATTTCAGCAGAGGTCATGTCAGGGTCATAAGAGTAATATTCAGCAGGTCAAAGAAATTACATTAAAGATATTAAAAATTTCAATTAATTAGCAGCATGTCATAAGGTAGGTCATGAGCAAACCAGGTAGGTCAACTGACCTGCTGTGGCCTATGGTAGTGCCATCACAGCTATTATCACTCTCCCTTTCTCTCTCTCCCTCCCTCCCTCCCTCTCTCTCCATCCCTCCCTCTCTCTGATCTTAATGTTGACCTAATTATGGCTAGGTTTTGGAGCGCCATGGAGGATGCATTCTGCAACAAATATAGGCACTATATAAGTTGCCAATCAATGCAAAAAATAACTTAATCAAGTCTTACTTCTCACAACAGAACAACTGCCTGAAATTTATACTTTCAAAACAGAACAATCATATCAACGATATCATCAATGTATCAGCAATTGCCATGATATAAATGCGCATTTTAAAATACCGCTCTTAAATCTGTCTCTTTGTGCACAGTTAAAATCTCGAAACAGTCAAGCAAGTATAGATGCACTTTGTTTTGATGAAAATTTGAATCCCTGCAGTGAAATATGTCTACTTGCATCCAATAACGATCAGTAGTACACTAACTCACAACCTACCTACACTATTGGAGGGCAAAAAAGAAAGGGGGGGGGGCTTAGGGGATGACCTGCTACCCACCCTCACATGCTGAAGCTAAGATAAAGAAGTCGCTAGCAATTACCATTCTTAGATGCCTCTTACAACCAGCTTAATAGACTCTTCTTCTTCAAATACCCAAATGAGCACCTCCTGCCTCAGTAATATTCAGATAAAGTAAGCTAGTAGCCTTTTAATAATGCAGGTCAAATACTCACATGTTACAAAATAAAGTGTTAAGTCTGTCATTTGATCAAGTAGCTTTCTTGAATGGGTGCTACGCAAGTTCACAAAATGAATAAAACGATAAGACTTGCATCCGCAATATTCTCGGCAACAGATGCTGTCTTGCTGGAGTCCAGTTCTGAAAGCTCATAGGAACAGCGTGTAGGAAGTCCTAACTGTTCATTTAAGTGTTACCAACCACATGGCAGTTGCCATGCTTTGATGATTGCCTTATTTATTATCATAAAAACTAACGCAGGCAGCAGATAACTCGACAAGCATCACAGAAGCGGACTAGGACACAATACACCGACGAACAGACAAGACATTTACACATGAATGACTTTAAATCCAATAGCAACATTCTTTTCTTTCCTTAAGAAAGTTTGGTGTCTAACCAGCGAGATCCGAATTTCTGAACGAATTAATTACAAGCAGACAATGATTTATAGTTAACAGACACAAGCCAACAGACAATGACAACGGGTGATTGTAGTCTGTTCTGCAGACGGGGAGCAAGTGACAGATGACCTACAATACGCTGTTGTCATGATTTTGGCACTGGGTAAAACGCTAAACTACAACACACACATCACAAACACACATCACAACGCAACTCAAGGGCAAGACACTGCACACGAGAAAATGTTCGGTCGGGGGTAAAATCTTGGCTGCGATGACAATGCGCGCTGATAATTACTCATCATTGCCCTACGCTGAAATTGTAATATATTTGGGCAGATTGAATGCATCAAGGATGAGGTGAATGGCGATATCTGACCACGAAATTGTCATCGAAAAGACGCGCAACTGCCCGGCTGTTGACAGGGAAAAGCATTTCATATCAATGAAGGAGATTCAGATATGTCGTTGCTACGGTACGCTGGTTGCCTTGGAGGTAGTCACGACGACCATATCAGTACTGCTTGGCATCTGAGTTACAAGCGATGAGGCAGTGGAATCGCACTGGTAGACCACAAGGACCACGTCACCACAGACGTTGACAAGACACTGACTCTGCAGCAAAGAAACAGAGAACATCATCAGTTACACCAGCTGATTAACTTCTAACATACGTCAGATGCCGTACACAATTACTACACAGTACACATGCGTTACATACATACAAATAGGGCCTATGCACACCTACTTGACTACCTTGGTACACTTACACCTACATGCTCACATTTACACACCTAGGGCTGAACCAAATGAACGAATACAAATAATTGGACCAAACTATTCGGCTGAATGCGCATAGAGTGTAAACAAAATAGGTCTACTGACAACATTTAGTCACTGCACAGTGCACACAAAGACTGAGACTAGTTACTAACACCGTGCTACGGTGGTGCAGGCAGTAGGCAAGGCATGACTGCAACCACAGCATAATTCTATGTTCATGAGAGAGTTACACCAGTTCACTAGCTAGAGCAGCTGCGTATACGGTACATGCAGAAACCGATGTCATGTGACCAATATTCGTATTCGGTTTGACTGCTACTAATCGACCGAATACCGAATAGCTATTCGGCCCTGAAGTGAATACAAAGTGAATGTTCGGCACAGCGCTAATACACATACATGCACACCCACGCACACCTACACATGCACACACACACCTACACACTCACATGCACAGTTGCACACACAGTATAACACTAGAAGTAGGACTTTGCACAGCTGGTGGTGGAAGTGGCCGGAAACGACCTACCTGGTTCTTGTGGAGGTTGTCTTGGAGGATGCACTCCGTCAGCTGATAAGCGACGAGTGCGTTTCCACCGAGAGCAGCCACATGCGCTCGACAGATGGCCATCACTTCAGCGAGGAAGCTGTGCATGAATCCATTCAGTCCTCCCTCCTACAACAGTCAAACGACATCGAATATAATCAGTATTATTATCATGATTCGAAACCCAATTTAGCATTTAATTAATTAATCCCTTTAGTTAATCAGGAGAGGGAGATGGTCATGGTCAGGAGACTGGAAAAGACATCTGGAATAGCAACATCATAGAGGTCAGGAGGCTGGAAAAGACATCCGGAATAGCAAAATCATAGAGGGCGCTGTAGTAGTAAAGGCGGGAAACTATGAAGAGTCAACAAGGGTGGAGGTGGCACCAAAAGTTACGAAGCAGGATACCACTCTCAGCTCGTGCAACTGGCAATAACAAAGAAATGGAATCATTAGCATTTTCAACCGGAGTTTATATGATTTGTCAGGTCCTTAAAAAAATTACTGAAGAGAATAAAAGAAAGTTTTTCTTATTATCATAATAACGTGGACTCGCTAACATGTTTCTGGATAATGCACTTCACTATGGAGCATGAAGTGCTCTTATGCCCCAGGCTCTAAGCTAGCAACTTAACATGCCGGATCGTTAATGTGCTGTAGCGTAGCATTTCATAATTGGCTTTGACAACCGGATGTCATCTTAATTAAGTCACTGGTACATCCTCTGTAAGGTCTAGTGTAAAGTCAACCCCACATAAGAGTATAGGGAGCACCATGCTGCTGTGAAACCCTGGAGTAGACAGCCCCATCTTCAGCTGGTACCAAATATTCAAACCCTAACCCTTTGAAAGAGGGGGACCAAGTTCAGGCTCTATAGTTCGGGGCTGGTTTGCCTCAAATGAGTAAACTATAGTCCTACACTTAGTGCACTTGTTATAGTGCCCCTTCAAGATTTCTACTCAGAAGCGCTCCCGACTACAGCGCGGACACTGAATCGGAGTTTCACGCCGAAGTGCTGAGCAATTGCGAGAGAAGGACTTGCCCAAGGTCCCTATGCGGCGGCTTGAGGTGGATTCAAACTTGCAACCCTCCGGCTGCTAGGCAACGAACACACCCACTACACCACCGCACCCCACAAAGTGTGAGATGGCAGCCAATAACTTCTCCACAATCCACCAAAGACCGAATACCTGCTCCTGGGCGCTCCACAGTAACTTAAGAAACTATTTTAAATATTGGTCGGTCAGTGAAAGAAGACAAGCTGACCTCTCGAACGGAAGTTGTCTCTCGAATGATGAAGAAGTTGAGATGACCAGTGTATTGGTCAATGCGTGCTCCCGGGATGTATGATAGAGAGGTCAGCTGGATTCCATGACGAGGCTTTCCACCACTCTGAAACCATTCCACGCGCCACTTAACTTTGAAATGACCCAACTAACATTAAATGGGGCAGGGTTGAAGCTATGAAACCCTGCACCTCTCAAGTGCACTTGAGCAAACAACCGAGTTCCTGCCTGTATAGTTGTTTACAGGCCGACCCACTTGTATGCATAAGTTCAATAAATATTAGTAAATCCTTCCACTTTACTCACTGCCTCCCTACCTCCTCCTTTGCTCCTTCATATTTACACCATAGCTCCCTTTTAGTCTATGCCTCTCACACTTACTCTTGCTATTCTTTTCAATATTCTTCATTATTTTATTGTAATTTGTATGCATCTTTCCTAGTTTTGTGCTACTGTTATTTCTTTCTTTCTGTCTGTCTGTCTCTCTGTGTGTCTTTTTGTCTCCCTGCCTGTCTGTCTCTTAGTGAATGAATGAATGAATGAATGAGCACAGCATCTGTGTTGTCTGTCAATGTATTGTTGCTCAGTCTGCTTCGGTGTGTGTGTGTGTGTGTGTGTGTGTGTGTGTGTGTGTGTGTGTGTGTGTGTGACTGTCTGTCACTGACGAATTCGTGGGTTTGTTCCTGTTTCTGTTTCATTTGCCTGTCTGCCAGTCTGTAGGTCTGTCCATCTGTTTGTCTACTGCTCTTGTTACAGTGGATATGGGGGAGGGGACATAAGTCAACAGTTTCTGCTGTATAAAAAAGCTAAAGAAATTCCTAGTCAATTTCTACCAGCATGTATGCATATCAGTCGTGATAAAGTAATAAACGCATCATCGATATTTATAGTAAAGAAAGAAAGGTTAGTGTAGGCTAAATTCGCTTTTCTTGGCTCCTGTTGTTGTATTGCACTTTCTGATCTTTTCATATCTGCAAATGTATTACGTATTACTGGCTTGGGGCAATAAATACACAATTTCGATTTCACTTCCTTAATGGTACCTGGCTGCGATTTGTCAACTTGTGTAAGTCAATAAATGAATAAATATATATATATATATACATATAACCGGTAATGCACATATACATATATATATTTATTTGTTTACTGACTGACAAAAAACTTGTTGTCAAAGTGCAACCAGGCATATGACGGTGAAGAGTTCTCTGCCCAAATGCAAGTTCATTGGCCTTTATGTCCCTGGGGATAAGATGTGTGAGGTGGTTTCCAGTTGCTTTCCTCACAGACAGTTCTGGGTGAGCAACCTGTAGCACTTGGCACTATGCAGCACTTGGCTTAAGGTAGATTCGATGCGGTTACAAGGCACAGAACTCACTGCTACACCACCGTGTCCAATCCAAATTATAATATATATTATATATAATTATATATGTGTGATTGTGTGTATGTGCAATTGTGCATGCATGTGTGTAGTATAGATTATATATATATATATATCAGAAATAAAAGTGTCACAATTTCTGGATCTTGATAAAGGTCTTGATTTTCTCCAAAGTCCTTAACAGTCACGAAGACTAGCACAGCTTACTTCCTTAATTCAA
Source organism: Lumbricus terrestris (assembly GCA_949752735.1). Classification (NCBI taxonomy): domain Eukaryota; kingdom Metazoa; phylum Annelida; class Clitellata; order Crassiclitellata; family Lumbricidae; genus Lumbricus; species Lumbricus terrestris. The sequence continues at coordinate 67,387,015 of OX457038.1, forward strand.
ACGCCTTATCTGAAGACCTACTCACACAGCACGTGTCATCAGCTCATGCATAGCATGACGTCACCTGTAAAAGCTAGCCACATAAACACACAGAACCAGTGACACTCACACAAAAATCCTTTCAGACCACTCCTTTTATGCCCAGGAACGCTGCTTCCATACAAGACCCATCATTGAAAACTCCCAGACTACAAAAATGCGATTTGTCACCACGGTAAGTGTTATGGTGAAAACCATTATGGCAAACCCACTGTGTGGTATCAGGGACATGACAAGCACAATATTTATATTTACTCAATGATTCAAGCCAAATGAAAAGTATGTCCTTTGTGAGAAAAAATCGAACGACCCAATAAAATCCGATTATAAAAACAAAAGATAAAAAACATTAGAAATCAGACATGATCCGATGAAATATGACAGATTAGATTATCACAAAATAAACAGTGATCATATTTCGTATATATATATAAATATATATAAATTATATATTATATAATCAAACACATGCCATGAAATTAATCATCCGCACACTCACGTGGTATTTCATTCGTTTCTGGCGTGAGGCTAAAAATAAATAAATAGACCTATGTAATGCATCTACGCATGCATGCCAAATTCTACACATGCAGTATCTATGTATGCATGAATATATGCATGCAGGTGTGTATATAATGCAGATAGATGTATGCATGAATATACCAGTATATATGTACTATGTATTGCATATACTTCGATAGTGGCTCTATACGAGTCAATGGATCAGAATACAAAAACTTCTATGGCACTTTGGCTTACTTTACAAAGTCAGTTGTCAGTACAAACAGCAGAGTAGCCGGAGCGTAGTTTGATTGATCTGTGTCATAAAAAGATCATTAGCGTTGCCCACCTCTCTTCTCCAGGATTGGGACTGGCACTGCGAGAGTGCAGGCAGTGGAGGAGTTTCAGATAGCAGTGCACTATCGGTAGTGTTTATTGAATTGCATATTTCTATTTGTCTTGATTGTATACTTGCATTAATTATTCTGTTCTTGTACATTGTTCCCGCAGTGCGTTTGCAGGCGGTTCAATAAAGTATATACTTACTTACTTACTTACAATTGCCGTACCTTTAGAGGACGGACTGAGGTTGTACGTGCATCCGTGCGTCTCCGAGCGACTCAACTGGCCGAGACTCGGTGGACTGGCGAGCGTTCGACTCAGACTCTGAATCGGACTCGTTCGAGAGTTGTCTTGCGACGACTGGCCGTCCGACTCCGAATGACGATCGACATCGTTAAAAGCTAAACATCAGACAATAGAGTCACAACGACAAAAGAGTCACAACGACAATAGAGTCACAACGACAATAGGTCACAACGACAATAGAGTCACAACGACAATAGGTCACAACGACAATAGAGTCACAACGACAATAGGTCACAACGACAATAGAGTCACAACGACAATAGAGTCACAACAACAATAGAGTCGCGCTTAGTAGTCAACCACTGTGATCAGTACTGGATCAAGATACCGGTAGTTACCAGGACGGTTTTAGGGCAATGGTTAACACTTTGGCGGGATTGCTACTCTCCCGAAAGTCCACTCAACCTTCCAATCGGTAGATGGCGTTGGTAAAATGAGTATTAGGATGCGATGGTGAAATCGACTCCTGTAATAACTTGTGATCGTCTGTTCATACCGTGAATTGTAATCATTATGCGTTTTGTCGGTTAAAATTGAATTAAATGAAGATTATTATTATCGTTTTGTCAATCAACAAATGTCAAACTATCAATCAATTAATCCGGAAAACAGATTAACAAATGTGGGGCCCTGTTCAGTAAATTTGTGGGCCCCAACCTTTCAGAAGGACGACAAAATGACACAATTGACGTGTTGTAGACTTATTCAACGAATCAACATTCGTCTATTATTAATTCATTACTTCTATTTTTACAATATCAACATGTCTTTTAGCACTCCAGTCTATAGTGTTAAAGTATATGTCTTTTATGGTGGTAGAATATAATTAAGTTTTTAAAATTATTCATAGTCAAACAGTTTTTCTAACCACGGCATAGCCAGTGCACTGGTACAAGCAAACAGTGCAGAAGCGCTTTTATGTCCCAAATTAATTCTTGGCAGAGAAAATTTCTGCCAATCTCAGGACCACGACCATGGCAGGGCAAAAGGTTGTCCTGAATGGCCCTGATGTAGCGCTGCCACTTATAACAAACTAACATTTATTTTCGGGGTTAAGCCAGTAGTAGACCTTGGCTCAAGCTCCATTCTATACTAATGTGAGCTTTTCACTCCGGCTTCTGTCTCTCTACATAGGCCACCTTTCACTGCACTCAGCTACTCGTGGAAACTTCCTTGCCCCTTTTTCACGCACTGTGACCATGCAGTGAAGAGCATTTCTGGTGGTGGGTCCAGCTATCTGGGTTAGCCACCCTGCAAGTGGGTGTCCGCTCGCTTCCCCATGACTCTGCAGGCCCTTTCTATCATCTTCTTAAGGCTTTTAATTTTGACTAGGCCTGGGTTGGAAGCGCCTCTGAGTAGAATTCTTTAATGGCCGCTATATAAATTTATGTGCTTAATCATTTGAATTTTTAAAAACAGATTGTAGGCCTATACTGAGCCCTCAGCATAGGCTACACAATGATTATAATGACGCCATTTCATAATGCGTTGTATGGCACTTGAGTTCCGATCTGATATAAAGGCAGGCCTATTAAGTTTTTAAAATAAGCAATAACACTGATAGTTCTTGCTAGCATATCTGACTGATCTTAAGATCAATCCGCCTGGTAATGGAACTCCAATAAGGGCCCCCACACATGTGCAAACGTTGTTTATGTTAAAAATCAGTAATTTTCCAATAATTTTACACTTTGTTCAGAGATTTAAACTCATTTTTGCTATCACAGTCAATAATCATGAAAAATATTCTTATCGTATGTGTGGGGGCCCCTACAGTTTGGGGGTCCCTGTTCGGCCGAACATGTTGAACATGCCTTAAATCAGCGACCAAACGATCAAGATTACGCATGCATCCTTCCGCCCATCCATCTGCCAATATATCCATCCAAACATCATCGAAATATTTATCCTTCATCTGAATGTTTATCCATCACTGTATCTCAACATTCACTCATCTATCCATACATCAATCCATTCATTTTTACCTTCACCCATCCATTCCTACATCCACTCATCCTTCTCTAAATCCACTCATCCATCTTTAAATCCACCACCCATCCATGCCTACATCCCTACGTACCCCTCCCACAATACATAGAATGCTTCATGAATATATATCCTGCAGCGAATTGGCAGCAGGTCTTTAGAAAGCAAAAACTGTTAGCAACAAAAACTGAAACCAACGAAAACAAGAATACAAAAAGGTCATTGTGCTAGAAATAGGCTTGATGCCAGAGGCGGCCAGACAACAATAGATGACCTTTCGCGACACCCAATTTCCACAAAACTACTCTTGAAGAAACCAAATCTGTTGTGACAACACAGACGAATTGCTTTCTATAGAAGTCCTTGTCAACAAAGTAAGAGTGCATGCAACAAAGGTCAACCACATGATAATGACGGATGATAACATTTGACCACATGATAATGATAAGGACATGATAATGACGTACATGGCTCAATCTAGACGATTTGCCTGCGTAGGTCCATCTCGATATATAATGGACTACCATCATTAGTTTGCTCTGCCTTTCTCTATCGTAGTCTTTCATCACCTTTCTCCTGCCTCATATCCTGACTTTTTCTTGGGGTCGATCACGCTGGGAGTACTTTTGAGAGGTTTTTACGGAGAGAAGCACTTTATAAATTGTCATATATGATACAATACAATTATTTGAAATCAAGAAACCTATCAAAATAGAATGGCAATTGCTATCACTAAAAATAATTATCATTGTTCATCACAAATCAACAATGGTTTATACATGTCCCAAGAAAATAAATTTTTTCATCATCATCATCATCACCACCACCACCACCACCACCATCCTGATTCTATTTCATCAATCATTTTCAAGATACCTCTCTCTCAGACAGGCATCTCCTAACCTTGCCTTGTTTCATCTACCATGTGCATGTTGTCTCAATTTAACCCTGAAAGCTTTAATTAGTTACCTTACCAGACTCTATGGTAGCCTGGATTCATTGCAATACCCCATCCTGTCTTGCACTAAGGAAGTTACCTGAATGTTTGTACTATCTGCATTCAGAAAGAACATTAAGACATACGAAGAAAGAAGAAAGCAGCTTACTTTGTCTTCCAGGCCCTCTGATCACAACACCTGCATTGGTCCCAGGGTCGAGAATTACATTCTCAAGAACGGTTGGCTCACCAATTCCTACACACGTCCCAGTGACGGAGACCTGCAAATGGTACAAGAGACAACAACGTAAAGTATGGTAAATGAAAATGGTTGGAGAAAACGGTTAGGTAACGGGACACTGTATGTTAAGAAACGAATTGAAATACAAGAAATTTCTATAATGCAAGGGAAAGCAGGATAAGGCAAGGGCCACTTCGTGTTAACCTATATCATGCAAATTTACTGCCTGACTGCCTTAAAAAGCTCTCATTAGACACCTTTTTAATGGTGTCTATGTGTACTATATAATCTTTGACTGTCAAAAGTAGTGGCTTTTATTCCGTTGCTATCTTCTGCCTAGAAAAACCTCAATCAAACTGTTTATTCTAATGAAGCGAGTCAATTTTTTGCCATCTCAGCATTTACTTTAAATGCAAAGTTATTGCTTAATTGTCCACCCAAAGTTTCCCATTATAATGTTCACCAAAAAATAAGTCAAACAGGTAAAAAAATTCAGAAAATTTAACGATATATTTATTTTTTATTAAGAACCAGATTATCCAAATACCTGAACTTCGTCGTCGTCTGATATGTGAATGTCGAAGTCAAGATGACATAAGGCGCACGGAGTCATCGTTCGTAGTTTGAAAAACAAACCCTGTCATGTATTGCAACCAAACATTTTTTTTAAATTTTAAAATGGAGATAAGAAAACAGTGGCACAAACTTTTGTAATGTATTGCAACCAAACATTTTTTAAAATTTAGATGAGAAAACAGTGGCACAGACTTTTGCAGCAATGGATGGAACCGAGTTTGAAAAGACCGTGAGATAATAAAGACAGAAAAAATATAACATTGAAGCAGATGATTCAAAAAGTGACAATCAGATAAGAAAGCTAAGCTTCAAGAGGTGCAACATAGACTGACAAAGATAAGATCTTCTTTTTAAGTTCTTCATCTTCATACGTTCTTCATCTTCATACGTTCTTCATCTTCATAAGGTCATCAGTTCTTAATATGATTATTCAAGTGCCTCTAAATAGGTATCTTGATTGTGTGCTATGTCATGTCTATACTGATTGATGTATGAAGCTAAGACTTTGTATTACATGAACGCATCGTATTCTTGTCTTACAAAGACGAAGGTTTTTGCAAGTTCCAATATTCATATACAATACATATCACATAAATTTTACAAGACGCACAAACTTGCAGAGACGATGATCTTTATCAAAACCATGATTTCAGTGAAAATTAACCTTCTATAGATGATGAAAAATGACAACATCACACACAATCTGGATTGTGCAACAAAAAAGCTAAGTAAACTGCTTCCGTGTTTTATTCTACATCAACTGTATCCCAGGGCTTTTTTAGCATGCAATTCGACACAAAAAGTGCAGTTCTAAATGGATTTGTGCAGCTGTTAAAGCATTTTCGTGCAGTTAAAAACAGCTAGAATTGTTTGTTGTCATCCGATTGGGAATAATTTACCACGGAGTATGGGAAGGGTGCAAAGGGGTTGTGCAGTTCTAAAAAAATACCTTAGAAGAAACCCTGCTGTATTCCCTGATGGCAAGGTCCTGATGGCTTAACTTATAATTGCAATTGCAAGTAGTGGCTTCTCTCATGCCATTGTCCAACGTAGAAAGCAAAAACAAACCAGCATCAGGTCAATATTCAGGCAATCAGTCGAATAGAGACAAAAGGGGGCAGCACATGGAGAATAAGTACCATAACTTAAAGAAGCACTAGTCTGAAGTTATAACTGATCTTAAGTCTTTTGGCTGATACGCAAACATGACAATGGCAATCTCAACACTGCACTCACATGTCACATAACACAAGATGAACTCCTAATTTCACATGTATAGGCAATTAGGCATCACTATTTGACCCCTGAACACAAGAGATTGCAGATAAAAGCACTGGCACTCGTTGTCTGTAACCCCAAAAAACAGCACTAGCAGTTAAGTTTATTGAGTGTGACAATTGCACATTCAATGAAGGGTACAGTTACTTACTTAGGCTATTTACCATTTAAAATCAGATAGCCATGTTTTAGTGCCCACATAAATAGTTGGATACATGCAAACATGCACATACACAATTGATAATCTTGAAAATCTTCAAGCAGCAGGGATGAGGAGTGGGACCTCAACCAAAATCTCACCACAAATTGAATGGGTGGAGTAGGTCGTTCCATAAAAATGGCAGAAGATGGCAAAGGCACAGCGTTGATTCATGGTGGTTCATGTCCGCGGGACAAGGGAAGACACAGTGCTGAGCCATGGTGTTCATGTCCGCAGGACAAGGGAAGGTACAGCATTGAGCCATGGTGGTTCCTGTCCACGGGACAAGGGAAGACACAGTGTTGAGCCATGGTGGATTTTGTCCATGGGACAAGCGATATCAAGTCAATCCACAGACTGGACGAGAGGGCAACATGAGACAGCGGAAAGAGATTTGACCTTGAGGTAGGAAAGATATCAAGGACATGGTCAAAGTGGAGATGTTAAGACGAGAACCAACCCTCCCACTTTCATTGAATAGGATATAGGAATAATGAAACTGATGCTGCTGAGAAATAATGCTGCAGCTGACAATGGTGAAAACAATTGATGATGACAATTAAACAGATGACAATTATGCCTAACGAACACTGCAATAACTAAGATATATGTCCTGTTCCAAATTGATGACAGAAACTTGTACATGCCTCGGTAATTACCAGAGTTCATCAATATCACATAACGTACAGTTAATAGCTCAGTTAATAGCTCAAGAGGCCTGGATTATATTATATTCTTGACGCTCCGAGACTCAGTACACCACTTATTCTTAAATGTGCATGTTTACTTGCTGCCATTGCAATTATAAATACGACATATATTATAGCAATACGAGGTCAACTGTCTTATGTCAACTGTCTTATATTGATGTGAAGCATATATGTATAAAAATTGTATAATGTATATGTACATAAAACACGCATAAATACACAGTTGCGCTTAATAATCGACGTCATCAACTCCTTGTTTGGAAAATACGTGGGTTTAATTGTTTAATGCGATTGAGTGAGTGTTGGGTGGGAGATATAACAATGGCTGAGCAATTACAGACACTATTTTCTACAAACCCGTTCTTTTGCCCACGCGGGTAATCATCTGTCAGATGAAGTGAAATTGAATTGCCACGTACGGCTGAAAAGCGTCATTTTCTTGGGACTCATTTGCTCATTAAATGCAGCCTTTGATGATGATTGGATGGATAACAACATCTTATGACAACAAAGGCCATGGAGGTCTACAGAAATTATTTGGGATGGTCGCACTCTGCCTCCTACTTATATAATATGGAGGATGCATTCTATATCTTCCCTGCCTGAGTACATTCTGAGTACACCGAGTATGTAGCTTGTGCACTCTTAATCATATTTGTGATATACTTTGTCATATTTTGAACATACTTGGGTATGTTGTTATCACAGGTTTCTAGTTATAGAAATTGTCAGTAACGTAAAGAAAGTATATATTCTTTATTACACCAATTGCACATCCACACTTTGCTGTACATGAATCAGATGAAATACAACATTCATTCGTTCGTTTATTCATTTGTTCGTTCATTCATTCAGACGATTTATATATTGCTCCAGGCTCTTCCAAGACTTGACAACCAAGAAAGAGTAGAAAAGATGAAACAAGAAGAGATAGAGATGCAGTAACAACAATTCCAGCTCCAGTTGGAACAATTGAGACAGAAAAAAAAGAAAAATTGAAGAATTGAACTAACGATAGAATATGAGATAGCAAAGACAAGCGAACAAGAGGTATGAAAATAGCAGATTGAAGAGCAAAAAGCCCGTGAAGAAGAAAAGGAAAGGGTGCGCTTGCTAGTTAGTACCTTACCACACAACTACAATTATTACAAGAGCTGCTTTTAAGAAAGAAATGTATTTCCACAGCCTACCCGCATTATATGATCGAATATATTGCTAAACTCTGTGTTGGTGCTTGCGTTCAGCTGCCCTCGCCAGACCTTTGTAAACATCTTCAGCGCCGAAACAAACAGAAAAACGATCAACGAAAACACAAACAGGAAAGAGAAGAAGATTACGCCAAAACAAAATTAAAGGAAGAAAATCTCTGTAAAAAGACAAGTTGTGAGAAACCTGTAATGTAATGAAGAGCAAAAATTTATATAGAGCTTCACTTATTCACAGGGAATGCTCATTAAGGTTCATGGAGGATTTGAACACACGCTGCAGAGGTGAACAGCCAATGCTTTACCAATGGACTGTGCTTTCCTCATGTGACATCTCTTTTGATTATAACGAGAAAATAAACAAAGAGATGAAGTACGCAAAGACTGTGAATGTCGTGCCATGCAAGAAAGAACAAACAAGCTGCAGAAATATAAATCACAAGCGCTGCCTTTGATTGCCTGACAGAAAAATGTCTCAAAGCTCCAGATATATACCATTCGAATAATGCATTCAATTGTGATTTAATCTCATCGCAGACATACTTCTCTACTTGTCTTCTCTTATAACATGCACTACACCATCAGTGGATACTTGGATGCAAAACTGCAGACTCATGATCGGATATAAGTGTCATGAACATCAGATGCCAAGCTGTGGAGCATCAGCAAACTTTTAAGGATTGGTGTCAAGTCCGCTTGGTTTAAAAAACTACATAACACATTGTTCTTACAGCCATTTTTTTACTGTTCTTACAGACTTTTTACTGTTCTTAAGTCATTTTTTACTGTTCTTATAGCCAATTTTTACTGTTCTTACAGACATTTTTTTACTGTTCTCACAACCATTTTTTTACAGTTCTTACAGCCATTTCCTACTGTTTTTACAGCCAGCCATTTTTACTGTTCTTATATATATATAGCCATTTCTTTTCTTTTACTGTTACTCTCAATGTCACTAAATTACTACATTTATCATTATTGCTTCATTATAAATCATCTAATATAAGAAATGTTTTGTGAGCCACATTGTCTGCAGCTGAGATATTCTGTTAGGAGCTTGGAGCGCATAGAGCACATGATGCTGAATTCCTGAGAGGTAACAGCCCACGTAATACATGAGCCGGATCCTTAGTAATGAACGAGTGGAGACAGAAGTTGGAGCACTGACATAGCCGATTGAAACTTTGACAGCAGGTCAAGGGCCAAATCATGTATAAGCCTGAAGCTCTTCCCTTGTCTCTTGCACTAAATATTATAGTGTGATATGAAAGCTGCTTACTCTTTCTACAGACCTGGGTGATAAAAGACCTTAACTGTAATTTCCGGTTGTATTCATTTATATAGCGCCTCTTCAAGCAAACTCATCAGAGGTGCTCCAACCTAACTAAACAAGACCACAACAGAATAGAGTGGTTTTCAACTGGCTGCAAAGCAGAGGCATAGAAAGGTGAATCTCATGTCACAGATTGAATTTGAGGTCAGCTGGGGTAGGCAGACGACTGGCCTCTGATCACTATTATTATTATTATTGACTTTTTATATAGTGCACCAGTGAAGGACATTTCGCTGATTTGATGCTGATTTCTATTGATTTATATCAGATCTACAAATTAAGACAACAAACCAAATGTTTCAAAAGAACAGAAATCACTAAGCATTAAGACGAAAACCATTACGCATCAGATAGAATAAGATTCGGCTCAAAAACTTACACATGAAGATTTCGGCTGAGAGACAGAAATACTTAGAGAAAACAAGAAATAAGAAAAACATTAATCAGAGAAATTCAGTTATGCATTATTATTATAAGAATAGTAATAGAAGGTTATCAGAAATTAAGAGCATAAGAAATAAGACTTTTGGAACTAATACATCAATGGAACATTAAACACCCAAACAAAGCTAGATTAACGTGCCAGACATTGAATTTGAATCAGAATGCTCTATACATCATCAGCGTGATGAGTAGAAATTCACAAACTAAAAAAAGTTTTGAAATCAGTAATTTTTTTGCTTTTGCATCTGCAGTGAATACCATGAATTGCCAAGAATTTCCACAAATGCCATCAATTGCTACAAATAACATGAATAACATTAAATTTCATGAATTGCCATGATATGGGGCAAATTTTTGTAAATTAATGCGACACAATGTTAGGAACTAAATCCTAAATTAATGTGATTTGATGCATAACATGTGCAATAACATCTTCTGTGTATTAAACAAAGCAACTGCGTCATTTCTTTTTCGTCTGCATTCTTGTTTCGTCAGATCTTAGCGAAAAAAACTTGACTTCACGCCGTGAATATAGGTTGCGATTCTTGCCCACTTAAAAAAATCCTGCCGTGACTTCTGAAACGTCTTGCTGTGAATTTCTACTGACATTAAATAGCGTGATCAATATCTATAAGCAGAATATCTCAACTCACCTGTAGGTTGGAGACAAAGTTTGGGACGCCTGGCATTCGTTCCGTGTTGCAGATTTCAAATCCATCAGGAAACGGCGGATCCAGAAGAACGCAGACAACCCTAGCATCCTCCACATCGTCAATCTACAAGACAAAAACTTGATGTATACAACTATGCAGGGAACCTCTTGAATATTGTATTGTATCTATAAATTTATATAGCTCCTCTCACAGTACACACCCATCAGAAGCGCTCCCAGTGCGTCAGACCGAGAGAGAAAAAAGTGGTCTTGAGACAGCAAAAAAGAGGCACTTAGCCCGCTAGTTATGGTACTTTATAAAAAGGAGTACATTGGAGGAGGCTGGCTATACAGAGTAGGGTCAATGAAAGTAAAGGTCCGCATTTTAGCTAAATTGTAGTCCTAGCTCACAAGACGAAGAGATCATGTCAGAGGAGCGTAGCGTATATATATATATATATATATATATATATATGCAAGATAAGTAAGTATATACTTTAATGGACCGCCTGCAAACGCACTGCGGGAAAATAATTTTTGCAGAACTTGTCTCGAATGGTCAGGTCTCCCAACATGTCCAATTAGTTGCCTATCACAACTCAAAAATAAGATGCACAGTCTCTAAGTTGTTTATTTTTAATTTATTAAAACAAAAAGATCCAAGTCATCGACCAACACATCTAAATTGACACGATGCAACTTCAGTGGAAAATCAAAACTGATGAAAATTGGCACAATTAGACCTGCTGCAAGCAAACCTGCTGCATAGCTTTTAGCAGGGACGATTACTTTCGTATTTAGAATCATGTAAAGAAAATCAGAATTGAAGCCAACATGAAGCTCGCCTACTGTACTTATAATGCGTTTATTAAAAAATTTAAAGACATAATTATACTAGTGTCTAGTTTTACTTATGTCCCCTCTGTCATCACCTACTATTCATATTATTGTTCAGACAATTAGTGTGGACAATTAATTATTTCTATTCGGTCCAATAGTATCTGGTACAGCTCCTCTCATAACTGGAATCATTTCTCTTTAAAGGCCAGTTCATAATCACCAAGACTAAGCATATGATCTGGTCTTAGCATGTCTCTTTCGTGGCCCCGCTGAACATTTATCTTTGCTTCAAACTCAGATTTACTGCCCTTGTGCACAAAATAATTGCTTTCAATACATAAATAAACGAATATACAATAAAATTAATTGAATTTCACCTCAAGAATGAAAGTGTCGGACGGCAACTTCTTATCCGTCGTATCCATGTCGGCCATTTCCTCTAAGCTGCTTCGAAGAACACCATTCTCCTGTGCCAAAGAATCCTAGAAACATAATTAAAAACCTCCTGAAATTCGTAGTCATACCAACACCTCGCAAGTCATATAACATGAAAATCGTGCAAACACAAATCAACTATGTCTACAATGCAACATGAAAGCTTTGCCATGGGCGGACTCTTATTCTGGAACAAACTTCCAACATACGCTACTTCCTTTTTAGATATATCTCCCAAGCAGCTGAAGACCATTTTATTCAATCGTGATCTTGTACAGAGAGATCGGGAGCATCTGTGATGAATTTCTAATGAGAGGTACTATATAAATTAACCTTGCTGGAAAACATCCGGTCCGCCATAGAAATCTGTTGTTTGCTATTCGCGGGTACATTGCGCCTAAGTCCACCACTGTGATTCGTGTCAAGTCAATTGCATTGAATTATTCTACTACTTCAAATTAACTGTAAACTGTTTGGTGTGTGTTCAGACGACAAGGGACTGCCCACTCAACCTCAGGCTCCAAAACAAAGAAAGAAATTACTAATACTTCATAATAATAATAATAATTAACGCTGTGGCTTTCACAGGTTTTCATCAAGCCCTTAATTGACATGGATGAGTGCGAATGGACTCAATAAAATTGGCACAGCTTTCGTTCTGTATGGAGTATTTGCTGAAAAAGTAAAAATAGTGATAATTATAGTAATAATAATAACAATAATTAATAATAATAATAATAATAATGATGATGCTTAACACTGTAGTCTCTCTGGGGATGGACTCTTCCCTCTTCAAATTGCAAACATAACATCTTTAACTTGAGCAGCTGTACCTCAAGCGATTAAAAACCATACATACGTAAGCAGGAAGGCCGTAAATGTCGCGATTTCTGTTGATAGATTCCTGAACTTTTTTGCAGATGTCTTGAATGCTGGAGTTTTCCGCCTAAAGGACAAAGAGCAACAGTGCTAACTCGTTACAAAATCCAATGACTAATCAAAATATTATGACATCTGGAGCTAAAACGTCAATGCATGCAGGCATACATCAGCATTATCGCAAGTTTATATAGCAAGACTTAATAGTTTGTCACTCAAGAGTATTCGTGTGTGCGAGCGTAAATATATTAATGTAGAATTGTAGATGCATATTTGTATTATCTACAACACCTTTTAACACTTTAACAATGAGCCGTATCAGTTTCTCCGTATTTGTAACATTCAGTACACATTTGCCGCTAAAGTGTGGCCACATTAAAGGTAATCTTAGAATTGAGTCAAGAACTTACCCTACATTTACTTTATAACACATACAACAAAGGAACACAAGTACTTCAAGTACAAATGTTATGTGTATGGTCTCTGTCAGCATCATCTAAGAAGAATGATCCATTGACTCCATGTGGCAGCTATGAGCATTGAGCATGCAGTCCAAGTGACTTTGCTTTACAAGTCCTCTACCTTGCACAGACAGTACACTATTTCCTAGCAGAGCTCAACAAAGGTGGAGCAGAAATCTGGCAGCATCTTTCCATCTCCCATGAGTATTTGAATACCATGCGTGCATATCACTAGCTTACAGTGCAATAATCCAACAATTGTCTCAATGTAATGACTGTCCATATATGTAGGACCAGACCAGTCTGAGAAGAATATGTAGTTACTGTTGGGATCACCTTGCCAAAGATCTTAGGAAACGCGGGAGGAGGTAGCGGCTCGGAATAGACACCAGTGGCTGTCTAAAACATCGCAACACCCGACGAACATTAGAACAATGTTATCACATTAGAATAGCAGTAGAATTTCACAACATAAGAACATAATCAGAATATATGGAACAGCATTAAAACATTAGACCAATAAAAACAACACTGTTAGAATGTAAATAAAAACTATATTCGCATAGGCCCCTACAGCGGATGAGAACCCGCTTCGGCGGCCGCGCTTCTCAGTGGCTGAAGCAATCTTCCTCCTGCCCTGCGAGCTGCTGACTCAGTTGACTCCTTCAAATCAGGGCTCAAGACTTGTTTATTTTGAAAGGCCTGACCTGCTATGAGACGCCATTTATAATGGCATAGCTGTGTTATGGTGCAATAGAAATAATTGCCCTTGTTACAATTATTATTATTATGAAGTATTCAGATTATTATTGTTATTATGAAGTATTCAGATTATTATTGTTATTATGAAGTATTCAGATTATTATTGTTATTATGAAGTATTCAGATTATTATTGTTATTATGAAGTATTCAGATTATTATTGTTATTATGAAGTATTCAGATTATTATTGTTATTATGAAGTATTCAGATTATTATTGTTATTATGAAGTATTCAGATTATTATTGTTATTATGAAGTATTCAGATTATTATTGTTATTATGAAGTATTCAGATTATTATTGTTATTATGAAGTATTCAGATTATTATTGTTATTATGAAGTATTCAGATTATTATTGTTATTATGAAGTATTCAGATTATTATTGTTATTATGAAGTATTCAGATTATTATTGTTATTATGAAGTATTCAGATTATTATTGTTATTATGAAGTATTCAGATTATTATTGTTATTATGAAGTATTCAGATTATTATTGTTATTATGAAGTATTCAGATTATTATTGTTATTATGAAGTATTCAGATTATTATTGTTATTATGAAGTATTCAGATTATTATTGTTATTATGAAGTATTCAGATTATTATTGTTATTATGAAGTATTCAGATTATTATTGTTATTATGAAGTATTCAGATTATTATTGTTATTATGAAGTATTCAGATTATTATTGTTATTATGAAGTATTCAGATTATTATTGTGATTATGAAGTGTTCAGCTCTTATAATTGGCCTTGTTGTTGTAATTGTAATTGTACATTTATATAGCGCCCCTTCAAGAGAACTCCTCAGAGGCGCTCCCGACCTGACACCAAACCACAAACTTATTATTGTTATTATGAATTGTTCAGCTCTTACAGCGATGGCAACGATCTGCATCTCTCCGATGGTGAACTGAATCTTCAGACCAAACAGAGAGTTCATCCCCTTCACCTTCAGCTTATTGACGAGCTGTTTGTGCAGTTCGTATTCCATGAAAGGCAGAACCTACGACAGAAGACAGAATACGTCATGGTCACTCTCTATCAGTAGTTACATCATCTCAATTCATATATAATTTAACTATCTTAATAATTAAAGAGACTCAATATTAATATATTAAAATATAATTATAGTTGTGTGCATATATAATTATATATATATATATTTATTTAATTCAGCAATAATATTATAATTGGCAATTGATGATTTAACTAAATATAAAACAAAAATATAACAAAAATAAATAAATAACACAAATACATACAATTTAATTGACAATGACAAAACTTTTTATTCCCGAGAAACAAGTATACAACTTTTTCAACAGATGATAACATACAATAGAACGATATAATTGGTAGAATGACTGAATATTAGATAAATATAATACATATATAATAGATAAATAATTGATAATGCAACTAAATTTTTCAGTAGTATAGACCTACGATTGAATTTTATATAATTAACTAGACATTAGTTATTGTACAACTAAGAACATCATATCAACATTCTAGGGGTTTCCACCGGATTGGCGCTCTACCTGTCTGTGAGCACATACCAGTGCTGATTTCTTCAGTTGACTGAGCATTATTTGTTAATTTTTAATGAACTTCAATAGTCAGAATCTCTGAGGCTGCAAGTGCAGTGCTTCTTCCTACATGGAGAAATGCTAGCGACATAAGTCACGGAAGTTGTGACGATGACTCACGTCGCTGATGTCACGAGCGTTTGCTTCGCCCCTTCCTTCGCGTTTCTGTCGACAGATTCGGGCCTGGAGAAAGGAACCTTTTCCAACAGTCGGCAATTCCACTGGAGGCTCTATTGTCGCGAACAGGATATCCGGTACCTTAAACTGACTGCAACACAAAACACAAAAAGCATATGAGCAGATTCAATGTAACGATCACAACACATAATTATTTATAAATAACAATGAAACTCACATAGAAATTAGAAATAAATTATCACATAAACACAAAATCACTCACTCATTCAATGCAAGCGCTCAGGTATGTAAGAGAATAATTAATTAATTAATTAATTAATTATCTTGCCTTGTCCATCTGCACCATGATCAGAGACCTGTTCAAAATGGGTGACATTAGATCAGAGTTGAGACACACAAATGCCATTTTCAGGCATATCTCTGACTGATTGTGTGCCTATTTTGTCGACGCACCCTTGTAACAGCACGTGCTATGCTATGGCACAAAAGAAATTGTCATCATCATTATTATTATTATTATTGTTATTATTATTATTATTATTATCAGATAAAAATAAATGAATGGATGTATCAAAGGAATTCCTTTGGAATGTCAAACCATTAAATCGTTTCAAACAGGTGCACAATTACATAAATAAGAAACAGAAACAAAGAAAAATAAGAGAATATTAGATGAATGAAAAGCATAAGAGGGGAACACACGAGCAGACGGCGCAGCGGCTGAGATGAACTGGAAAGGGAAGCGATCCCTCTGGATATGGAATGTGGCAGACGGAACACAGCCGAACAATGTCCTGCGAGCTACAGAAAAAACAGCAAAACATCAGATGAACAGATCGCTACGAGCCTACGACTCGCTACAACTTACTAAAGATAAACACTGCAAACTAACACTGACATTTATGTACGTATGTGCACTTGTTATAGCGTCCCTTCAAGGTTGCTACTCAGAAGCGTTCCCGACTACAGAGCAGACACTTAATGGGAGTTTTATACCGAAGCACTTGGGCAGTTGCGAGTGAAGGACTTGCTCAAGGTCCCTACATGGCGGTTTGAGGTGGATTCGAGCCTGCGCCCTTCTGCGGCAAAGCAACGAACATACCCAATACACCACCGCACCCAGCATATAAAACGATCAACTTAAATAAAATCCAGCCTTCAATAACGCACCCTCGTGACTATGATGCATATATCTGATAGCAATCTCATTTTCTTTACATCAGCAGACAACGAAACCTCTGTATTTATCTTTGGTAATAAACAAATAAAATATTCAGTTTCAGAATGCAGTCCCTTATCTGAAGAAATCTTTTAAATCCAAACGGATCATTTGAACCATGAGCATGAGAAAAATAATAATAACTATACTCAAATCAAATAAAATAGTAACATTCAGTTTAAAACAGTTTTCCATGTTACCAACCCACAAAGCCACTTTGATACCGACAATCCGACATGAAGAAAAATCATACCCCCTCATCTTTATAGGCCTACCCAAGTGAATGACCGGAACTAAAGATGTCATTATCATTATCCTTTCATTATGTAACCATGTGCGATATGTCACTCAGGTTTTTTCCCCGTTATATACATAACATATTATATATATATAATATCATATATAATTATATATATAGAAAGACTAAACAGTTTTTCACGTTACCAACCCACCTTCCGAAGTCCGAAACCCGTCTCAGACCAGGACCTCCCCCGAGCTGGTTGGCCAGCGACACGTCAACCATCAGTCGCTTCACATCCGACTCCAATATCTCGGCCGCATTTGACGGATGTCGATCGAAATTGTGTCGTTCGTTGGGAGCGTGCAGTTGTCCCTGCTGCTGCATCTGAAGGTGTTGCGTGACGGCGTTCTGCAGCTCAAAGTTAAGGCAGACAAGCACGGCGGTTCCAATGGCAGACAGGATGATCAGCTCCTCACGAATTGACGTCTGCTCACTGTAGCCGACGACTGCATGACAACCCATCGCCTTCATGTGAGAACGAATCTCTGTTCGGATCTCCGCCCACCACACATCACGAGTCTCAGGCTCATCTAAACGTCAGGGGTCACAAGAGAAAGAGTTGTCTCATAACACCCCTGAAGAGATGCCTTAAACATAAGTCTTATGTTGTTCATGTATTGCATTGTATAATTGTATTGTATGAAAACATTTATGAAGCGCCTCTACTAGGGTGAACCGTTCAGAGGCGCTACCAGTGCGCAAGGCCACGAGAGAAGAAATAGGTTTTGAGAAAAGAAAATGAGGAGGAGGGATTACCAGTCAGAAGTTGAGATCAAGTACTTACATTCAGGTAATACATAAAGTATATAATTATGTAGATCGATAAAGCTAGGTCCCTCGCTCATGAACTACCGGTACTATAATGCAGTGGTGCCAGGGTATGAAGTGTGTGGGAACGGCGTTCCAACTGCTCTCTAAATTCGTGGCTTGCGTTTCCACTGCTCGCCATGCATGGAACCCTGGAAACACATGCGTTCCAACAAAACTTTTCTTCAGTGCTCCCACTGCTCCCTCTAACCAATTAAACCATTGAGTGGCGCTCTTTCTCAGTGGCTGGCTCTAGAAAACAATGGTCATTGAAAGACAATGGTTATTCTTACATGGCCACAAAATGAACAAGCCAACACTCTGCACGTTGCACATACATTTTACACTCTTCCATTGACCTCTTTGTGCTCGACAGAATACAGTACAAGTGTTTGAAACAATACAAAAAACTAAGTTACTTGAAAGCATTGCACTTTAAAAGTTTAGAAGTGCACACATCACAAAGTGACAGAACATTAAATGGTGCTGAGCAATTGTGAATGACGGACTTGCCCCTCAAGGTCCCCGCAAGTTACCCATCTCAGGGGAGGATGAAACCATTACTCTTCGCATTACAAGGTAGGCGCAAACCAATCAGCCACAGCAGTTATGATAGCGATCAAATGGCACAAATCTTGAGATACATTATTTGAGTCAACATCCGACCTGGATTGTGAATCTTGTCGAGAAGCTTAACGGAACTGGCTGAGACAACGCCACCGAGATGGACAATGAATCCAGGCGGCAGACATTTGACCGTGAAGAATGGATATTCCTGACACAACGAACAAATACAAACAAAACTATAAAGCATTTAGAAATACAGACTCTCCTCTAAACAACCTCCCACAGCCATACAAATATAAAAAGAGAGATCCCTTAGACTAGCCATGAGTCAGCAATGGGTATGAAGTATTAGCAACTTCATTTTATGTATGTGCACTTGTTATAGCGACCCTTCAAGATTCTAATCAGAAGCGCTCCCGACTACAGCACGGACACTGAAACGGAGCTTCACGCCAAAGCTCCTGAGCACTTGCGAGTGAAGGACTAATTGCCTTAGCATAGAAGGTGGGTGGCCAGTCCTATCCCTCGCCATCTGATCCTCCCACGAACAGTGTATGGTCAGTGGTCAGCACACTCATTATAGCTGCGGCTTGCCTTTGCAAGTAGTTGCACCGAAATCTTGAACCAAATTTCTGCCCAGTGTGGATTTGAACCCAAAACCTCTCGAGTGACAGTTCATCACGTTAACCACTACACTATGGAGAACTTTGTGGTCTGTGGAAAACAACTGAACAATTAGATTACTCAGGATATGAACAGAACAATAAGTGTACGTGAAACAATGCAATACAACAGAATCTGAAATTGTTGTACCTTCAAAGTTGAGAACTTCACACAGTTAATACAGCGACACAGCAAATACAAGAATCTGAAAATTCATGCTAACAAACTGAAAAAGGTGCTGTTATTAATTCATTCATTCATTGTTATATAGCATATCTTCAAGGAACCTACTCAAAGGCGCTCCCATCCCAACCACAGCAAAAGAAAAAAACTCACAGATTACGAAAGAAAGTTTGATGGGTCAGATGTTCTTTGATTGGAGGTCATTTCAGATGGACGGCTCTACAACATATGTTGTATGCACGTGCGTAGTATTGTGTTCTGTCATGTGGGTTTCAGTCTTTTGTCAGGTGCTCACTGTTTAAGGACCTAAAGAAAGTCCTTCATGCACAATTGCTAAGAGCCATTAGGTCGCAGGTTTGGGTGTATGCGTGAGAATTTTGGAAGGAGCGCATTGATGTCTAAATACAGTTGGATGTTTTGCATTAAGTTGTTGTCGTCTTTATGATCAGAAATCCTTGATGTTCATTTAGCAATAGGAGACGTTCTCTTACGAGCATGTCGATGCTTTCCTGCTGAAGAACAGGTCGGTGAAATGGAGTTCTAATGTTGCTACCAGCGCTCTGAGCCAGACCAGCTGCAGTCAATCCACCTGTTGTTCGTCAAAAGCACAGCAGACAAATTGGCACATCACTTCCTAATCTAATCATATCTTTCAATTTATATGGCACATCACACTTCCTAATCTAATCATATCTTGGAATTTATAGGCACCACCATTGTAACAAGTATGCACAAAGCATCAATCATCGGCTGCAGCTAAGTGAAACCAATCATAAGTTCATCCATTTGTCCATATAATCACCACCACCTCCACATCACCGCCACTACCACCACCACGGCCGGATTAAGAAATGTGGGGGACCTGTTCGAAAAATATTGGGGGATTTTCGGCCGAAAAATCTGATAACCTTTTTTGAGTCGTTATGTCGAAATTTCTCTAGAATATACTGATTTTTCTCTACCAAAAATAACTGACGACCTTTTTTGTGTAGAATATACAGATTTTTCCCTACCCAAAAATAGCTGACTTTTTAAATCGTTTGGCCGAAATTTTGTCAGAATATACCAATTTTTCCTCAAATTTTTTTCACATGTGGGAGGCCCCTAAAGTGTGGCCAAACATGTTGAACAAGCCTTAATCCAGCCCTGCCACCACCATTGGCACAGCTCAGTCAAAATCTTCTAAGTTAAGGGAACCATAGACTATTGGCAGCGAAGAATATAAAGGAAATCTAAATTGTTCTAATGCAAAGCAAAGCAATTATTATCATAAGAACTGACCTTTCTGTGGTGTATCGACGTCCGATTCTGACGACCTTCTTGCCTGTGGAGCAAGCTTCGGCATCGGACTCGTCACTCCTATGGTGACGAGGGGCGCCGCAGAGGCGACAGTCGTGTTAGTAGGTGAGGCAGACACAGGAACCTCATCACTTGAGGCAGGAAAGCTGCAAGCAATGTGAGTATGTGTTAGCAGGGGCTTGTCAAATGTTAGGCAGGTGTCTGAGAGATTTGTTAGGGTTAGACTCAGATCCACCACGCTCAAAGACCTGCAGCCGCTCCCCAATGCATCTCGGCCTTCGGCGAAAACGGTTTCTGGGTTAGTGTCTGTTGGGGGTAAAAACATAATTTGTTTGTTAGCGGGAGGTAAATATTTAGGTTCTGTGCGGGACTTCTGGGAAGCAGCCCTGTAAGAAACGAAAATGAAACGTTTCAGACTTACCATGACGTAACTTTTAGATGATCAGCAAATTTAAGAAAGCAGGGCAGGAGAGACATCTATGGAAAACTGAAGTGAAGTGTAGAATACTTTTCTAATGATCACGAATAAATCTCAAATCATCTTATGTGTACAATACAAAATGGCTACCACATAACCATCTGAAATAGAGATGACAGCAAATAAATTTCAAAGAATGTCCTTGAGGACGAGTATCCACATTCATATTCGCCCAACATCCCAACCTCATTGTACATCACTACCTCACACGGCTCCAAAGAAAGCATAAATTACGTAATAAATTGCATAAATTGCATTTTAATTATGTATTTGTCAATGCACTAGCCACTGGCATCCAGTATCTCTAGATGCACTGAAGTAATAAAAACTTAATACATCATTGATCCATCTAATTAACTGGGTCAATGCACCATATTGCTAAACACATATTTGCCCAGAATGCTATTTGTCTTCTCTTCAAAAGGTGACATGACATCATCATCATCATCGTCACCGTCACCGTCACCGCCACCGCCACCGCCACCGCCACCACCACCATCATCAATAACATGCTCCTCTCTGAAGTGTGACTGCTCCCATGACAAACGGCCAACTGTTCCGGTCTTTGGATTATCTCCAGGCAGCATCAGTTCACCCATATAGCAAAGTGGAACTCAAGTAATCTGCTTCAAGCCTTCCACCATCTGTGTGCCTGGGCTGTCCAACCAGTCTCTTCCAGCTACTTCGTACGTAAGATATCAAGCCTGGAAGCACTCCTGCATGGTATTCCATACATTATAACTAAGTAGTTCGTGACTTCTACAGCGCCGGTGTAAAGCAAAGTCGCAATCGTGTCAACATCCATTGATTGGACAATTTTCTTGACAGCTTGGCGTTCAGACTTTTGTAGCTCTTCGGAAAAAACCTGAGAAAAATATTTCCTTCTCTGCCAATCATCGACGAATCGAAGACAAAAGCAGACGATGAAAAATAAATGCATTTCACCTCGACTACAATTTTTCATCGATATAAACCATACGTGAAAAATTGAAAATTAAACTTCTCAAAAACTCTGCAGGAAATATGCAGATTTTTAGAGAAGCAAGCATCCAGCAAATAAGCTTGCTCAAGCAAAGAATGAAACAAATGAAAAAAGTAAACAAACTAATTCCGATGATATTTTAAACTACTTCACAGCAAACTACTTAAAAGCATTTAAGCAAAAAGAATCAAAAACGCATTTACGGCAAACTACATAAGCATAAAGATGCTTTTTTGCATTGTTGATTATATCACATGACACCGATATTATTATTACAGTACAGTAGACTAGGCGGGATTTGAAGGTAAGCAATATTATGTACAAATATTGTCAGAAAAATGAATAGAAATTTGTAACCAATAAGGTAAGCATCGACGACAAACACCATAGACTCGATTGCAAAGCTTCGGAGCAAGAAACTAAAAATTCCGGGCGAACGGAAAAAAAAAACGAACTAAAAAGAGCCAACAATGACATTTAATGATTTGAAAGACGACTCACGTGAAGCGTGACAGACACATCCTACTGTTCGAGAAACGAAACAAACATCGTTGAAGCGCAACAGCTACGGCAAAAGGTATCGCAACATATTCATTTTATAGCAATTGCTATGGCAAAAGGTATGGTAACATATTCATTTTATAGCAACTGCTATGGCAAAAGGTATGGTAACATATTCATTTTATAGCAACTGCTACGGCAAAAGGTATCGCAACATATTCATTTTATAGCAACTGCTATGGCAAAAGGTATGGTAACATATTCATTTTATAGCAACTGCTACGGCAAAAGGTATGGTAACATATTCATTTTATAGCAACTGCTACGGCAAAAGGTATGGCAACATATTCATTTTATAGCAACTGGCACGGCAAAAGGTATGGTAACATATTCATTTTATATTAGTCTTCTTTTAACTGTAGTCTCTCTATGGTACGACGACATTATTCACAAGCTTCTTTTCATTGTAGTCTATGGTATGGAAACATAATTAATATAATTATACTTCTTTAATTGTAGTCTCCATAGCAACATTATTATTTCTATCAAATGCTTCTTTCAATTGTAGTGTCTGTGGTAACACATGACATATACTTTCTTTTAAGCTTCTGTCCATAGATTATGTATGCAGGAAAGAGGATCACTAGATTTAGGCGATTTGTATATGGGTGCACACTGCATACGGGCCAAGAGTGAGGATCTCAACAAAATGCATGTACGCAAAATAAATGTCTAATTATGACGTCCACCTTAACCTATTTATAACCCTATTTAACATATTTATAACCCTATATTATCCTATTTATAGCCCTATTTTAACCTATTTATAACCCTATTTTATCCTATTTATAACCCTATTTTATCCTATTTATAATCCTATTTAACATATTATAACCCCATATTATCCTATTTATAACCCTATTTTATTATCCTATAATAGTCCAGTGGCTTTTGATTATATTATAATTAAATTCTGCTCAGATCTAAACAGTAAGCTATAATAGTTTTAAAAAATTGGCTAGCAAATATGATGTTTAACAAAAAAAGGTACTAGCCTATGGGAAAACAATTCTTGTAAATGTGGAGAGCTTATCTGCACGTGTGCATAGGGAATCCGTAAAAAATGTATGAGTTGCAACATGGGGCTGGTCAAAAATTAGATTTTTGCATACCCTAATTCTAGTCTCTATAGCAGCATTTACCATGTTTCCAATAATTGTAGTCTATGTGGAAACATTTATGATATGGTCTTTACATTAGAGTAACCATGGTAACATTTATCACTTAGGTACTTCCTTTAATTGTCCCATCTAATGCAACATTTACCATATATAATTTTCAATTACAGTCACTATGGTAACGTTTATTATAGGTTTCTTTTCATTTTAGTCACAATTGTGACATCTATCATTTGCTCATCTTATTGTAATCTCCATGGTAACATTTATCAAAGCTTCTTTTGATTGTAGTTTCTATGGTAATATTGATGTATGCTCCTTTCAATTGTAATTGCCATGGTAACATTTATCATTTACTGCCTTTAATAGTAGATTCTATGGTCTTGCAATTGCAGTCTCTATGGTAACATTTGTCATATGCTTCTTTTGATTGTAGTTTATATATTCTCCATAGTAACATTTGTCATATGCTTCTTTTAATTGTAGTTTATATATTCTCCATAGTAACATTTGTTATATGCTCATTTTAAGTGTAGTCTCCTGTGGCATTACTAGCTCAGTTTTAAAAGTTATTCGAGAACCAAGGTCCTTTCATCCACTACTGGTCACCAATGGTTGCTGGTAGTTTAGTCGCATGCCTTGAAATGTGGAGTACAGCTCTTCGAGAATTCAAATAAAGCGGTTATGGTGTAATCAGAGAGTCCTTTGCTCATAAAATGCTCATGGATTGAGACTTGGTCATCAGAGACATATCAAAGACAAAGCTGTAAACAGAGGCTCATCAAAGACAAAGACTACCTAAGCAAGTAAGTAAGTAAGTAAGTATGTACTTTATTGAACCGCCTGCAAACGCGCTGCTTCTTTGGTTGATACTGATACAGATTCTAATGCACGTGGTCACACATGAATACACGAAATACAGCGGTAAGAGGTCAGCATAATAGCAGCCAACCAAATCGCACAACAAATAGCAACGGAACATTCAGCAGTGAATCAACTGACGAAGCAAAGTTTCAAACAACACTGCACTATTAGAGAATTCAGAAATTACTTTCCTTAAAAGCAACAGAAAAACTTTCAACGAAAACACGAAAACAGTAGCAGGTATGTACATATCATCGGAGCATAAACAGCAGTCTCTTTGGTGCCTTAAAACAGAAGATTTGTAAAGAAACTCTGATACAAACTTAAGACGCTCTCGTTCTAATTCCAGAATATGCGAGAACTGAGCCATCTTCGTGCTGGCCAAACAGAGAATATAGGAACATGCATAAACTCAAACGTAACAAACAAAACTGAAAACAACATCAACAGAAAATTCGTCGACTCACTCAGGATTGGGAGATGACGAACTGTGAGGTGACGAAATATACGCTGGTTGCGCCTGCTGCTTGCCGAGCGTAACGGAAGTTCCGATCGCACGGACAACTATGCCAGACTCGCCCTCCAGATCAAAACACTGGCGATACCTGGAATCATAACAGATAAATTTTAACTCACAATTTCTAAATAAAGGCCATTTATTATATTTATCAAAGCAATTTTAAATAGTGCCCTTTAAAGACTGCCTACTCAGGAGCGCTCCCAGTCGGTTGAATAGGACAATCTTGAATACAGTGAAAAATGAGACAAAGTGGCCAATAGGCATTTGACGAAGAGTAGTAGTCCTAAGTACTACTCTTATTCCAGGTTGCATGGCCAGCCATGGAGCAGGCGTGGAACAATAAGTTCTGCTTTTGTGCAGATGAGCAGAGACAGCAGCAGTGCTAGACGTGTCTGGTGCAGCAGCAGAGCTCCTGCAAGTACAGAGGAGACAAACCCTTAATACAGCGCCGAACCAAAACAGAAATATGGAAAACAATAATGTAATAATGATAGTTATTGTTACTTAATTGAGATACACAAGTAAATTGGATGGTGCAGAGTAGAACAAGTTGCCAGGTCTGACATAAGCTTTTCATCTGATTCCTGTTTAATAATCACATCGAGGCAATTAATGCTGCTTTGAAATATTTTGTTCCTCATCTTTCCACCTGTAATGCTACAACTTCAGATAAGAGATACGATAGATGTTTAAAATAATTTATATCAACTAAGACTACCACCATTTTTCACAGAAAGAAATGAATCCCAAATAAATACAACAATATATTTGAGAGACCCAGAGGGTCCTGTCAAAGTTAGACTCTTGACAGGCATTATGGAAACTGCTACGTATTACCAGAACCATTAATATCATACTGTGTGTGTATGTAATTATGTGCATATATATATATATAATTATATATATGTACATATGTATTATTTTGTGTGTGTTAATACACATATGCATCTGAATATTTACATAGTTCCTTACAGGACATATTGAAAATGGATAAAATTTATCTTACCCAATGACGGCATTGCCTCCCATTTCCAGCACTTTGAGGCCAATCTTACGTTGCAGTTCACCTGCCCAAAAAATAATCACCAGAAACAGAATCAGTGCTCTTCTCTCTCCTTTTGATTTTCTAACCAAAACCAAATACTCAGAGAGAAAAAGGAAGACTTGGCAGGACATGGCAATATAAGGAAAGTCACCCAGCAGTATAATTTGGTACCGACATAAGCTGGGAAGCAAAACTGCAAGTCCTGCAATATGCTGGCCTCGTATCCAGGACCTCAGGATTCATCCATTGCTGGCTCAAGGCTACTGAAAATGAGATGAGCGCCTCTCTGTATTCCACATGGAACTGGATGGACTTAACTTCTTTTTTACATAGCAATACAAACGAGGTTGCATCAGAAATGGCAAGTCAAAGCAAAGCAAGGTAACCATGGTTGGATCAGAAATGGCAAGGAAGAGCAATGAAAGGAAAGCTAAACTTGTCTGATTTTGCAGTAAATGCCAAGTCAGGGAATGCAATCAGGTCAGTCAAGAAAAACAAAACAAACACTCAGTCTCCCTTAACAGCCACTTATTCTCCTTAGCAGTCACTTATTCTCCCTTAACAGCCACTTATTCTCCCTTAACAGCCACTTATTCTCCCTTAAAAGCCACTTATTCTCCCTTAGCAGTCACTTAGTCTCTCTAATCACCAGAAGACCGTTCCTGGATATGCGAGTCCAGCATGGGATGAGTCTGGCTGACACCCAGAAATGTGGATTCAGAGAAATTTTACTAACAGAGAGCAGAAATTAATTCAAGTCTCAAAAACACTTTGAGAAAATTCCAGATATAAAACGAAAATAAATCAGTAGAAGAGGATCTCGAGCGAACCGGAAAGTTTGGAGAACTGCATCTGTCGCGCTTCATTGGACGCTCTTTGCGATCGAATCTTGTCGATCCACTGATATTCCGGATCATCGTTGACCACCAACTCCTCGACAAAACCGTGCAGCGCCTGGATTTCAAAGCCTTCTGGAATTCCTGATGCTGGAAAACAAAGAAGATTCTCAATCAATGCCATAGTTAAGGAAATATGCAATGCAGAGTATGAAACAGTCAAAAATGACAATCGGATTTGAACAAAGCACCAAAGTGTTTAACCAAAATGTGTGGACGCTTGACCTTCTGGGTCAAAGTTTGGCATTGTTGATCTGCCATTGGTCTGTAGAAAGAAGTTAATAAACACTAAGCCCGATTAGTACTTTTTTAAAAATGAGCGATCATTTATAGGAAGCATGGCTCTCAATGGGACCTGGTAGATATTAATTAGAGATCTAGACATTTTATGCTACACTTTTGGGTGAGCCCATTTTGCTTTCTCATATGTATAATAACAATACCACAAGGATCATCCTGATACATTGTGTTTTATTATTGTAAATTCAAACTTCTATGTTTCTTTCTATCCATAAACTAAAAACAAAAACATAGTTGAAAAGAGAACATGACCAGCTGCTGCCACTCACTGCAGAAGAATTTGACTCCACACGATGACTGTCGAAACTTATTCAGATCGGAGAATAGATCGACCTTGACAATGACCTGCAGTTGACCTCGAATACCTGAATGGAAAAGACGGATGTGAAATACCACTTCAGTTACGACAAAGAAACGAACAGAAGAAGATGATATCGTTGGCAAATTACATAAATTAATTTCATGGTAACATTGGGATATTAGGCATCTAATCCAATCTAACCTAATCTAACGTATTTAATATAATATAATACAATAAGTTCTAAGGGAAAAATATCTACGGCACAAGTTACATCAATATAAACTAAGTAAGTAAGTATGTACTTTATTGAACCGC
This sequence comes from Lumbricus terrestris, assembly GCA_949752735.1. Taxonomy (NCBI): domain Eukaryota; kingdom Metazoa; phylum Annelida; class Clitellata; order Crassiclitellata; family Lumbricidae; genus Lumbricus; species Lumbricus terrestris. Next base: position 67,415,292 of record OX457038.1, read on the forward strand.
CTGCAAACGCATATGCAGGAACATCAAACAAGAAACAGATGAAATTCACAAATTCATGATCAAAAACACACTTTTGCAATGTACACAGTTTTTCACATGTATTGTACTCAAAAGACAATTAGCAAAGACAATTCATACCATGCATTGTGTCGTAAATTGGATACCATCCATTGATCATAGATCCTTTCTTTCGATTCAACAATGGATTTAAGTCAATGTACACTTTCCCAATGGCATCGTGAGCGCTGTAGGTATCATGATCAAGTACCCTACAAAAACAAACATTTCACAAGGTAGGATGTTTCTTATCAAGAACCCAATGAGAGATACTATCATGAAGACAGATATCACAACCAATCACCCAACAGAACATTGTAATAAGCACAAATTCATGCAATTCATTACCAAAACAATCATATAAGCTGCAGAAATTGGCACTTAATCAATTAATTAATTAATTAATTAATCAATGTTACTGCTTTCAACAAAATTATCAATGAGATTCTTTAGCAGGAAACTGCATAATAGGCCCAGTTCCGTTCCTCTGGGTTGTCTCCTTGTCACAAGATTTCATTGTCTGTAAGCTTTGATTTTGGAGCTCAAGAACTTTTGTGACCACAAAGGGCTATGGCAACTCATCAAACTTGAAAGAAATCACATTAACATCAGCAATTAACATCAACAATTAATATTAACAATAAAAAAAATATCAACAATCAACATTAACAATCAACATCAACATAAATAATCAACATTAACAATTAAAACAAAATAAACAATTAACATTAACAATCAAAATAAAATAAACAATTAACATTAACAATGAACACCAACATCAACAATTAACATTAACCTTATTTGCAGAGGTTCGTCTTGCAAGTCTTCATCATCCACCTGACAAAGCAAATTAACAAAACATAATTCAGCCATGGCTCAGTCTCGATCATTTGTCTCAACTGATCCTTCTCTTTGGAATGCACTTTCTTCTTCTTTTCACTCTATACATCTGTCTAGCAGTCTCTCTTCTTTCTTCTCTCTGCCCAAAATCTGCTTCTTCTCAAGAGCCATGCACACTGGGAGCACTTCTGAACAGTCCACCCTACTAGATGCACTTTACAAATGTTCAAATACAATACAATTGATATCAAATTTTACATTTTTACATGGGCCGTTACCCTGACTGGCAGCAATAGTGCTTTGGCTTCCAATTGGTGACTACATTCAATGGAGAAATTGCACTTAAGCACCATATATGTAAATTTTAAGAAACAAGCATACACGCATATCACATAAGCACCATAAGAATCATATATATACATTCTGCTCATCAAATAAAATAGACAAGCATCAAACTGCAAGAAGCCAATGCACAACAGCACAGATCCAGCCTCATACTAAAAATCACCTAAGACGCTTGAATCGACTCTCAAAAACTGACTACAACACTCAAAGACGGCATTTGTCATGGCAGAGGACCAGAATGCAATTCAAATGAAGTTTAGTGAAGTGCACAGAACAGTAAAATTCTGTAAAAATTGCATATGTATCATTTTACCAGCTCTACCTTTGTGAAATAATTCAGAAGATGATACATACATACACCAATTAAGTAGGAAATAATATTAGAAGCAGCGAAGAATGATAAAGAAATTGGAGAGCAGCTAACCTCAAACCGATACCATTCAGAATTCCACTGCGGATTCAACGATTTCCGAAACACTTCTGTTTTGAAAATAGTGTTGCCAAATTTAACCTGAAATAACAAAATACGTTGCAAAGCAAGCAATAGTAAGACAAATAACTTTAAAAGTGCTACATTTTACTTGCAAGAGGAAAGAGAGCAGTGGATAACACAAGGTACAAATCACCTGAGAAGAAGAGGCTGTAGATGATCACCTTTGAATATTTAGCCTCTTGAAGAGATACTATACCGGTAAATCCTTGAACAAATGTACATATCAAATAACCTGCAGTGCAGCTGCTTGTCATACAACTATAAAATTAACATCAATAGACATCTTGGTCCACGGCAAATTAATCGTTTTTAAAGGTTTAAATGATCATTAAAATATGTCATAAAATCTTTCCCAATTACCAAAATCTGGTGACACACCCATTCACAGCTTTTCAATCCACCAATTTTTATTTTGTCATGATCATTATTTTCTATAGCTTTTGTCTTTGTTTTAGTCTCAGACAATGAAAACAGTGCTCACAAAAACCCACCTCAACGAACGCATCAGTCAATTCGCTCGCTCTGTCCATCACCGGCAGATCCCGAGCCGCTACAATTCGAACCTTTAGTTTTCCAGGCATCACAAAGGTGATGAAAGAAAACCCTGCCAAAATAGAATAAATCACATTTCATTTCAAGAAATTTTAATTTAAGGACTTTAGTCATGTAGGCATGTGTGGTTACAAAGTAAGACACTTAAATGCAAAATGTATTTCTTCTTTCTTCTTCAGTGTTCTGCTCCAAGAATCCAAAACACCATTTTTGTCAATTCTGTGCTTTCTCCTTGATTGCTTTATATCCTCGTCCCTTATTCCGTCCATCAATCAGTTCATCATCACCTTTCTTGGTCATCCTGGTTTGAGTTCTATCCTCGAGAGAGGGTCTCCCCTCAACATGTGATCAAGCCAGTTCACCTGCCTCCTCCGTATTGTATCATCAGTGATCTTTCTTCTTGCACCAGTTGCAGCACCTCCTCATTGGTTTTGTAGTCCATCCAACTAATCTTGGCCATTCTTCTCCATAGCCACGTTTCAAATGCCTCAAGTCTTTCCACTTCTGCTTTTCCCATAGTCCATGTTTCTGCCCCATATAGTGTCATGCTCCATATGAGGAGCTTTGTATAATTCTCTTCTTTAGATCCATTTTCAATCTTCCTCTTAACAGCTCTCGCTATTCCAGAATAAGTTCTTTTCCCTTTGCTATTCTTCTCTTGATCTCAGCTGCACACCTGCAGTCTTCTGTAATCAAACATCCAAGATAACAAAACTGGTGTACCTGCTCAATCTCTTCACCATTGATGACAATATTTACTCTTTTTCCTTCAAATTTGCCCATTATAATCACCCTTGTTTTATTTCTGTTTATAAAAGATAAAATGTGTCTGTCATGGGAAAAATGAATTCATTTTAAGGAGTTGGATTAGCAATATATGTCCTAAAATGCGGCGGACCTCTACTTTAAAAGGCAAATTATTGGACTTGTGTAAACCCTTTTTCAGAAATAACCCCATTTTGGATTTTCATACACCATAGCAATTTGTATAGCGAAATTAAAGTTAATCGTAATCGTAATCGTAATCTCCTAATTTCTAAAGCGCCACTGGAAAGCCAAGCGCGGGGCACCGGCTTATTCACGAGCGCTGCGTTGAGTTAGGAGGGTTGTCCGTGAGAGTAGTCCGTGGTGGTCCGGGTCGAGTTACCATAGGATCAGGATCAAATGCGTTGAGTCAAAAGGGTTGTCCGTAAGAGTAGTCCATGGTGGTCCGGGTCGAGGTACCGTATGATCAGAGGTGTGGAACAGCTACTAAGGTGGGTGTCGTCTGAGCCGGGAATTGGAGGGTGGGGGATCAGGTGAAACAGGATAAGAGTTCTTGAACAGGAGTGTCTTTAGTTTCGAGTGAAAGGCCCGAGGTGTGATGGATAGAGGAGCCTGAGGAAGGTGATGGTGTGTGATTAGTAATGATGGAGTAGGAACTGAAAAGGATCGGAACTCAGCAGGCAGATCATTCCAAAGGCGTGGTGCTGAGTTGGATATGGCTCGGTTGGAGAACTTGAGATGACTTGTGACTGGCGGTCGAGAGAGTGTAAGGCAGGCGGATGATCGGGTAGAACGGGTAGGCTGGATGGTGAACAGTTCGCGAAGATATCTGGGCTGGGAGCATTGTAAGGAGTTGTATGTTAAGGAGAGAACTTTGTAGTGAATTCGCTCTGGGATTTTCAACCAGTGAAGAGACTTGAGGATGGGGGTGATGTGATGATGTCTGGGTGTTCTGGTGACGGCTCTAGCAAGAGAATTTTGTATGAGTTGGAGGCGCTTAAGTTGTGTGGAATCAAGGTTTAAGAACAGGGAATTGCAATAGTCAAGCTTTGAGTGGACGATGGACGTAGCAATGGTGGAAGCAGTTTTGAAATCAAGTTACTTTACGCTACAGCCATAATAATAACATTGAAAGCCATGCCCCAAAGCTGTCCAGATGTTTTACTTACTTATTTTAAAGGGTACATATTTAACACGTTGCCTGGATAAGGAATAAGCGTCACGTCAAAGCTTTGAAAGGTTAAGACAGCATGGATTCCGTGACTAATTCAATCAAGAAAAACCAGTTTGGAACAAATGCAGCTTTAGTAGAAGCTATACCTTGTGGAGTCGAGGTTGTTTCAATTGGGAAAAGGAATTTCTGGGATTACTCGAACAAGCACTATTACTATCCGCTCATTGTCATTGCTGTCAATCCCGTTTGTAATTCAACAACGGATTATGTATTTCATATTTACAGTTTTAAAAAGGCGGACGCCATCTTATAACCACGTGCGACATCTGGTAATAGACTGTATTCGTGTAAACTAAAAAATTAATATCAGTCCAATTTAGACGCTTCTAAAACTTTATTGGTGAATATCGGAATATGTACATTTCTTACAGGTAGAAACTGTGGTCCACGGTACACTGTGGTACAGGCACACCAACCTCTTGGAATTTTTTCCTCGTACGTTACATCAATTCAGCATAGATACTTACTTACTTACTTAGATAGACGGCCGACCAACTACCGTTATACATAGGCCTAAGTGCGGCATGGCAGCTGCTGATCTGGAGGAATTAGCGGCGGAGCGCTCGGAATGGCGCGGTGCATGCAGCGAGGCGGTGGAGGAATTCGAACGTCAAAGGATAGCGCAGCTTAAGGAGAAGCGGCAGCGGCGCAAAGCAATGCGCTGAACATGGGAACACCCAGGACTAGAACACTACTCGCGACGTGAGATCCGTCGTACCGACGGCTCAGTCCATCATCATACATAGGCCTACTGATTATAGGCTACTCTTGTGGCTTTAATTACTAATTAGTAATTAATCTGGGTTCCATTATACAATAATTTTTTTAGGTCCATTAATCGTAATCTCGAGACTTCTACAGCGCCCACAAAAGCCAAGTCGTGGGAACCAGCTTAATGAGGCAACAGGGACATGATCCCCAGTAATCACAACTTATAGGTTCTAGGGTGAGAGTATAGTTTTGCCCAACTACTTTTGAGGCATTCAAAATATGCAAAATCGAATGCATTGCCAGTTGTTTCTCCCCTTCGTAAAAACAAAATTACTTTTAATTAAATAACCTCAATTTGCAGATTTGAACTGTTTATTAATGCATTAATCCTGTCTAATGTCATTTGTCAATACAATGGATAAGATTGTCGCAAAAGTTTCACACCTAGAAGCAGGTTTTAAGTCATCGAGCGTACCTTGAAGCAATAGATGCAGTCCTTGCTTGAAGCAGTAGACATGAACTTTGCTCTAGATAAATTCAGAAGTAAATGCACTGTTCGTCAAAATACATTCAGCATGAAGTTGTAGCAAGACCGTAACTGAAGTCAGTGTTACTGGCAAACTTCATAGTCATGTGCTTAACTGCTTTAAGTACGACCTTAGATTTGTAAGTGAAAGCTAGTTAGTTGCTACAGAAAAAAGTGAACATTGGTTTATTTATAAGTTATTTTCGTGGTTGTGTTCTTGTCTTTATCATTGAACAAAGAGGAAGCACTGTAGCATACTATTCAGTCTGTTGAAAGGCTTTGAGGAAATGGCTACTTGGTGAAAGGGAACAGGGCAGGGTAGGCGATGGGATCATGGAATTCTTGTCCCACTACTGTTTGCTAAAAAGTCAGCAGCTATAATATTTTAGATTATACTTAGATTCTTAGATAATTGCTTAATTATCAGATAAATTAATATTCGTTTATTCTGAATAAAAAAGTTGTCACAGACGCAACTTGTTACAAAGACAAATGATCCTTAGTGTCACTAGGTTTCAAGCTTGATTACAGTTGGAGTTATGGCATCAACATAGCTAAAAAAAAGGGCTGGGTAGGGCGTCAATTTAGATCAGCTAATGACCATAAAACAAAGTATTGATCAACTTAAGGAGAAATTTTAAACCACGTGCTTGGGTGCAAAGGTAACATTTTGGTAATTACTTTGTTGGAAAGAGGCTTCGAAAAAACATGTTCATTGGTCAGCTATAGAAAAAATGAGACTTTGCAATAAATTATGAAGACTTGCTGAATGCTGCTCATAAAATTTATTATGTCAAGAGAAAACCTTGTCTAGCACACACACACACACACACACACACACACACACACACACACACACACACACACACACACGCACGCACGCACGCACGCACGCACGCACGCACGCACGCACACACACACACACACACACACACACACACAAACACACACACACACACACACAAACAGGCACACATACCGGTACATACAACTGTTCGATCCCTAGTAACGTAATCTACAAACGGTGCTAAACATGTATATGACAAAGTTCTGCAACAGCTTCAAGTGTAAGCCCCATACAGTTACTGCCACTGTAACAAAGCCATTATTACCTAGTCACTAGCAACAAACCGCCATATTTTCCACTTGGATGGGGCTGGCTGGTGGTTGAGCTGCCACACCTCACTGCCCAAAACTGATTAATCCTTCGAATATGTCAAAGTGGGTGAAAAGGAGGAATTCAGCATAGAGGTCAAACCCTCACAGATAATGGCTTATAACAGCTTCCAATAGCAAATTTTTTAAAACAAGAAGGCAAGTACTAACAATTGAAAGAAACGTAAAAATCCAGTGCCAAGTTAAATTCATTCATTGTTGTATTTATGTACTATGATCCAAACTACATGGCATTAGCCGACAGCTCCAGAAAACTGTGCATGAAGGATATGATCAGGGACTCTGATCACGTCTTACAAGCAGGGCAGACTGGAACTCTATCAGACAAGTACTCCATCAGTATGTCATGCATGCACAAATAAATAAGTAAATGTTATCTATGAAAATAAGCCGTAAAACACAATGCCCAAGCAAGCTGCTATCATGCTCATTGGTTGCAGACACTACTGAATATAAAGTGTACAAGGAGGATCGTGATGAAAGTGTCCGGCACTTTACACCTTGCTCCAAGTAACCCTGAGAATGTGGGTAGGAGAGGGCAATGCAGTTGGCAGGCAGTGAACGGGCAATCCTCCGGCCAATGGCACCAAAATGGACAGCTTACATGCATACCACCAACACCGCAAACCCAATTCACTGCTGCACAGAAATCCTTTAATATTGGCAACATCTGAAACTTTCAATGCAGAAAACAATCTGCAATCAGCTGCCGTGATAAGCATGAAACCAGAAATTTAGATGACTAACTAGTCCTCCATTTTGTTGATGACATCATCCAGATTAACACAGAGACCAGAAACTATAAGGAGCATGCACGAAACCGAGCACACAGAGCCGAAACAGAAGTCAATCACATTGACAACCAAACGTAGAAATTAGAAACATGCAGTTCTCAGACAACCGGAAAAACTACGAATGAATGAACACCAGAATCTCCCTCAGTTCAAATACCAGTATTTTATATAAAAAATGAAAACTGAACAAAGTCCACTTTTTTCACAAGTCATTCATTCAATTTCATCCAAGGACGAGTCTAGTTTTTCAGAATACAGACAGAAAATCATGACATCAAAACCAACAGATCCGAGCGCCAACAACACTCAATTCTCAGATTGGTAACATTCGAAACCTGACTGTGCTCATCAATTTTGTAAACACTTCATGCTCTATAATCCCATCAAAGGACAAAATCAGCGTTCAACCAATTCTCCGCACACAGAATTTCAGGCAACAGAAAACGGCACAAATTTTTTTAATGATGACGTAAGTCCACAGGGAATACTTCCAGACTTTAGTATTTTACTATAAAAATTATTCCTAGCACTATTAATACTACTGCTACTACAGTAACGATTTTAACACTAAATTATTATTATTCATTGTTAGTTCTTTACATCCAGACAGCTATGACCCACAGGCAAGATAAGATAGATTTGATCTGGAATGGCTGGTTTATCTGATGTCTCATGCAATAAAGGTATTCTCATTATGATAAACTAAAACAAGTCATTGGAACAGCAAATAATTGCTCAACCCACTGCAGCTGCACCAAGTGGTGCAGTGTACCTATAACCATGCACTAACTTCCCTTGCTTAAAGAAACCTCGGTTAACTTCATGACCTGAAAGCACGAAATCTACCATATGACGAAATGACGTTTAACCACCAATGGAACAACAGATGTTCACTCTTCAAGTAAGCGTGGGTCAGATAAATAACTTGCTCATTATGCACCACTATAAACAACAGTTCATAGAGGCTCCAGCTCCTTGGTCTGAAGGAGCTCTTGCATGCAGTGCAAAGAAAACAACAGCAATTTAAAAAATGCAGGACAATTCTTAACTGGTTCAATAAGGATAGCCAATTTCAGAAGCAATGATTGAGGAATTTTACCCTTCGACAGTGATGAAAGACATCCACATTCGTATTGTTTCACCATGCCATTAAACTGTCACTTAACGCAAGCAACGTGCCATATTGCTTACACGAGATTGCCAAAGAGATGGCTGCCAAGCAGAGATGCAGATCAAGCAGTATACTGATGCATACACACAGCTCCATTATTACAGGCCTCACACAAGACCCGGTTATTTTATATATATATATATATATATATATATATATATATCACTACCTGCTCAGCACTCCCAGATACATTTGTCAAACGTGCACTACATAAATGTCTGCATACATGTGTATATACAAGCTGGAAATTCACCTTGAGAGGTTTCTGAAAGCTCTGCTGTAGATTACAATACATGCACCGGCACGAATGCAAGCAATTCTGGCACAGTTACAAGCGCAACATCACAATTACAAAACATGTATCTTTGCAAACAGAGAAATCACCCTCACAGATGCCGCCGTTGCATGGAGAAGATCCTTCACGTCACACACATCCGAGACTATAACTGGATAACATAGATCACAAAACATTTCCACCCACAATGGACCTGAATTCCTTGACAACTGTCGTCAAGCGCCAAACCAATCAGCGCCACATGGAGACGAGACTTTGAGCGAGGACGAAGCAATCCCGTTTCCCTGAATCCTTCTCTCTCGACACAAGCAGAAATTCACGGACACTTAATTACAGACGTCTTTATGCACAAAACTCTACAGAAACCTGAGAAAACTTTAAAGATTTCAACACGAGAAATCCGGTTGCATTGTCTAAGAACAGTGCAACGTATGCTGCCAAGACAGACGCCTCTTGCAAAGCAACAATCTGGCCGTGTTCCCGTGCATAGTTCTGTAACATAACTTTAGTATCATATAAATTTTCCCCCCCAAAAGAAGCACAGGAACATGGTAGCTATCTGGCAAGGACCACAGACAGATATAATGTCAAAACATTCCGATGCATCTGGAGGTTAAAAATCCGTTTTTTCAAGCAACAAACCCCAGATAAAAAATTTATACCAGCAGGAGAGATGCCTCCAGAAAAATCCGTTTGAATACAAAACAGTTTTATGCGAATTCTTGTACTAAATATAATGCCGAGTTAGACATGGATTGCAAGTAATAAATACACAATGTCAATTGCAGATTGTGAAGAAATTGTTGATCCCATATTCCAGATAAAAAGACAGACAATGTTCCTTGCACCAGAAGCACCAGTCTACATGTAAACTAAGCTAACAGTTCAGATGTGGCAAATTAAGTAACATGTGACAATTCATTAGATGTTAACAGAATTCACGCATTCAAAACGTACGAAAGCAATTCAAATGCTACGATTTCTTAGCTAGTGACATATCTCACACAGCTCAGGTATCCAACTAACTTGAAAGTGGTAACTCGCAAATTGTGGAATAAACTTGCAGGTTCACAGTCTATTTAGGTAATTTGCAGCGTCGCATAGAGAGGTTGAAAGTAATTCATGTTAATTGAGAAATCCCTTCAAATTCAGCAAACAAAGCGGTAAAGAATTCTGACCGAACAACTATTTTACAAGAGCACAAAACAATTCATACACAACAGGTTCTGAAACAAATCACAGCCATGGCATTTCCTCACGAGTTGAATTAACATGATGGAAGAAGTCATATGTAATCGGCAGCATTATACAAGGAGTTCCCACTGTGGCATCTGACACATACAATGAATCTTCCATACGTTGGGTTTTAATCAAACATATTTTTATACAGCAGCAAAGAGAACTTTGATTATGTGACTGATGTGATGTTAGCAACCATTCATGCACAGATTACAAATCACACTTTTTCAAAGCACTTAAAAAATGGCATCCCCAAATTACAAAAATACCACGAAAGCGACTGAAACTGCATTTTACCATATTAACGATCATTTGCAAAAAGCAGAAATGAATTCGCACACGAATTCTCAACTGACTACATTAGTTCCTCGTATAACAATCAGGTAACTGTCGCATTTTTCAACAGTCACCGAAGTGTGACAAAACAAAGCCATAATACAAATTTTGGCTGAATTTCCATGATTTCTTGTACCCCATTTAACTGTTGCATTCCAGAAACATCCTCAACTCTCAACAACATAAACCAAACTGGGCTGGAGACAAGAATTTTACCCAGATGAAAACAACTGTGGTTGCTATATACTCGGTTAACAAAAAGCTCACATCACTGGCTACGTCTGAATAGACACACAAAAAGAATGGACAAGCATTCTGGTGACAGCCCCGAAAAGGCAAAATGGAAATGGATTCATGCTAAAATTAGCGGAAACTATTTACAACGACCTAACTGTTTCAGCAAATACAAAGAACATAGTCTCCAAATATCGTACAAACCTACATAAGTACACACATATATATATTTTTTAAGATATATATGCACATGCAATCATATTAAGATTTATACATACATACAATAGAATGCTCAACAATTTATTAATCGGACAGAAATCTAACTGCAAAGCTATTCTGTTAAACTGCCACTGAAAGAAAGAATAACTGGATATTTGTTGGCATCGCATAGTACAAACTATGCAATTGACGGTGTAAAACTGCGCCCTAACACCTCTGACGAACATCATTGTAGAAAACGTGACATGCCTCCTCTAACATACAGTGTGAAACAGGCAGACAGACAGACTAATTTCGGACAATGGACAAGGTCAAGACTTGCAATTATGCTCTGAGATTATCCTGTCACAACAGAATGGTGTGTCAACAGAAACAGCAAAGTATATAAACCAAATTGTCAGAAAACGGTAAATTTTCATCAACAAATACAATACGCAGATCTAACGATGTAAAGACAGACTGATACGTCTGATTCTTAAACCACGTCTAAGATGCTGCAACGTGAATCAAAAACTAGACTTGATCAGGAACACTACAGAACACAAAATTCTGAAGTGAGCTAGAACTTCAAAGATGACTTTGAATCTAACAGGAATTCTGAATGTGGTGGGACTTGCAAGAATGACCAAAACTCTCAGGGAAATAGGAATCCCAATTCTTACGGGAATCCCGATTACAAAGGGAATTCCAAAAACAAATACCTACTCAATACAGGAAATCTGAACAAGACTTCGGCTGGTCCAAGGAATTTACGCGCTATGAAGCAGCGTCGTAATCAGAACCTGCACATCTGTTAGGCAACATGCGAGGGAAACACAGCTGCCATAGACGGAAGGAAGAAGAGGCTGCCAACGATGAATACAATGTGACGTTACCATAACAACGTTCGCATCACCACACGTCGTCGTCGTCTCACACATGATATGTTCGTAGAAGAATTAGCGCGTGGCAATGATCAGGATCCCATGCAACTGTCCAAGGATGGTGACATCTGCACCGTCGTCATGTGACAACTATCTCCGCATTGTGGTAGAGGAAGAGGCAGTGCTACTGCTGCTACTGCTGCTGCTGTTTCGATTCGACGAAACTAAGTTTGAGTTTATTTCGAACTGGGCGAGAAGGGGCAGGTGATCCGACGGAATCTGAGGGTGCGGACATCCGAGAACGTGGTTGTCGGCGAACCATTGCGCGTCTGGCGAGCCAAGAATGCCGAGGCAGTGCATCGTGTCGCGACTGTAGAAAATGTAGTCAATGATGCCTTTGAAATCGTACCTGTATCACAGACAAATAACGCTTTGGTATCATACCATAAGAAAAGTACAAAGGCAAATAGTAAATCATCCCATGACAACCGGAGAACTCCTAGCTTGCTCTGTATGTACTCTCAAATGTACATTGAGTTATGACTATTCGGTGGTCAGGCCATCAATCTTGAAAATCTTCATGACTAAACAACGCATCTAAGTTATTCTGTTCCTACTCAACAACATATCACATAAAGGCACTGTAGATACACTACAAGCTACGCTACAAGCTCTGCAAATAATTAATGACTGATAATTGTTTAATTCGTCAATAGTCAGGAAGTGATGTCCAACACATTTCAGACATTAAATAGTACTGCATCATGCGACCTCGTAGAGAGTGGCTAGACAGACATAACTGAATGGGGCAAAGCATCGCTCCAAGAGCTGAGCCACATCGCAATGGACAGAGGACGATGGAAGAGCGTATAGTGAAGATGGCATCAGGCAGCTACGGGCGTAGATAACCCATGGTTGCTGCTGCTGATGATGACTTAAGACTCATTTCTTCCACAAGGCCTATCCTGCTGTTAGTTTAGTATGTGAGGCGCCCTTGTAACGGCATGGCTGTGTTATGGCACTATAGAAATTGTCATTGTTATTATGATGATGCGTCCGGAAATATCAAATATCATCCACAATGAGATTCAAACAGATGATTCATACATGTGCGAACAAGCCTAAATACATATCTAGGTACATGCATATCTGTACAAAGACTCTGACTTGATCTTCCCCGGTGTAAGGGATCTTAAGCAAGACCTTCACTCAAATTGCTCAACACACTTATTGAAGCCAGGTCATTAATAAATGCATTACAATGCATCAAGATGAGAACTCATGTAATTATGTAGGTACTAACGTGTAATTAGTGTAGGGCATGTAATCTTTTGAGTAGGCTTGCGCCAAACGAAATCCATGTGTGTAAGTGTCATCGCTGTCTGCCAGGCTGAGCTTGCTTAGGCAGTCCTTGTAGTCGATCGCCTTGAAGTCCAAATGCTTCGAATCAATGCACGATCGCGTCAGGTATTCAACCACCCCTGTCACATGGTGAAAAAAAACCCAAATTATTACAGATGACACTTCATTCATTCATTACAATCATGGGTTTATATAGCACTCCGGTTTAGATAACCACTCAGAGCTGCTCCTGATCCAGTCGGACTGAAAGGAGTCTTAAGATCGGAATAAAATGTATAAGTAGAAACCATAGGTAACAAGCGCAGAGTAAGAAGAAGTATAACATAACAAGTACTGCGTCTTACTATACATACTTACCCTTACTCTTATTATGTTTTGGTCTTAAGGAATGGTACGTTAAAAAAGAGAAGGTCAGGTAGAATATGGCAACCTCATTAAGGGCAGGTTACAAGCCACTTATAAACTGAAAAAAACTTAAATGCAGGAGAGTGAGGCCTCATTCTGTTAGGTTGGTAATCTTGATTTTCATTGGCAGTTAAAAAGAGCAATGATGCAAGAAACTGAAGCAAGAAGACAAGTCAAGTTTAAAAAGGTAAATAGAAATCTAGTAACCTAAATAAGGTACAACAGACAGAGTACGAGTTATAATATAAGACAATGATATGCCATATAAAGTATGGTAACTGAATGAAATGGCTTATAACATCTGAGAGAAGCATTCCTTAATTAAATAGCATTCGCAATAATTATTAGGTAATAAAATAATAATAGTATCCATTGCAACACAGAATAAACTTTGAACAGCAATAAAAAAATTAACAAACAAATTTAAAGTAATGATGATGATAATAAGAATAATAGGGGCTCCCTTTTGCAACACGATGCAGACAATAAGTAAATAAAGCATGAACATTCCTAATTTCTTAGAGCCTAAGGGATTTCTCCTACCAGGGGCGTAAAATTTATTAATAATAATAATGATAATGTTCAAATCAACCTGAATCTGGAAGAGAATTGAAATCTCCGCAGAGAATCAGTGGAATTCCGTTGCAGTCGGGATTCTGTATTTCCGGTCGGAGCGACTTGACCGTGTCTTTGCTGATGCCCTGCAGTTTGTTAATGAGCATCATCGTCTGGATGAGCTTGACATCACAGAACTCGGGATCCCAGTGGACGTGACATGTCGCCACCAGCAGAGGCTGATTCACTTTCCCATCGGCAGGAAGTCCTGAGGAGCACATCGACCACACATGTATCCAACCGCATCCAATTTACACCAGTAACTAATGTAAACAATGAAAAAGCTCCCACATTATATGTGGAATGTATGGGACACAGCCCTTATAAGCCAGGGCCAATGGGCAAAAGCCAAGGGCCTGGACATGGGTCCTCTGATAGGAAATGGACAAAAGTACCCTGCTTGGTCCTGGACATGGGTCCCCTGCTTGATCCTGGACATGGGTTCATGCTAAGACCTGGACACAGGTCCCATGCTTGGTCTTGGAAATGGGTCCCCATTTGGTCCAGGACTTGGGTCCCTGCTCAGTCCTGGACTCGAGTCCCAGGCTATGTCCTCAAGGTCTTGCCCCAAATATCTGGCTGATGTCCTACTTTGACCTCACTCAGCTTCCTACCATCGTCCACTTCGTCCGTCCAACAAATGTGACCTCTTGGTTGCTCTAAACGGCTATATAGCTCCATGTTGATCATATGCCTCTGTTGGTCATATGTCTCTCTGAAATGCGCTTTCTTCTTCTGTTCGCTGTAGAGCTCTACAATCTGTCTGGCAGTCGCTCTTCTTCCTTCTCTCATCTCAAAAGCTGCTTCTTCTCACAGGACCTTGCAACCTGGGAGCACATCTGAATGGCTCACTCTGCAGCCCGGCTAATTGGGCGATTCCCAAAATATGCCTCTGTTTCATCTTACATGCATGATACTCTACACTGGATCTCTATCTCACAGCGCATCGAATACATAATTGTTTCACTGGTTTGACATTGTCTGCTTGGCTGTGCTCCGACCTATTTATGTGAACTCTGCTGTCCAATATCTGTTGTCCTGGCTCGCAGAGTCCTTCGCTCTGCCTCTAGCGGGAAGCTTTTGGTACCACGTGTTGAAACCTCAACCTGTCAGCATCGTGCTTTCTCAGTTACCTAGGGTTGACTCATCAGTGTTTTACAGGCTCCTTAAAACTTTTTTGTTTCACCGTGGTTGGACTGGGAGCGCTTCTGAGTGGATTTCTTGAAGAGGCGCTATATAAATTCTTGAAATGAATGAATGAATATTAGAGGCACTTTAGAAATTATTAAATGTATACAATATGTGCTAGAAGTTGCTTGGCTTATTCAGATGAAGCAGCTACAATGAACATTGCACAGCC
This sequence comes from Lumbricus terrestris, assembly GCA_949752735.1. Lineage (NCBI taxonomy): Eukaryota > Metazoa > Annelida > Clitellata > Crassiclitellata > Lumbricidae > Lumbricus > Lumbricus terrestris. The sequence goes on from OX457038.1 coordinate 67,430,884, forward strand.
TCAGTGAACAACACAAAGGTGTTGCATACCTCCCTCCCAGATGCCTTCTGTTGTTTCGAGTAGGACGGCGAGACCAATGTTGTCCTTGGTCATGACACGGTTGATCATTTCGTGGAAACCGTCGGCAGTTTCAATCGCTAGCTGATTGAACTCCACTAAATGGTCCTTGATTGCCCTGAATCTGAACAGAGGGGAAATAAAACATATTTAGCAAGTCTGTAAGTCAATGAAAAAATCCAAGAAAATTAAAAGCAAGGCAAGTTGATTACCACTACATTTTGACACTGTTTACACCACACTAATAATAATAATAATAATAATAATAATAATAATAACAATCTTGACATTAACAACTCCATCTGCCGATTGGAAGGTTGAGTGGAGTTTTTGGGAGGGTGCCAAAGTGTTAACCATTACCCTAAACGCCCCCTTGCACACTGGTCAGTTCAATGAGATCAGTTACCCAATGACCACGGGTGCATTCACACAAACTACAGATAACAACAAGCACTGATAATGCACCCACCACACATTCAGATTAAGTGAGCTATTCATTTCTGCACTGCATTAAAGAAAGAAATAATAACATCATATAATATGGAAGTAATAAAACAACTTCATAAACTGCCATAAAGAAATATTCACAATGCACAAGACGTCGACCAGCACTTGGTAATTTCCAAGTTAAAGACCAACCAATTGTCCAAAGTAATCAAAAATCCTCATCAAATAGTGATGTTTCAATCATTAATGTGAGAAAATAAAGGTCAATAAAATAACATTTCATGTTGCTTGGCAATGCATTCTAGAATGTAAAAGAACTAGACCAAAACAGTTCTAATCAACATATGCATGCCATATGTCTCAAGTTTCAAATGGAAGCCCACAATTATTTCCAAGATCTACAATCATCCTGTGGCATGTTATACTGCACACTCTTTTAACACTATAACAATGAGCATTGTTAAAATGCATACATACACCGTTGTGTCATTAAAGGGCAAATGATGCTCTAATGCAACGTATGTCGCAAAGGCTCGAAGTGGTTTTGCAAAGAAGTAAGCATGTATCTATCAATTTCTACATAGCACCTTCTAGAACCGCAGATACACCAAAACATGACTATATATAAATGATCACAACATCTGTGATTCAAAGTAGGTTGAAAATGTATAATCTCTTTCACATGACCTGCATGAACCAACGAACGAATGAACTAACTTTGAGTTTCGATAAAAGATCGCACAGCCGTCGACGTGTTTTCGGTCGGCCTCCGACATCGTGCGTGCACGCGACTTCGGTGAAAAGATCCCCGAGTAACCGTCGGCCTTGAGTTCTGGCTGCAGGAAGTTGTAAAATTGCTCCGTTTCCACTTCCTATACACCACAGAGAAAAGAAACATACAGTAGTTGTCTTTAGCGATATTTCATAAACCAAATCGCATGTATCATCAGGACGAAACTTATAACTTGCCTGTTTCAACTGCTAACCAACACTAGCCTGACTTTCAATGGTTTTCTAAGCACTGGAATTGTCTAACAGTTTAATTCTTACTGCATCTAATGTTCTCAATCAATTAAATGTCAACATGCAGCTGCTAACTCATCCTTGATATTTCTCAACAGCCCATATGATCCACCCTGAAAATAGCCATAACTGTCAATGCCAACACCATTCTATGTAATGCAACCTTCCATTTTCCTCTGCTCTACTTTCTTCGACAGAAGCCAGAAACTAAAACCTACGTGGCCGGCAAGAAAGAAGATTGTAGCGTTGTACGACCATTGCTGTCAGGTTTGTGCTCCAGTTGAAAGATCCTTCCAGTTACATGTTGGAACAGAAGGGTTAAAAGTCACAATTGCCTCACCTCAGTTTATAGTCCTCTCCTCATTAGTATCAAATGATGGCCATATGTACTAAGCTTCAAGTTAAACCATAGTCAATACACAAATTCAACAGGAAACCTATAAAATCAGATGCAAATGCAGAGCCCAGCATGATCGTGTCAGATACAGATATAATTTATAAGTCATCTGAAGGCAAAAAAACACAAAATATCTTATTACAATCGAAAGGACTCGCCTGAAGACTGAGTATATCGGCACGGTATCGTTTAATTTCAGCCAGAATCGTCTTTTTCCGATATTCCCACGTGAGCGCCCATGGTGGACAATAACCGTAGAGCTGCCTTGTACAGTATTTATCACTGAGCACGTTGTAGCACATCACCGTAAACATCGCTGAAACCAGTTCCAACGAAAAATGTTAGTCAAGCAACGAGTTAAAATGTACAATTGTACATATTCAGTTCTTCCTCACTCAAGCATAATTTTCTTTGTTGGCGTGCGTGAATTTCATCATCATCATCATTGCGGTCCATGGGCTCAGTGCCCGTTGGTGTCGATCGCATGTTTCACAATACGTCTCCAATTGTCTCTCTCCAGCGCCATTCTGCTAAGTTTGTAGATTTCCAGTTCACACCAGTCCGTGACGTCATCTAGCCATTCTCTACACGGTCTTCCTCTAACCCCCCTTCCGTCCATCATTCCGAAGATGACCTGTTTGATAAGTCGGTCGTTTCCCATTCTGCATACATGTCCAAAGAAGTTTAGTGAATTTAGATCCATACAATCATACTAACAGCATTTTTGACAGGTCCTTAACATTTAGCACTGTACAAAGCTCAAACACATGCACATTGTACTACATACGTGTACATGCAAAAATATACATAAATGCAAATGGAAACTATGCAATCAGTTGCTTGAAGTCTTGACTCCCATATGATGGACATATTAAACATTGTGGTTGCCTGACCTTGCCTAAGATGACAAGCTTAATAAGTGTGCCGACTATGAAATTCAAATAATTAAGCATTTTGCACAGCAGCCATAAAGTTGTGTAAACCAGTTTATATTTGTTTAAAACTAATTATGAAATTAGAATGATATCATCCCCTATACATCCCTCTCTTGCTTCATTGATAGAAGCATGGCTGTGGTCAGTCCATCTGACTAACGTAGGCTGTGCAATAACCGTTGACAAGAACTTCTCGAGTCTGGGGTTTTCAAATTTCAAGTGCTTGGAACCCCTCTTTGTCAGACTGGGAGCACCTGTGTGGCAGCTGTGGCTTCTCTTGAAAATGTCCAATAGTACAATTTCACGATGACAATTACATCTACCATGACTGTTTCACAAGATGCATCCAAAAACACAAACTTAACTATCATTACAGTAGCACTCTTCAGAGTCACCATATACAGCCCTTTCAATCTATGGACATTGGATGTAGAAGATAGGTCATTATTAACATCACACAAATTTAGCAGTTTAACCTGCTGCTAGCAGTGTATACAGCAGAGTTAACTAAATTGGACACTCCAATGTGCATTATTAATTTATACTGTTTAGCGATGTATAATTGAAATGCCATTGTATTTAGGACTAAATAATAAATAAAACTTAACAACGATACATACCAACGGGTCTCAAGTTGTCTGGGTTTAACAATGGCACCCACGGACGTTCAGGTAATGGAGTTGATTGAACTGCAACCAATAAAGCCTCATTTGAACGCAAATCATTCACCAAATATCTACTAAACTGTGTTGCAGGCTACTACCAACTGAATATGTAAAATGTAAAATAACCACCAATAAAAAGAATAAAAAGTTCAATGATGGTCAGATACCCAAAATTATCTATTCTCTTTCCAGTGGATGTACAATGACAAAGCAACATACCAAGCATTAAAAGCAAGCAATGACCGAATGATGACTTATAGTAACTGTGTTGCATTCAACTATCTCTCATGTCCATTCATTCTGGAAACTTACATAGCACTCATTCAAGAAACATTATCATGTGATCTCTTGTGTGATCAGGTCTCATGTCATGTGATCTCTCACGCCATCAATTTCATGCCATGTGATCTCTCAGGCTATCAGGTCAGTGCAGGACATGTATGCAAAGCTCATCTGTACCTTTTGCATCACTGAATTCACAATTTCCCAGGACTCTGCAGAGGGTAGGCCTACACATAACCCTGGCTCAACAATTAGAGTCAAAACTATCGTAACAGAACCAGAGTCACATTGTAAGAGGTCACCTAATCCAACCATAACCATCCAAAAGATAAATAAATCCCAAGCAAGCTGAAGAAATGACTCAACACTGCTGTGATCTGAGAGTAGCAAAGGACATTCCACAATGAAATTATATTCATGTGCGTAATTAAACAAAAGATTCATCAAAGCAACCAGCAGATGATACTCTGATATTTAGCAGTTGATGAAAACAAGTAACATACCTCCAAGACTATCTAGTAGTAATCCAAGTAGAATCTGTAAGCCATTGCTGTCATTGCATAAGTTTAAATACTTTGTAGGTAGAGGATTTCCCTTCAACCCTATTTGAAAACCACAAACAAACAAAAAATCCTACAATATATTAAAGATGCTCTATCAGCCGTCAAAATACCAATCAAAATTGTACGTTTACTTGAATAACAAATATCAAAATACAATTAAGAAAAATAGTCAGATCAGACAAAATCAGAATTCAGCTGCTGGCGATGAGTCTGTCAGTTTTTGTTACCAATAAAATGAATATAAACTGGTTTACACAACTTTGTGGCCGCTGTGCAAAATGATTAATTATTTGAATTCTCTCATCGCCAGATCTGACAGATTTTTCTCAACTGTGCACTTAGTAACGTCTAAATAGGCAGCTTCTAGTATTGCCGGACATCAGAACTCAAACTTTTGTTTATACTCCAATGTTCTAGACCCAAGTGAAACACAGAATGCTTCAAAGTTCCAGATCAAACTCAATCAATCAATCAATTTATTGAGCCGAGAAGTATTTAATTCATTCATTCATTCATTCAAGTACTTAACATGTATAAGTATGCAAACTAACCTCAAGTCAGACTAAACAAGAAATCACTTTGTCACAAAATGGAACCCAGAAGGGACTGCATAGTCCCGCTGTACATTTTCCCATGTACATTTTCTTATGCAAGATGGTTGACAAGTTAACTACGATAAGAAAATGAAACACTGTATGCAAATAAATATTTTTTAAAGCTGAGAAGTTCAAATCTAACTTTGAAACCTGGGCAAACTGACAAGTTCTAATCAAATGCCTGAAGTTGAAAAACCTGCAAGTTCTAACCTAACTTTTGAAGCTGGAAAAGTTTTCCCAGTTCAAAAGGCAGATGGCTAAGGCAATTGTTGTTCAAAAGTAGTTCCTTCAGCGAGATTAGCTCTCCGATTTCGGCCGGCAGATTCTGCAGCTTGTTGGACGAAGCATCTAGAAAGACGAGGCTCTGAAGGCGCATGATGTCTGGCGGTAGGTACACGATGGAGTTGTGCTTCAAAGAAAGCTTCGTCAGGTGAACAAACGTCCACAGCGCTGGACTCAAGTTGCTGACGTGACCTGACCACAAAAACTAATATTCTAAGGATACCTGTCTGATTTATTCATTAATTCATTCATTAAATGCATTTATATAGCGCCTCTTCAAGGGGGCTACACAGAGGCGCTTGTAACCTCAGCATGGCCAAATAAAACTGTCTTAAGATGAGAGAGGAAAACTGGAGAAGGATTTTTAGAGAGAGAGAGCAGAGGATCAGAGGAAGACCATTCCAGCTTGAGGGCCCTACCACGGAGAAAGCACGATTTAAGCTGAAATCTGCAGGCAGACTATTAACTGGATTTATATCAACGACAAGAAATCTGATGTAGACCTCGGTACTGTCGTCCTTGGGAACAGTGGAACACATGCCATCAATTATATCAGCATTACCCAGAAAAGATTCTTTCTTTTCCCATGCGCAAGCACATAAACGCATCAACTCCCCAAGCAGACAATGTCCTTAACACAAAAATCGTTGATACTTAGAATCTTACATTTCACCTAATCCAGGAAGATCAAAGTGTGGATAAGCAGTTGGTCTAAAATAGAATACACTTACTCACTAATTCAAATGTTTCAGAGTGTAGTTCCTGCTATTCTTGCTACTACTGAATTATCCAAGGACACCATATTTATGATCTTTTTGTTCCCAGGACTAGGAGTGCTTTTGCCAAACACTGGCTGTTTGCTGTGGTTGGTCCCTCCATTTGGAACAGCTTTCCTCCCGCACTAAGGACTAAACTAATGACCCGTTTCCTCATCCGTCTCTCACTCTTTAAAGGCATTTATTTGACCCTGGAGTTTTCATGCTCTGAATAGACATTCTGTGAGAGATGCTACATCAATTTATGGATACCTTGCAATGCAATACAATAGTCAAACGAATGATTATCCATCGCAGTCTAATAAGGCACAAATCTGAATTTTGACTTGGAAAGCAACTGCTTGCCAAAACTCTGCCAAATACCACACTTGCTCATTTCGATTTATATCAATCAACATCCACTGACAAGGCAGGTCAGTGATGCTGCTCAACATGTACATGAAGGATTTTATCGTCGGCATAAACAAAACAAATATTTTTTCACTGAGAAAGGGTGCATGTCAGGACACCAGTCTTGATGTGCTCAAGAACAAACAAATCGCTCATCAATAATTAGGGTCTAAACAAATGCATTTCATAGTTGCCATATTGTTGCGAAAGAAAATAATCTGACCATGAATTTCTAGTTCCGTCCATGTGGCTCGAATTCCATCGGGAGACTGCGATTGTGCACCTGACTTGCTCCTGGTCATGGGGGCCACGGCTTTCGAAGCAGCAGGGTGAGTCCGCGCTGTATTATCAGGGTCATTCTTTGTGTTGGAGTTCATCGAGTCTTTTCTGTAGCCAAATGCAATTCAACCCATATCAACAACTTTAGTCAGCAAATATAAAACAGGTCATGTCCACTATACAAAATATATCACCTCGTGCATTAATTGTTAGATGTCTACACCCGTGTTGCTACACTTTCCTATGGACATACAAAAGGACGTACAAATAAAAACAGCAATCCAACTCTCAAATTGATATTCATCAGCCACAAAATTTGGCATAGTTTGCTATTTCGCTCGATACTAGAATATGTATGATACTTTAGTCAAGTTTAGTGAAAAGGTTGCATGCTTTCATGACACAGTTGCGAAGCATCAGTTGACTTGAGCTCCAACCACAACGCTATTGTAGTACTCTACCCCACCCCACGAGTCACATTTCATAGAGAGACTTTCAATCAGACATCCACAACGCGTACTCAGTTGAGTAACTCGTGCTGAAATGATGAAATTTATATAGCACCCGTCTAAACCTCTTCAGAAACTTATAAATCACGGAACATCGCAGGTTTATTACCTCATATGGCACGGCCTTTTGCACACGAGTAGAACAGTTATGGCTAAGAGCGGCTGAATTAACTAGAGACATAAAAACGAATAGGAATTTAATAGGAAATTATTAAATTCAATTGCAAATGACAGAACATCTATCAAATATGGCGTTCAACTTTTAAAGGTCTGAACCATACTCGTGTAACAGAACATCTGATTGGTTGACGGACTTTGATTGGATTAGCGATGCATATAACAAGTCATTTCATTGGCTGTGCTGCGCGAGTTAGAGGTGAAAATCGCACTAGATTGCGTACGAATTTGTACTTCTGAAGTTGGTACACGCTTGTTCAACTGTTCTCATGGAAAAGTAAAGAAGTAAGTATGTAGTTTATTTTTTGAACAGCTTGCAAATGCACTGCGGAACATAATTATAAGAACATCTCAAACTTATAATTAAAACAGCTATATCGTAATCTCAAAATTTCTGAAGCACCAAGCGAAAACCAAGCGGGGCACCAGCTTATTCACGAGCGCTATAAGTAAAAATGTTAAAACAAAATAATGTGAGCACTATATAAGCATTGACTTTTCTTATCAGTGTCTACTGTACAGAACATACAGCAATGGCGCCTAATATCTTATTTTCTACATTCCATTAGGGAGTAAATAACGCCTTGGAACTTCTGTCCAAATACTGTAATTGGCACCTAATCTTAGTTTACGTGATGCGTTTGTCTTGTTTCAAAGCGGAGGGTGCGATCTTATTCGTTTCAGAAGGCGCCAGTCCAGTGCGTTGCGCGCTCTGATACCGAAAAGAAATTACGTTGAAATGTCTGAACATGCAACAGTATTATTTTAATGTCTCTGTCATAATTTGGAAAAAGAATTGTTTGTTGCTATAATGAATCGTCACTTGAATGTATTTTATCTGCAGCCGTCAATATTGATCACTAAACTGAAATGCGTCAACTGCAGATATTATTGCAGAGACACTGAAACTTCGTACTGGAGACAGTGGCGTAACAACCATATAACGAAGGTGGACAAAATCCACGGGCCCCCGAGGTTCCAGGGGCCCCGAGCTGCTCACCCAAAAATAATTTATGTACTTTAATTACTGGGACAATAGTTATAATTGTCTTTCTGAAGGGTAGGCTATAGTGTTTATTCTCTGCAGCGTTTAGTTTTATTTATTCCACATCTCTGCGGCACCTCAGCTGTTGATTTGGAATTAGCAGTAACAACACTGGAACACACATAGACCCATAAATATCAGGCATCGGACCCGATTTTGTGTCAGAGGTGCAGAATTTCAGACTGTGGTCAGCAGGTGTCACGAAAATAGAGTACCACCCGTATTAATCTTATCTCCCCCTATGAAGAGAAGTCCAAAATTCCACTTCCGCGTGCATTTATTTTTGCAAATTGACTTCCATCTGCTTTTTTGAACGATGACTGTAAACTTTTGCCCCCTTGATGTCGTTGCTATCTCATCGAAGGGGGACGCCGAGGGAGCAATGGATGGATGATTATGAAGAGGCGTTGTAGCTTGATAACCTAGAGAGTCAGAATTCGGAATAGGTTGCAAAACGGAATGGTTCATTGAATAGGAGTCGTATATTTCAGTTAGCGGTTATTCTACCAGGACGCCGCTCGAGTGGAATAAAGGACATATCGTCGCCGGTTCTCTGTCCGAGAACGCCCGCCGCCAGGGGTCGGGCTGGGTCCGACTGCTCCCTGCCGTAGTCTGCTTCTAATTGGCCTGACACCACGCTAGCGTGCCACAACTGCATGAGTCCTACTCGGGCATACGCTCGGGCCTCGTCGTCCGCCGCGGTTGTAATTATAGTTTCCCTCTGATCCCGTGTGAATGCGTCTTCTGCTCGATCGCAGGCGGAGTTATTAATGTTCGAGTACACGTGGGCAGTATTAAGGGTTGAATCATGGGAGGAACGTTTTTGTTGGGTTGCCATTTTATCTTGCATCAGTTCACCAACAAACAACACACAAAGATTCGCAAACTTAATCACCACTCGCAGTGTATTATCATTAAAGTAAAATCGCAAACAAACTGTCCGATTCAACTAAAATTACTAAAACCGGCCATATGACAACGTGTCAGCCATTACAGAACGCAACCAGAAAAAGGAAAGATCTTAATCTTAAAGCGTTAACTATCAGTCGGTCGCTATGGGTAATTAATTGGCGCCCGCTAAATCTCGGCGGTTTCCACTATACCGTTTGGCCGTATCACGTGGCACGTGAGCTAAGGGCTGGTCCTTTACACTCTCCCCCACCTACTCAAGTGGTGAAACCACGGGGAAACCAACAAACGGTACTGGACCATTCAAACAACGGTCAACCCCTCTACAATTTCCATACCTCGGGCCTATATCAAAATACAGCATCCGGCAAATGTAAATCTGGACTACTGGTTCCGCCTACCCAAATGGTGAAACCCGGGAAAAACAAACAGTAGATGAACCATTCAAACAACGGTCAACCCCTCTACAAATTTCCATACCTCGGGCCTAAAGCATCCGGCAAATGTAAATTTGGACTACAGGGTCACCGACTGTTCCTACCCATGCACCCAATGTTATAACGCAACTGTGACAAAGCGCTCCAACAGAATGCAGAAACAAACTAACACGAAACAGTAGAATCATCCTTAGCCTGCTACATGATTAACTATCGCACGACCCAGGGTCGTCTGTTTCCTTGCACAATCCTTTAATCAGAAGTTCGGGTTCGGGCAACACAAACACTTATCTAGGTGATTGACATCACCAACACGGTTTCACAACGGTGAATAATACGTTTTTCACAACGGTGAATAACTGGTCAGGGCGTGGTTTATAAACGAAACCGAACAGGAAGAACATGGGGACGGGTTGGTCTGGGGACAGAGTTCAGTTCCTCGTCTCGGACAAGTTCGTCAAGTCCCAAAAGTTCGTCTCGATCAGTAACATCGTTCGAGATCGGCATATCCCAGTCCTTCGGACAGTCTCTCCCAAAGTTGTTCAGTCTGTCCACGTAAACCAACTTCGGCTGAGCACGGGTCGACCTCGGTATTCGATAGAGCACAGGTCCACTTGGTCTTGATACCGGCGTGTCGACGGGGACAGCCGTACCATATCCATTGGTCAGGTCCGAATGCGGCTGGGCGCACTCGACCATTGTATCGAACAGTCCGATGCTGCACGAACTGCTGAAAGTGAGTTCGCACCAGACGATAGGTGCCCTGCATCTGGTGCAGGCGTTGATCCACCAAATCGTCCACTGTTTGGTCGCAGAGTTCTGTCGCCGAACCATCGCCAAAGACTAGGCCGATGGGCGCGATAACATCTCGTCCCACGAACAGGAGGTTGGGGCTGAATTTCGTACTCGAACGCTCGGTAGCGCGGTTCGCAGCCATCACTTCAGGCAAGAGGATGCTGGAGTCGTCTGGAAGGGACTCTTCCGGTCGAAGAGGAATTCGCGTAGTCTGCACCATCTCCACATGATGCGGTCGACGTGAGAGTTCGTCAGCGGAGGGTCGCGCGGAGTCGGGTTGGGGCTGATTCTCGAAATCGCACTCTTCAACGACGGTGAGACACGGGGCTCGCAGTTGAGAGGGCGCAGTCTGAGTCGGCCGATCGTTAACTTCTAGCGGAACGTCGTCAAACACGTTCTGCCGAGGAGAGGACAGCAGGATGTCTGGGTCACCAGACACATCGACTTCTGTGGTTCGAGCAGGTAGCGACGCACCGGTTACAACAATGTCAGATTCGAGCACTTGCGTCGGTACAGGACAGAGTCGAAGGTCGTCCTTCTTGGTGGGAAGAACGGCAAACACCTCCACATCCGCTTCGCTCATAGGTGGCGCAACAGTTCTTGCCAACGCTATTTTCCGACATCGCGCAGTTCCAGCTCCACGAGACAGTGCGTAGTCTCGTCCCTGCAGTTGAATTGACCGTTCGCGGAAATTCCAACTCGCGTTCTGCTGTTCCAGCCAATCGAGTCCCAGAATCATCTCGTTCAGCTCCTCGGTGACGAGGCACGGAATCTGGAAAATCCGCCCTGCGATTTCGCCTTGCACAGTAATCTCGCCCAGCACACGAATGCGGGTGCCATTGGCCGCGTTCAGGAGCTGTCGCGATTCTCGCATGTCTTGCAGGCGTACTAACGAGGCAGGAATTAACGACATCTCGCTCCCTGTGTCAATCCGAGCTAGGATCTCGCGACCATTTATCCGAAGCGGCAAGTACTCGTCAGTACTTCCTTGGATACATCTTACGTTAGCTATCCTTTCTCCTTCTTCTTGACCTTGTTCGTCTGTCCTTGCTTGTGGACAGTCTTTCCGGAAATGTCCTGGCTGCAAACAGAGAAAGCACCGACCATCACCTCGTCGATTCTTTCGACTGTGAGTCTCTAAATTATTTCTTGCTCTTCCCTCCGATCTCTGTCGATTTTCCATCGGCACATATCGAGGTTCTACCGAGTGTCTTTCCCTTCCGTCAGATGCTTGCAACGTTGGCCTACACCACCACTGCTCCATCTGCAGTTGACGCTGTTCCATGTTAGCCATTTGCTCCGACAATCTACGAAGCAATTCTTCGCTAGAACTGTCATCTGTTCGGATCGCTTGGATTCGTCCCGATCTACGCTCATGGACTCCAGTTCTACCTCGAGTTGCTCGATTCGCCTCTAGTCGAATAGCACATCTACACGCTACTTCGAGGTTATTCGGTTCACGGTCTCTCACGCACATAGCAAGCTCGGAGTCGTCTATTGCGTCGAGGAATGCATCGATGGCGACCATCTCACTCATCTCGGTAGGTGGACCAGCATAGGCTAACACCATTAGTCGTCGGATGTCTTGCGCTAACTCTTGCAAGGACTCTTCTTTTCTCTGTTTTCGCGCACGAAGTTGCGTACGATATAATGTTGTCTGGTCCGAACATCCATATCTGCTCCTAAGTCGCTTTATCAGATCGCTCGAGGATGACAGACCTGAGGCGTGAAATTCCCACAACAGATGCGCTGCTGGTCCTACCATGGCACACATCAATTGGTTCACCTTTTCGTCCTCGTCCCATCCATTCTGTCTCGAACAGATCTCAAACTTGACTAGAAACGCTTCCAGAGGCGTTTGACCATCAAATTTCTCCAGTTTCAGCCACTGCTTGCATTTGTCTCTTGGTTCCTTCATCGTTTCATCCTCCGTACATGATTTCTGTTCGATGGTCGGCTTACTTCTCAACTCATCGCTTTCACTTGAAATCACTGCACGAGTTTCTAACGGACTGGACCCCACAGGACAACTTAGCTTTTGTCCGACTTCAGCACACAACCCAGGACCATTGCTTACACTTTTTCCACTCTGCCCGCAAATCTCACTGAGATGCCTACACAGTTCTTGTAGTGGTGCTAAAAGGTCTTGCAATTGTCCAGTCTGGGTCATCGTCGTGTTCTTCTTTAGTCGTGAAGAATTAATGCTAGTTCCATCAACTTCTTCCATTCCCCTTGCGTACTCTTGTTGACATATACTCCTTTTCTTCACTTCACTGCCTCTTAATATCTCGCCTCTCCTTTCATCTTTCCGTTTCTCTATTTCGTCTCTGGTCTCATTATCAACTCTCGAACACCTTTCATTCTCTTCATCATCTTTTAAGCGCAATCTCCAACTTCTGAAATCACTTGTAAGTTTGGGCTGTCCTGTTTCATCCATTTCAACACACCCCACACTTCTGGAATCACTTGTAAACTTTTGCCCCCTTGATGTCGTTGCTATCTCATCGAAGGGGGACGCCGAGGGAGCAATGGATGGATGATTATGAAGAGGCGTTGTAGCTTGATAACCTAGAGAGTCAGAATTCGGAATAGGTTGCAAAACGGAATGGTTCATTGAATAGGAGTCGTATATTTCAGAGTTAGCGGTTATTCTACCAGGACGCCGCTCGAGTGGAATAAAGGACATATCGTCGCCGGTTCTCTGTCCGAGAACGCCCGCCGCCAGGGGTCGGGCTGGGTCCGACTGCTCCCTGCCGTAGTCTGCTTCTAATTGGCCTGACACCACGCTAGCGTGCCACAACTGCATGAGTCCTACTCGGGCATACGCTCGGGCCTCGTCGTCCGCCGCGGTTGTAATTATAGTTTCCCTCTGATCCCGTGTGAATGCGTCTTCTGCTCGATCGCAGGCGGAGTTATTAATGTTCGAGTACACGTGGGCAGTATTAAGGGTTGAATCATGGGAGGAACGTTTTTGTTGGGTTGCCATTTTATCTTGCATCAGTTCACCAACAAACAACACACAAAGATTCGCAAACTTAATCACCACTCGCAGTGTATTATCATTAAAGTAAAATCGCAAACAAACTGTCCGATTCAACTAAAATTACTAAAACCGGCCATATGACAACGTGTCAGCCATTACAGAACGCAACCAGAAAAAGGAAAGATCTTAATCTTAAAGCGTTAACTATCAGTCGGTCGCTATGGGTAATTAATTGGCGCCCGCTAAATCTCGGCGGTTTCCACTATACCGTTTGGCCGTATCACGTGGCACGTGAGCTAAGGGCTGGTCCTTTACATGACTCCAACGGTTTACTAGAAAACTTTCTTGCTTTTGGTTTTAGAGCACTTGGAACATTTAGAATACCTAAGAATTAACACTAAGTTAAACAAATTCGAGCTACTTCGCTCTGAACATTGCGTAGGACTTAGAACAATTAAAGTAAGTTTAAATTTTGATTACAGCATAAATGTTTCATTTATAAACATTTTAAATAATTGGGATAGAATGGTCTATCCCCCGGATAGTCTATACCGGTATATTCCATCCGGGGGATAGATTAAATCATCCCCACTCCCGGATATATCTTTACAGGGTATAGAATATTCCGTGACACAGGCATGGGTGGATTTAGCAATTGGCTTGAGGTAAGCCACCCTCCCCGGCGGTCCCCGCCCCTCCTGGCTGTATGTCAGCGCCCCAAGACCAGACCCGCCCGTCATGGTGGGTTGCCAACTTGCCACTTGCCAGAACGCCTACGTGCCTAACCCCTCATTAACAGGGCACATCATTCATTCTAGGTGCGACTGTGTTTCCCCCAAATATTTCTGCTCTGTCTATCTATGGTACATGTATGTGAGTGGAGAGGGGCCGGAGGAGTAGGCTAAAGAGACACACGCACGCACACACACAACATCAACAGGTTTGCCATGGAAGATTGACTGACCCTGACTTGACCTTTACCGAGCTCCCATTCTGAAATGTTTTACACTCATGCAGATGCCTGCAGGCTAAAAGTTCCAAAGTCCGGCAGAATCTCCCCCATGCACAACCAATGAGTCATCATTATTTTGACACCCCATTGCAACACAGTATAGAGGTCTATCAGACACCTTTGAACATTATTTTATGTGAACATAATATGGATAGAATATTATTCTAAGTTAAGGCGCTCTTGTTACGGCGCGGCCGTGTTGCGGCGCCATGTAAATTGTTGTAATTAAACTATTAGGCCTATTATTGTTATGGCACCAAGACACCATAATTAATTAATTAATTAATTAGCGCTTTATAAATATAATCTCACTCATCCTCTTTACCCAAATAGCCATCTCGTTAAACCTACTCTTTAGTGTCGTTAACGGGTAGCCTATAAGGGCCCCAAGGCTTAGAATGTCCACGGGCCCCCGGCCAGGTTGTTACGCCACTGACTGGAGAGTTAGAAGTTGGAACTTGAGTTGGAACGCTCCGGCAACAGAGGGGATAGAGGGGGCCTAAAAAGGCCATCTTGAGCTGGGTATTGTATTATAACATGCAGATTTGCCCAGGTTCGTCAATTAAAAGTGAGAATAGAATGGTTGAGGCCACCCGAACGCTATTGAAAACATACAGAGCTATCATAACATTTAAAAAGTGCCCACAGGTGGAGACTTGGTCTAGATGTTCGGGGGGGGGGGGGGAGGGGGGCAAAAGAGCGACTGCGAAGAACGATCGCCGAGGCTTGGCAATTTTGGCCGGACAGCTGATCGAGTCGCTGACGACATTTCACATTTTCGTCGAACAAATTCTCTGATGGCTTTTTGGGTCATCCACCACTGTCGAAATTTACGATGCTCTTTATGAACTATTTGGGAGGGGGCATCACCATGGACCGGCCCCACCCCTAACATAGAGGGGACTGTCCCCTTGTCCCCCAAGTCTCTGCATATAAAAGTCAGGGTGAGAATTGCCGGGGGGGTTGGGGGGTTTCGACCCCCCCAGTCTTTCTTAGAGCCCCATAGTAAAATCTGTTTTTCACACCAAAATTTCAAGTGGATAATGGTCCAACCCCCCAGTTATTTTTCCACAATTCTTACACTGATGAAAGTGTCCATGTAAACTACTTCTCTGCACACCGAGGCTTCTTGAATAGGTAAATAACTTTCAATTATTGATGTCTAGCTGTTTGTTTAAGGTGTGTCATCCTGTGTGAACCCTGTGAGAATTTTTAATTTTCCACAAGTGGACCCTTTAACTCTTAATTTTATATGTAGGCCCCATAATAGGCCTACTATAGGATGGAACTGTACTTGCAGAATTATTATATTATTTATCACAGTTATATTATTGTGGCGGAAAGACGAAGGCGTGCTGCAACACCGAATCAGGAGGCGGGTGCCAGCCCAAATATGCCCGCGTGTCGTCTCAGGAGGGAGACGCGAGTCCGCCTTCGTTGTATTTCGAAGGAAGTGCAGCCCCCTCCGACCGATACGCCTCACCCAAGAAACACACGACGATGAAGAGATGAAACACAGTTTATTCACGGCAGTACGACACTCATCAACTGTACATCACGACTCGCTCTACGACTGACTGACTACACTGACTGCGACTTGATGACTGACTCTCACTCACTCGATAACTGGATGACTGACTACTGACTCTGACTACTCGAAGACTGCATGACCGACGCTCGACGACTCTCCGCTGACTGACTATCAGAGCAACAGGCTCCCTTATATATACTACAGGTCGTACACGCCGGCGACCGACTTCAAAGAGATGGCGGTGGAACATAAAGGATTCGCGACCGCGGGGGAGAGAGGCACATAAAGCGATGCCGCCAATACCCTCAATACAGTCGGCGGTGGAACATAAACGATTCGCGCTGCGGGGGGAAGGGGCACATAAAGCATACCGCGGTCGCGGCCGATAATACTAGGCCAAGCGGCGACCGACTTCAAAGAGACGCCGCCAATACACTCAATACAGTCGGCGGTGGAACATAAACGATTCGCGCTGCGGGGGGAAGGGGCACATAAAGCATACCGCGGTCGCGGCCGATAATACTAGGCCAAGCGGCGACCGACTTCAAAGAGACGGCGGTGGAACATAAAGGATAGGCAAACCCAAGTTCGCAACATTATAACAGTTTATGTAATACAATGATGTAGACAGCATTTGAAAACCATCATTTTGTCAAATTTTTCGTGGTGGGGAAAGTGTTGTTCCCCCAAAGACGTAAACACTGTATGTATAACAGTATAAGTACATGCAAACATGCATAAATACAAGGAAATTACCATACATGCATTAATTTATATATTATATCATTTAATGCATTCATTAGTATCTGCTATTTTAGACTGAGTATAATATAAATTATGGTAGCAGGTGTTTGTAAGATTTTCGATATGGGTGAGTGGGCAGCATTTGGGATATGGCCAATTGGATAAACTCTGATACCTGTAAAAGCCTGTATTGTCTGCAGATCTACCAATGTTTGAGTGCATAGCAAATAAAGTCTTGCTCACAGACCTGTTCTTTATAACAAGGCTTAGGCCTATACCCTGGGGCTGCATAACTATGTGGCCAATAACCTCTGCTAAGTTTAAATGGACACAAGCTGGAGAACAAAGTATGCTACACACCATGAACAAAGAATATAAGCTACTTCTTAGGAAGAACCAGAATTCCACACAGTTGGTGTAGTTAATTTTTATGGTTGTTGAACAAATGTGTTGGCAGTTTATTGCTCATCCAAATGTGGGAAAGTAGGATCAAGGTAGCTTAAAAAGTATTGAAGGTGGAGCTATGTTCCACTTGGCTGAGTAATAGCCCTGTGCTCATAAAAATGCAAAGCCACAGAACACATAGACCTAAAGTTAGTCCTTACTAATGTCATGTATGAAAATGCTGTGAATAGTGTGGCTATAGATATATTCCAAGGAGAACAGTGGCAGGCACTTAAGTATGTCTTCAAGGCGCATGGTTTTTGTCAAAAGTTACATTACTGTCTAACTCCAGGCAAGGGCGGATCCAGGAATTTTCGAAGGGGGGGCCAAAAATTTTTTGGGCTGGGGTCGGAAATTTTTTCGTTGATCTTTCGCCGAAAAATCTGATGAACTTTTTTAGTCGTTTTTGGCCGAAACCAGAGTTTAATTTAGCCCCCACCTCTGGGGGAATTGAGGTTTTCGGAGGGGTAGATAATTGACCGTCTGAAGACAATCATGAGGCGCGCAGCGCCGAGAGTGGTAGGGGAGGGGTGTGGGGAGGGGATATGCCCCTCCCCACCAGAAACTTTTTGAATTTTCACATTGCAATGGTAGCATTTTAAGCTGTTATCTTAACAAATTAGCTGTACTTTTCAGTGCTTGTAGGAGTGCCATAAGGTCTCAATAAATATAGACTTTACTTAAAAACTTCTTTCCCGAAAACTAGATGTTCTTATTTAAGTAATCCGCCGGAAATCTTCAAAAAGGGTGTTCAATTTTCCTTCCCAAAACACTGATGAAATTTTTTGGTCATCCGTGCGAAATCTTAAAAAAGGTGTTTAATTTCTCGTCTGAAAAGAGTGATGACTTTTTAGTCTTCCATGCGAAATTTTCCAAAAAGGTGTTTAATTTCGCATCCCAAAAAACTGATGACTTGTTGTAGTCATCCCTGCGAAATCTTAAAAAAAGGTGTTTAATTTTTCGTCTAAAAGGAGTGATGACTTTTTAGTCTCCCGTGCGAAATTTACAAAAAGGTGTTCAATTTAGAATTAAAAAAACTGATGACTTTTTGTAGTCATCCGTGCGAAATCTTAAAAAAGGTGTTTAATTTTTCGTCTAAAAAGAGTGATGACTTTTTATTGTTTCGTGCGAAATTATCAAAAAAGGTGTTTAATTTCGCATCCCAGAAAACTGATGACTTGTTGTAGTCATCCCTGCGAAATCTTAAAAAAGGTGTTTAATTTTTCGTCTGAAAGGAGTGATGACATTTTAGTCTCCCGTGCGAAAGTTTCAAAAAAGGTGTTCAATTTAGAATTTAAAAAACTGATGACTTTTTGTAGTCATTCGTGCAAAATCTTAAAAAAGGTGTTTAATTTTTCGTCTAAAAAGAGTGATGACTTTTTAGTCTTCCATGCGAAATTTTCCAAAAAGGTGTTTAATTTCGCATCCCAAAAAACTGATGACTTGTTGTAGTCATCCCTGCGAAATATTAAAAAAGGTGTTTAATTTTTCGTCTAAAAAGAGTGATGACTTTTTAGTCTTCCGTGCGAAATTTTCAAAAAAGGTGTTCAATTTGGCATCCCAAAAAACTGATGACTTTTGTAGTCATCCGTGCGAAATCTTAAAAAAGGTGTTAAATTTTACGCCTAAAAAGAGCGATGACTTTTTAGTCTTCCGTGCGAAATTTTCAAAAAAGGTGTTCAATTTAGCATCCCAAAAACTGATGACTTTTTAAGACTAGAATAAATAAAATACTTCCCACTACTGAATGAAATATAGTAAGATATAAATAAAAACAAGGAGTAAACATGTGTTATCATTCACCGCATTTTCTTGCACATATAGACTAAACTCAAAACTTAACTTGTTTCGCCCTGAAATTTTTTTGGCATCTGCAAAAAATAAATTACATCCCAAACACTCGGTACGTGACTTTTTGGCGCCGCCGTTTTGGCGCCGCCGTTTTGGCGCCGCCGTTTTGGCGCCGCCATTGCGCAATAACATTTGCGTTTTGCAGTCTATTTCCGGTTCAGTGTATACGACGCGTGAAACAAATTGACGAAATCCTTGCTGAAATAGAAAGTGAATGTACGGCTTGTTGTTGCGTTAATTGAAGCTGGATCGATGAAAATATTCCTGGTTTAATTGGAGCTGGATTTATTAAGCGAACGCATGAGAAATGGAAGATATGATCAAGAAAAGAACGCTTGAGATTTGTAAGCTCGATGAAGAGTCTTTTAAATGCGAAAAAGCGGCGGGAGTTCCGACGAATGCTTGAACAATTGAAGCTGAAAGGAGATTTTTTTGCCGGTGAAATAGAAGCTGGATTTTTTAAACAAATGCTTTATTTAATAACAAATTATAAGACATGTGAGGTAGCAGATTAATAAAGTACAAGCGATCAAAGCAGAGGATGTCACATCGAATGATTGAAAAAAACAGGCCCACCAAAGAGAGAAAGTCCCGCTAAGACTGGGCCTATTTAGCTTAGTATAGAAATAAGAACTTTAAGATGACATAAGATTTTAGCACGATAGATCGAGGAAATACAGACTTTAGTGACAACAATGAATATGGTGTATTAAAGACAAAAGCGACAGTTCTTTTAAAAAGTCCATTGTTTTGAAATGTCCATAATTGCAATTATAATAAAAAGGTGTGCAACTGCAAATGTGTGCCAACACTAAAGAAGGTGTGCAATTGCCAATTTTTGCCAACACTAAAGAAGGTGTGCAATTGCCAATTTCTGCCAACACTAAAGAAGGTGTGCAAATGCCAATTTTTGCAAACACTTAAAAAGGTGTGTAATTGCCAATTTTTTAGACACCTAAACAAATCCATTGGTTCGAATTGTTCATTATTGCAATTGTAATATAAAGGTGTGCAAGTAAAATAATGATGCTTTAAAGCACACTGCTGTTGTACAAAAAAGTTGTGCAATTGCACACCTTCTTTAGCGTTGGCACACATTTGCAGTGGGACACCTTTTTATTATAATTGCAATAATGAACAATTCGAACCAATGGATTTGTTTAGGTTTCGCAAAAATTGGCTATTACACACCTTCTTTAGTGTTGGCAAAAATTGGCAATTACACACCTTCTTTAGTGTTGGCAAAAATTGGCCATAGCACACCTTCTTTAGTGTTGGCAAAAATTGGCAATTGCACACCTTCTTTAGTGTTGGCAAAAATTGGCCATAGCACACCTTCTTTAGTGTTTGCAAAAATTGGCAATTGCACACCTTCTTTAGTGTTGGCAAAAATTGGCCATAGCACACCTTCTTTAGTGTTTCCAAAAATTGGCAATTGCACACCTTCTTTAGTGTAGGCAAAAATTGGCCATAGCACACCTTCTTTAGTGTTGGCAAAAATTATCAATTGCACACCTTCTTTAGTGTTGGCACACATTTGCAGTGGGACACCTTTTTATTATAATTGCAATAATGAACAATTCGAACCAATGGTAAATTACTTCTAAAGGGAGGACAATGATATTTTGGCTAGTTTTAACTGTACGTAAGTGCTTCTACAAATGCACAAATTCGATTACAAATGCACATTTTGTGTATAGCTGCACGTTAAAAAAGCCCTGCCGGGTACCCGGCTAATCGTATCGTATCTGACCATTTGTAAAGCGCTTCTTGCAGCAAGAGCCTTTCAGAAGCGCTCCCAGTGTGTGCAACTCCGAGAGAAAAGGCAGGTCTTTAGACAAGAGAAAGATGACGAAAGACTACCAGAGAGGATGGCTAATGTTCTAATATAGCGGCAGTTTTCTGATTTTATTGAATGCCAGATACGATTGCAACAATTATTATTCAAAAGCTTAACTACATGTACATCATGTGACCACATTGACTATACTCACTGCCATACCATATAACAATTAAGGAAGTTATATTACATTGCGACAAAAAATACTTAACATCAGATTTTTGAACACAGACAAACATACTTTTGCTTAAATCGGAGTTGGATTGTTCATCAATGCAACACCAGTTTAAGGAAGAACATTTTCAGCAATCCAGCTCCAATGAAATTTAATTGTGGTATTACCTAATACGAATAAAAACAAGCTTTGACCCTTTCAGATCAAGTGAGGAGTGTACGTCGAACATACATTCTGAGCTATTTCGGGCATAACTTTTGAACGGCGTGGAATATCATCACAAAATTTAACTCAAAATGTGCGTAAATGAACCGCCTAAAATTACCTACAATTTGATAATTTTTATACTTTAGAATGAGGGAGAAAAAAATTCCGGCGCCAAAACGTCCGGCGCCAAAACGGCGGCGCCAAAACGTCCTGCTTCGCGAATAACATACATTCCATGCCATAAATCATAGTTGGATACTGTTGAAAGATTGTTTCATTTCGATGCTTTATATAAAGACAATGCAATTGCGTGAGCGACTTAGATTGGATTTTAATTACATTTACACAGTATTTTATTATAGGTTTTAATTACATTTATACATTAATTCTCCTGTGCATGACTGACACCCTGAATTTTTTTTTGGCCACCATGGATGGGGGGGGCCACGTCCCATGGTGATTTGAAATGGGGGGGGCCATGGCCGGATTGGCCCCCCCCTGGATCCGCCCTTGACTCCAGGCAGTCTTGATTGAGTCTGATTGCCATAACCGTAATATTGATGAGCATTATGACCGCATTAATACCTGCTATCAGCAGACATTACTTTTATATTTTTGTAGGCTGAGAGTTGGATGACTGTTTGCATGCTAAAGACCGTTTCGGTTGGTGGGATAAATAGATTTCAAAGAACTGCTTAGAATAGGCTGATTAGGCTGATCTCATAGGAACAAAATGGATGTTGAATTAGTATCCAGTCTAAATATGATTTTCTCTCAAGTCAAACCATGGTTGTTGGACTTTAAAGCCAGATATTATGGATAAAAAAATTATTATTGTTCTGGCTTTCATTGTCAGGATCTACTTCATCACAGGCTCTGGACTGGGTCAAGGTAAGTTAGTGACTATATGGTGATTGGTTAGCAGTGGGTTGACTCAAAGCTGATCGTGTAGGCTTGGGCATTCCCTGAAATAGCCACTGTGTAAAGAGCTGTAGAAAGCTCTTAACACATGACAGCTGAGCTCCATAGATCGGGGTCTGATTTATTTCAGGGTCTGATTTATTTGTGCTATACTGTATAATGTATATAATATAATAAAACCTGCATTTTAATATTAGCATTGTTACGATTTAAGTCTGTTTAACCAAACCCATCAGATGCCCTCAATTGTCTTGTGTCAGCAACCTAATTTTCATTGCTTTACAAATGAGGGGAACCCAGTTTTTCTTGGCATTTAATTTCCCAATTATGCAAGTGAAACTCGCAATAAGTTTTATTAGCAAGTTTGCTAACAGATCTCGAGCTGTGAGCTTTGGTATGGGAATGAACTCTAAATGCGAGTACATAATATAATTGGCTTAAAAATTGTAATTGATGGTGTATCCGTTAATGTCAGTCAGTATGTTTTTTGTGCATTTAGGATGTATGCATTATGTACACCATAATTGTTTTCTTTCTGTGTGTCCTTTTAATGTGTTATATCCCAGCCTTAATTTTCCAGTGGCCAGAACTGCACTTGTCCGTGAACTCAGTGTAATCTTTTAAATGTGAACCAGGCAATGTTACTGTGCTCCCATCAACTATGTCATTAAACATTTATTATTATTTATTTTGTTGTTGTTGTTATTATTATTATCATTAAATTATTATTATTATTATGAGTTTTTGACAGTTGATTTGATGTTCGGGTAGTCATTATAATTTATTATTATTATTATTGTTATTATTAATTGCCCTGAGGCCCGTGCATGGTCACATCGAATAGGTATTCGATAAATATTCCCCATCCACTGTAAAAAGCTATTGTACTTATCCAAAGTAAATGTTTCTCTTCCACTGTAACATCCCCACCCCACCCCCCGCCTCTAAGTGACCTCCGTAACACCAGGTGTATAAAGACGGTTGGTGGTTATTTTCTTTTCCATGACAGATGGTCTTCTGCTGCTCGGATCCGAATCCGGAATCGGATTCATTGAAGGACGCGTGTTCAATGAATGGTCTTCCAGCAACAGTTCCATCTTTCTCGTTCAGTCGTTGAATCTTTCCGGCGAGAGTCGGATCAAGCATCTGGCTGGACGGTTTTCCGATGACGTTCTGCTGTGGTTTCGTCCAGGGGACTCAGGTTCGATTGTCTACATAACTGGTCGTGTCAGAGCAAGGAACTTCTCAAGTCCTGTTCTGCATTTTCATGACAGGTGCTCTGGTCAGGTGAGGCTCATAAACCTATCAGATAGGATAGCTTGTAATTTTTATTTCTGAAAATGGATCAGTGTCGTATGAAAAGTTCTTCAAATTAGCTTCGAGCAAGGCATCTTGGACATGCTCTACATGTGTCCCCAAGATGCCTTGTTTTGAGCTAATTTCTGCTTTAATGTTCCTAAATAATCTATTCAATGTATTGATTATTTTAGAAGCTGAAAGGAACATTAGGGCAGAAGTTCGTCTGTGCAGGAGCTTTAGACAAGTTGTGGACTGGGTTGGATGATTTAACTGCTTCAGTGGATAGCCTACTATTATGGCTTTTAAGAGGAAAGTAGGAAAATAGGGCTATAATGCAATGGTTCCAACACAGATTGAACATCTTTTGAAGTTCTGAACCATTTGAAGCCCTTGTTTTATTATGTTATACAAGACCAATGGAGGAGACATGAAACGTGGCATCAATAGTAGACGATGTGAGTCATCTTTGCAGTCCCGTGATGTACTGAGACCCATTTACCTCCCAGATTATGCTCATAATTGCACTGCTTGGGAACGAAGGGACCAGTATGACAACAACTTGCAAAAAGTCGTTGAATGGAGTTTAATTTGCAAACGCTTACCCCATGACCAAACGTCATAGTGGAGCGCGGTGGTGTAGTGGGTATGTTCGTCACCTTGCAGCCGAAAGGTTGCAGGTTTGAATCCACCTCAAGTCGCCGCGTAGGGACCTTGGGCAAGTCCACTCGCAATTGCTCAGTGCTTCAGCGTGAAACTCCGATGCAGTGTCCGCTCTATAGTCGGGAGCGCCTCTGAGTAGGGAGCTTGAATGGGCGCTATAACAAGCGTACATACAAACAGACGTGTTAGTGATAGATGACTGTCACCTACAGGAACTTCATTTTTCCTGATACTTTACCCTACCCTACAATGTATTTCACCAAGCTTAACTTGTTATCTGCATTACATTTGCTTACAGGTTAACGGAATTTCAGTCGACTGGCTTAACGGAAATGTCTATTGGATAGATGCTGTGTATAACTGGGTGAAGATGGCTGCTCTGTCCAATCCACAGAACTATGTCAAGGTTGTTGTTGATGAGGGTATCAGCAATCCAACAGCCATGACACTATATCCTTCAAAGAGGTAAAATAATATCCTGTTACATTTGCACTTAGTTCTGTATTGTTTTAGAACTCCCTCAAACAATTGCTGGTTTATGACATTATGCTGGTCAATTGTTGAGGCACAGTTTTCGATATGAGACTCAATAATATAAGGCATTTCTTAAGGAGTTGATAGGCTTCCAGCAGGTTATTATTATTAATTAAAGTTTTAATGTGCCTGGTCGCTCTGAAATGTGGATCTCGGATATGGAAAGTCAGCTGCCAGGCAAGATGCTGTTGGATGTCCCCAAGTGCTTGAAAGCTAACGAGAAAGAGTGAGTTTTGAGCTGCTTTGATGTAAGCAAGGGAAGTGAGTTTGAACAGTGAAAAGAGAGAACGGTGGTTGATTCCATTCCTTGCGTCAACTGAGTAGTATATTTTGTGGAAGATGGTTCTACTACGACAGACAAAGTTTAAAAATTTTACAAATCATTGCACCCAGTCTGTCCTGTACCTTGGAAGTCCTAGGAAGATGAGTATAAGAACATTCTCTGTTCTAATATAATTTATTCTAATCTTGTAGTGACAGATTGCTGTAAATGACCACAGGTGTGTGCATAAGCCAACATATGATCCGTTAATCAAAAGAACTTGTTTTGTATGGTGACTTCTGTAGAAGCATGTAAGTGAGTATGTTCTGTTTACCATTAGCTTCTAATGGAGTTATGTTATAGAGCGATGTTGACATCTGTAATGCTATCTTTACATTTGCCTTTGTGTTCTACTCTTTGAGAGTTTCTGGGATTAGATAGTGGAATGTCAGATCGTGATTGCCTTTGAATTCAAATCCCAATGTGCTCTGGTTGCAATTGGTAATTTTTTATAAGCCAATTTTGACTCCTTGACTGCTTTAGCAATAGTATCCTTGCAGATTATAATTTTTAGCAATCTGGCATTGAAGAAGTTCTAATATTAAAAGAACAAGTGTTTATTCAACTTGTGGTGCATTTGTAACAATTTCTGATTTTCTTCTGTAGCTATATTTTCTGGGCTGACAGCGACTTAGGAGTTATCAAGCGAAGTGATTTGTCCGGCAGTCAACAGATGACGCTTGTGGTGAATTCTGGACAATTGGTGATCGCCATGGAAACAGATGTTGCCACGGAAACAGTTGTTTGGCTCAACATCGTCGATTCTTCTTCTCCAACCATCGAACGAATCACGGTGAATGGATTGCAAAGAACCACCATCTTTGCAAGTCCACGCCTGAAGACTTTTGCGGATCTTACGCTGTACAATGTAAATTGCGTAATCTGACTTATCAGCATATTATTTATTCATTCATTCATTATGGAGTTTTATATAGCGACCTTTCAAAGTTAATAGGTCTGGGGTGCTTCCGACCCAATCCTCACTGTTACTTAAGGACAGTTTTAAGGCTCTGGTAAAACACATCTGAGTAAACTCTACCCATAAGGCATAAAGACAAGTAAATATTAGTGTGAGCCTGTTCCATGCCATGAGATCCATTACAGGGAAAGCATGTTGTTTTTTGTGCGTTTTCTTGTGAACTGCTTGGTAGCGTAGATGTTAGCATGTTAGACTTTAATAGCGCTGTTGCCTGTAGAGGCTAGGTTTAGTATTCCAACTGCTAGTATGGTTGATTAGGTATTAGCAATTTAGCATGTTACATGTGCAATTTTAAAAGCCTTAGTGTGTTGGATGATAATATGGTAGTTACTGCTTGCTATTAATTTGTTGCTGCATTAGTAAAATTTGTTAATGCTTAAATGATATTATAAAATGATAGCAATCTGATACAAAACAAACCATTTTATTGATTTTCATTTAATTAATTATTGGTTGATTTTCACTAAATTTAGCGAATTTTCTATTGATTATTTCTTCAGAGAATAATTATAAGTATAATTTCTTTGATTGCTTAGTTGATTGACATTATTGCTTGATGCTACTAACTGATTGCTTGCTCTCATCGGTTGACTGACTAATTATAAATCGATCAGTTTTTGAGTCCTTGATTGATTTTGGTTAATTGAGGCTATGTATAAAAATGAATTGTTTTATTCAGAATCTTTCACTTCTGGTGAAATACAATGAAAGCGAACTTGGCATCCTGAGTACAGATGGACTGTCAAGTGCTGTGTTGTCACCGCGGATGTCCTACAGCTCCATCTATACTTTTGGGTCGGAACTACAACAGTCAGCTGTTACAAGTACAACTGAAACATCAATGCAAATGCTGTTTACATATGGCAACTGCCAGCTTTTTGTATATTGATATTTAGCTGTTTACTAGTAGTCAGCCCAATGTAGCAGTTACCAGTTTATCCAATATAGATGTTGCACCTCTTAGTTTATTATTAAAAATACAGGCAGGGGCAGATCTAATTTTTTGAACCAAGACCAAATATTTTGAACCCTTTCCAAAATTTCTGTATCTGCCCCTGAATACAGGTGCTGTAGCGTTTTATGTTAGCTTTTGTAGCATTAAATATGAGGTTAGCAGTTTATCTGCTAATTTGAATGAGGATGGTGGTGGGGTGAAAATTAAGTGTTTATCTTTTTGTCATTAACAATGTTTTTTGTTTGATCTAGCTTCGTGTGTGGCTGCTAGATGCGATCATTTTTGTGTCACGGTCGACTCAAACACTCGTGCCGTCTGCCTCTGCGGCCTTGGTTACCATCTGAGTATCAACGGCATCAACTGTGAAGGTCTCGGTTCATTACTGTCATTACATGTTCATACAGTGATGTAAAGTAGTTGCTGGTTTGTGATCCAGAACCATACTGTCATTTATGTAATTATTTAAGGGCTTGTAATTTTCAATCAATCAATCAATCAATCGTAATTTATATAGCGCCCCTTCAAGGTATCTACTCAGAGGCGCTCCCGGCCGAGATCAAGCGAAAAAACAGGCAGTCTTCAACAGTTTGTGAAATTGAGAAGAGCTTGGGAGGTGTCGCATAATCACGAAGCTAGATCACTATTTCATCGGAGGCAAGAACTTCATTATTACTTGAAGAAGAGTAGAGACTTGTGGTCCCTTAAACTAACCTTGAGGTAGCTTTGGGAATCTAATCTAATCTAATATGACATTGGTAAAGCGCTTCTCACAGCAGAGCTATTCAGAAGCTCTCTCGGCATGACAGGCCCATGAAAAGAGAAATGTCTTCAAGCAGCGAAAAGATGCAGGTGAATTTCCTACTAGAATCCTGCCACGAATTCCAGCAGAAAGGTGATTCCACATTGAGGGACCCACAATGGGTATGAATTGTTATCTGTTGCATTTTCTTAGCATTTGTGGATGAGCGGCCAATTTTCTTGCTTGACATCTCATCTTCCTACTAACAGTTCAAGATCAATGTACTCATTACAGCTTATTTGACTAGTGTGCATGTGGAGCAAAAATCTTGAATCAGATATCTAGCATGGCAAGGATTTGAACCCCTAACATATTGACAGTCGAGCATGCTAACCATTACATTACCTGCATATGTTTACGATTGAATGTTGCAGCTGATGCATATCTGACTCCGCCAAAGTATCTCGTATTTCTTGGACCAGCTCAGGGCTACGTGTCGTTCTATGAGGTCTGGGCTCCCGACTGGTCTGACCGTTCCCATCAGGTCTTGCTGCAGGGACTCAACACCCTCACAGCGATGGCCGTGTCATTTCAAGGGAGTTTCATGTATGCTGCTCGCAGCAAAGGCTACGTCGAGATGATTTCGCTGACATCCACTGCCAACCTACGAAGCAGAAAGTACTGGGGCATTGGGAGAGTTGAAGGTATTTTGAACTGACTTGTTTAGCTTCACTTGTGGCTAAGTAAGTTAATGTGTATGTTTTTTTGCTATTTATTTAGCACCAATTTTGTGTGTTTGTCAACGGTATTTTTATTTATTTTGTAGTTTTGTTTGAAGCTGTTGTTATTCTCTTGACCTCAGTACGTCTGACCCATAGATGCAGGTATATGGTCACTGAGGGCCAAGACAGAATTATGGAATGATACAAAGACCGAAGTAAATGAATAAGTCTTGGCAAGTGATTTAAATGATGATGTTGAATACTTTACCTTATATTTACATTACACCATGAGTGGAACAAGGATTTGGATAAAAGCAGTAACAATGGTGATTTCTTGTTGATTTCAATTGATCCTCGATCATCTTCTCAAGCTTTATAATATGCATATAGATTATAGACCCATACTAAGCCAGGCTCGTCCCTTTTGGTGTGCCTATTGTTCCCCAATGTCATTACTGAATGAGTTAATGTGGTAAGGCTCGTCCCTTTTGGTGTGCCTATTGTTCCCCAATGTCATTACTGAATGAGGTAATGTGGTAAGGCTCGTCCCTTTTGGTGTGCCTATTGTTCCCCAATGTCATTACTGAATGAGTTAATGTGGTAATACCGTAATTGTTCATCATTTGTGTTTATTTTACATTCGAGCCTGCGTAGGGACAGAGAACCTGGGGAAGAACACTGTTTGTATATTTGTTTTCGGAACAATAAATAATTTTGATTTGATTGATTTTGATCGTTTGTTGAGGAATTTCAATCGATTGGATATCGTCGAACGTCTATTGGACGGACAGAAAGCGCGGTTGCGTTATGGTTGCTCGT
The DNA here is from genome assembly GCA_949752735.1 of Lumbricus terrestris. NCBI lineage: Eukaryota > Metazoa > Annelida > Clitellata > Crassiclitellata > Lumbricidae > Lumbricus > Lumbricus terrestris. The sequence goes on from OX457038.1 coordinate 67,460,185, forward strand.
GGTGATCTATCTGCGTCATTCCTGCTGCATGGAAAGGTGAATGATCCCTCTGGGATTGTTGTGGATGCACCAAACAGGTTTGGGAAAAGTGCCAAAATATGACACGACTGTTAATGAATCTGGACAAGTTTGGGTTACAGTGCAATAGAACTGCTAAGCTTTTATTCAGTTTTATCTCTTAGGAGGGAAAATATTGCCAAAGAGATTTTTAATAATGTCATTATTATCACTTTGAATAAGTTGGTGCTCTGCGCTTCGCTTTCGAATGGCACTTTACTTGTTTGGAAATTGCGATTATTATTTTATTACTGTCTTGATGTTGTTATTGTTATTGTTGTTGTTATTATTATTTTAGTTGTTATTATTGTTATTGTTGTTGTTGTCATTACTATTATTATTATTTTTTAAAATTATTATTTATTTATTATTATTATTGTTACTGCTTTCATTACTATTTCTCTTAACTATCTATTGTTGCTACTTGTTTTCTTACCTGAGTATGGAGTCACATGTCTCAGAAGTGCAGCCTTGCATATTCCTAAGTATTTGTTGAAAGGACGTACACATCAAGGCAAATATAGAATGAATAATGTTGTATTAAGTTAAAATATGAGAGGATGTCTTGCTGTGTGTATTAGTTTATGTACTAATCTCTTCATGTTTCTGAATTCTTCCAGAAGGATCTTTTGGTGTGAAAACGGGCGATCACCAGCAATAATGACGTCATCAACAGATGGCTCCGGAAGAACACGCTTTGTTTTCAGTAATCTCATATCACCAGAGAAACTGGCCGTTGATAACATCAAACAAAGGTATTCTATTAGCTATATATATAAATGGTGTCACGAGAATAAGCTGAAGAATTTTTTAGGTACTGCTTAAAAGCTAAATGGGTGTGTAATTATGCATATTCTGTTTTCAGGTTGTACTGGACAGATTCTGGAAAGGGAACTGTGGAGTTTGTTAGTCTCGTTGGCGACCAGAATCGACAGACGCTTGTTAAAAGACTTCCATCCGCACTTCTGTACGGCATTTCCATTTATCAGGTTTTTAGAATGTTTCTATAATAAAAGCAATATTAACAGGCCTACATGTGATGTTTATGTTGAACATTACCTTGGGTGTAAATCAAAGTTCAAATGTGAGTCGGAGGTCAAATGGACAAGGTTTCTACTGAATACGCTTTGCGATGGTGAATTAACGACCTGCTCATGATTTCCAAAGTGTTGAGTTATTTTATTTTCTGTCTTGTATTCAATAATTTAATCGCTGATCATTTGCTGATTCTTGTTAATCCCTTTACCGGCCGACAAGCATATAATCATATCTGAAATTGACGACTATAATCGGGATAGCCGGTAAAGGGGTTGATAAGATTTTCCGCAGCCTGGCGTTATTTAAGGTCATTCAAGATAAGCTCAGTCCTGTTTGCTCGTACCTACATCATGCAAAGCCGTGCTTTTTTGTGGTTGGCCCAGCAGTATGGAATGGCCTCCCTCTTGAGCTGCGCCTCTTCCATAAGTCACTCTATGACACATTCTGTAAGCACGTAAAAACTGGGTTTTTTGCCGTGCAGGAGTCGGGAACACCATTCTCGTGGATCATTCGGTTAAAGTTGTTGTGAAGATTCGATACAAAGTTCACAGAAGAAGAATTATTATGGACACTGATAATTGTTTTCTGCATGAAATTCTGTAAATGCACAAAACTGATCCATGAAAATCAGAAGATGTCACTTAGTAATGTTTTCTTAACTTCTTTTAGGATTACGTTGCATGGACGGAAAGAGGGACTTCACGAGGGATTTTCTGGAAGTTGAATTCTGATCGTAATTCTTCCACAGTCAAAGCGTTCTACTCTCTGACTAACCCACCTGGAGAAATTCTGTTGTATGGCAAGTTTGCCCAACCAGAACAGATCGGTTTGTTGAGATTAAATCTAACCTAATCTAATCTAATCTAATATGAACATTTGTAAAGCGCTTCTCCCAGCAGAACTATTCAGAAGTGCTCTCAGCGTGACAGACACATGAAATCAGAAAGGTCTTCAAGTAGCAAAGAGGTGCAGGTGAATTCTCCACCAGAATCCTACTACGAATTCCACAGTTAAGGTCATTCCGCATGGAGAGACCCACAATGGCAAGAGCCTGATATTGGGTTAATGAGGTCGTGACCGAGGTACAAATAGATCAAGGCAATCAGCAGAACAGATTCACACTTTGGTGTGACCTTGTGCACGTAAGAAATAATAATAATAATAACAAAGAAGATTGTCTGGAGGGCGGCTTACGCATCAAGTCACAGAAGTATTTAGGTGCTAAATCTACTGTTAGTTAGTATTGTTATTTAACCATTGTGTCATCGTCTTTGTCTTTGTTTTATATTCAGCAAAGGAATTTGTTTCTGATTGAGGCTCATAGTTTATGTATGACATGTTGGCCTCTGAGGCTGGATAGCCTCAATTATCCTTATTATCAATGACTTAGATGCAAATGGGAAAGCTATTATTAGATTTAAAATCTATTGTTTTTCTCACGGAATCCGTTCTTAGGTGCGTGCAGCATTGGAAATGGCGGCTGTTCGCAGCTGTGCTTACCAACGATGAACAGCAGCTCTGATCGCTCATGTATGTGCTCACTCGGATATGACTTGGCAATGGACAACTCCACATGCCTACCACGTATGCTTTTATTTGACTAAAACAGCAGTAGCGTCTTTTCTATTGTTTGTATTTTATTGCTATGCAAGGTAGGCATAGTTAGGTTAATATAACAATGAAAGGTAGGTGGGCCATGTCCTATTGCAATGAAGCAGACATAATCCCTTTATGGTTGCACCTACCATGCCACAATGGACTGCAGAGAGATTTCAAGCCCTACTTATACCTCACTGAATTGTAAAAAAGTAAAATATATTTTCCTTCTGTATGACCATACAGCTAAAGATAGCAATGTACCGGTACAAGACATGCTTGAATTGGACAGTATTGTTTGGGAGTTTGCAACTGCAAAACAAATGCCAGAGTGCCACACTATCCAAATAGCAACGAAGAGAGTAATAGTGAAGATGACATTTGATTTTTTTTAGATGCGCTGGATCATCTGGAAGACAACTTTCTTCTTCTTGCCGATGCCTTCCGTCCTGCCATTTACCAGCTGGACATCGATACTGAACTCCCAAGCATACTACCTCTTCCACCAGACCAACAGCCAATGGCAGTCACCATGGATCGTAGGAATCGAACGTTGTACTGGTCTGATGTCGCTAATTCTGTCATTCGCAGAAGGTCAATGGATCTGAACATCAGTGAGATCTTTCTACAGCTACCAAAAGGTTTGTTCTGATCTGTTTGAATGTACATCAATTAGTTTATCGATGATTAAATGAATTTTAAAAAGAATTTAAGCCTTTATTGAAACCATGCTGTCACTGATAATTACACAGTTCATTTGAAACAACTTATTGGCATCGACAAGAGTTACTGCTGACTGGTTCACTTGATTTTGTATAACAGAATTTTTTAGCAAATTTACATGTTGCATCGTTTTTAATAACTTCAAACTGCGGTGCTTTGTGCATTTTCTCACTAAGATGTTAGCTGTACGTCGCTTACAAGATGCACTTTGCACAACTCTTAAAATGGTGGATTGTAGGTTAGTTAGTTAGTTACCGGTTGTAGTTAGGTCAGCAGACTAAAAATTCCCTGCATCCGTTGTATTTAACCTGAATTCATTCACTTCCATTTAATTAGCATGCGAATATGCATCTATATTAATGTGCTGCATGCTGCGCATAATTATTACATTGATTACATTGATTACATTACACTGTTGTTTTGGTATTGATGTAATGTTCTATTAATAGGATCAGGTATGTCCAGCATCGCGTTTGTTGATACGAGTGATTTGCTGTACTTTACGCTGAATACGTCCGGAGTGATTTACACCTCTCCAACCAATGCAACCAATCAGACGACAGATCTCATACGTGGATTACAACAACCAAGAGATGTAACGGTCGATGTCATTGGCCGGTACAGAATTTAGTGATGATGTCAATTACTTTCACATTTAATCTTGTATCGAAAATTCACTTTTTTCGTGAGATGGCAGATGTGCAAAGTAGATCTACTTGATTAACCCTTTGAACCCGACGGGCTTTTCCAGCCCGTTATCCATAGAGTTACAGGAGCTCAGTGTTCAAAGGGTTAAGGTCATTACACTGAATTGGTTCAAAATCAGACCAAGTGGGCTACTGAAATACCACTGTGTCACCCGTAATAACTATACATGTTCTTAAACTTAAGAACAGTGATGCTAAGAAGTGGTCAAATGTAAAGAAATTCATGGCCAGTAAGTAAACATATTCTTTATTAAACCAGTTGCTAACTGCATTTTGATGTACATTCCGTAGGATATGGATCACGAGTAAATCATCCTAAAAATAACGGTTTTGCGTGTCAGACAATCTGCAACGGGTAGAATTATTCTCTCATGACTTCATGTGCATGGCGAATATAATACAGTGTTAAGGAGGGAGGGGCAGTTGATATTGTAGAACATTGCTTGGATCTTCACAAGAAAAGGTCAGGTGATAAAGAATCATCTATTTGATAGCGATAAGTGATAGCAATAATTGTTCGCATTCTTAAAATTAATAATAATGAAATTTATGCTTTTGAACATACTATACTCCTATAAATGTTACAAATAAGATTTTAGTAAAGCAAACTGCAATATAGTTAAAATAACTTTATACGATTGGCATAATATAGCAAATGCAATTTACTTAAAATTCTGTAAGCGGTGGTTATGCATTTGTTTGGATAGGGTAATTTACTGGACGGAAGTTGGTCGAATTGGAAGAGCCAAACTGGACAATGTGACGGACAGAGTGTATGTGGTCATCAACAATGAGATGACGAGACTGCAAGGCCTTGCCGTCCATTCACAGTGTGAGGAATTCAATCAAAGTTCTATTAACATTGCTGATATAGCTTCAGATGAAATCTATGGACAACCCCTCTGACATGACGCAGCACTCGGGAATAAGATAGAAGATTCACTTCTGTCAATCAATCACATAAATTTATATAGTGCCCCTTTTTATTCCCCCTATTGATCTCTGTGCGACATTGTTTGCTCTGTTCATGTTCAATGGCAGTGAGTAGGAATCTGGAAGGGCATTATATAAATTCTGATTGATTGATTATTGATTGAATATGCAAGAAGCATAATAGATGTTCTAATTAAGTAACAGGTTTCCAGTATTTCATAAATATGTTTTCAGGGAACCGAATCTTCTGGTGCAATGGTTCTTCTGTCTATGCGAGTGATTTGAACGGTGCAAACGTAACGACGGTTGTTGATCTCGATCCATCTGTGATCTGTGTTGGTGTGGCTGCGTACGATGACGTTCTCTACGCGATCGACTCAAACAATCAGTTAGTTACAATGCTCCACCCTAGATGTGTCTTTGTTGTTGTTTGTGCATATACTTTCACCAGTGTCTCTAGGTTGATTGAATTTTTTTGCCTATGTGATGTTGCCAGTGGCAAAGCATCTGAACAGCTGACGTCTGAACTTGTTCAGTCATTTCTTTTAAACAGTACTTATCTATAAAGGCTGGTTCAATCAGCTCATTGCTCAGTTTGCAGTTGAGTAGAGACTGTAATGCAAGGGAAACTAACTAACCGAATGATTTCACTGCGTAATTACAAGCAGTTGGCTGATTGCTCATATTATTGTTAATTATCATTATTCCAACATTTATTAAGGTAGTTTATGAGAAACACTGAATTATTTAGCAGTGACAAGTATTTGTTAGCTGGTAGAATTACTTATTACTACATATGGTGGCATCAGCGGATTTAAGCTGAGCATCCTGGAAAAAATGTATGTTTTTTTATTTGATGTTAAAGTGATTAGCTTATTGATTGGACAAGCAGTAATGATCAATTTTTTAAATTCTCATGTTTAGCATTAGCAGTCTACAATGATGATGAAAATGATATATAATATTCTTCTATAATATAATATTATGAGTAAGCACGAGTTTACTCAAGCAATTTTTGAATCAATTCATTTTCAGTTTATAGCAGAGAGAGATCTTGTGTGAACTAAATTGCATCGAAATTTTCCTTTCAGAGATGTAATCTGCATAAACTGGATCCAAGGAACGTACTACAATCTGGAAAAGATGCCCTACCAGCAGTTGACTGCCATTCACGTTGTTCCTATTCTGCGAAACACAAGTAGAAGCATTACTACTGTTAGCCAAATAATGTGTATATGTTAATTTGCTTTGCTAGCTCCAGCATCTTGTAATCCTTTGAATGTCTGCCGTGTCTTGAGCAAATGATGCCAAGGCATCCAAGAAGAACTTCAATGTGATGCAAATGTAGAAAGTTGAATACTACATTTCGAGTACTTAACACATAATTATTGTGATCAATAGTGCATTGGATACTCAGTGGGGCAGTATGCGTGAAATAAAAATGTACTGGTATAAATTAGCATAGCTTTGCTGCGTCCAGTATGTTAACTTGTTTTCTTATGGACTGATGATGGCTTGAATGTGGCTGAGTTTTTGATGTGACATTGGTTGATGTGTTTTGCATTTGATACTGACAAGTTAGATGTTAATAATTAGTTCAGATTATTTTGTGTGTAAATTTTTCAGAAGTCTCTGAAGACTTCAGATACAACTGGGATTCAGGTTTGTTTCAGTTTTACATAGAAGAGAGTTTAAACCTTTGGAAGCCATAGGAAATAACATCATAAGAAGCATGTTGCAACATATAATAAGGCAGTAAGGTATGTTGCATTGTAAGGAGGCTTTGTTCTTAAAACTGAACTATGTTTGAGATCCATGTCTTTGGCTCTGTTAGAGAAAAATATATGCTGTTTGACATAAATGTGGGTTTCAATTATTTTGTTTTGAAGGGATTCTTTTCAATTTTCTTGGGAGTTTTCTAAAGTTTAATGCATACATGAGGAATTGTATTGTTGGTGTTAGACAATGGAGTGAGGAACTGTATTGTTGGTGGTAGAGTTCACTTTTAGGTTTTAGGTTCGACAACATGAATATGTTCATTGACCAGTTGCTTTTCATGCATAGTAATCAATTTTGACACTTGAATGAATGACCCTTGTTGACACTATATGCATGCAATCATCTTCTTTACAAAGGCATTTTCTATCAATCTTCTTGTGCACATACAAGTTAACTATATAGATAAGAAAGAAATAGAAGAAGAATAGCAGATCTTTGAGTGAACCCCAGAAGTTACCATTGTCACCGGTTTGTCATGTTAACAACTCGTTTTCATAGACTTGTTGTATGAGGGTGGGTGGCCAGTATTCTTCCTTACTGCCTGATGTTGACACCAGTAAGGTATGACCAGTATACATAACTAATTTAATAAACAAGTTCACTAGGTTGTGTAAATGGATGAAAAATCCTTCAGTCATGGCTGGAATTCCGGCCCTGTTTTGAGTAAGGAGTAGCACTCTGCTGTGATGCAGATTAAAAGTGACGAGACTAAATGTGATTAAATTTTGATGCTTTACACAGGGAAGAGTGGCATTATTGTCGGCAGTGTTCTTGGTGGAGCCGTTCTCATCCTTGGCATACTTACGATTGTTTTATGGAGATGCTGGCGGTAAGATCTGGCATAAAGTTTACATGGATTTATACTTACTTAAGATGGGTAAAATGGCTTTCTCACAGAGCTGGATTGGTACAACGTAGCATTTAAACCACATGCGTTGATTATGTTAATAATCATTTTTAAAGCCAAAGAATTTTTCAATGGATGTCATAAAAAATGTTGGATATAGAATACGTGCATGATTCTGAGGACTCAGTTGTACCTTAACCACGAGCCATGTGATTATCACTTGATTATCATTAGTGGAATTATTAGCACTGGTCTTATTTATTACTGTACATGGTTATAATGAAATTTCCAGGAAGAACGAGCGGCCGCAACTGACCAGACTACACGACCCACAGAAACCTCACCATCCAAGTGACGGCAGTTCCTACCTCTCACCTGTCCACATCTCAGATGACATTACACGTGTGTCATACTATGCAAAAGGTGTCTTCCGCAGCAGGCCAGGGGAACTTCAATCCGAGTCCAACACTAGGAATTCATCGGTCTACGACGGCTGGAGCATCGACCATCAACGGCAAGGTAGAGAACGTCGCAATTCAGGTACGATGGGCAAATATCAGGCGTCCACATATGACACGGCTTCGGTAATCAGCACCGCATCCAGCACACGTCCTTTTGTGAAGGAGAAAAAGCCGAAAAAGAAACGCGGTCGTACGAAACGGAAGACCAGAGATTCTGGAAATCGGAGTCGATCGGAAAGCAGACGTTACTCGAAGGAGGAGGAGGATGAGCGTTTTTCAGATGATGGTGGTCTTCCCACTTTTGGTGGACAAAGAAGAAATTCATCTCATGATATGACCATCTCTACAGCATCAGCTTTTCATGCAAAGTCATTCTTTGGTGGGAGGTCTTGGGGCGATACGCTGCCCAAGCAATTTTAGACGTCTGAAGTTGGGGAAATTAAATTAATTTTTGCCACATCTACAGTATGGATCATAAAAAGTCGACGTGGTCTAGTGCTTTAACTCAACTGCAGCCAGTTAAAACTTTTTACTTCTGTTCCTATTGCAATCATTTGCCCATCTTATTCCAGTTTTTTTTACTTGTTATGATAATACATATCGATGGCCAAGAGCACAGACGTCGTATGTGCAAAAAACAAAACTTTTCAGGAAGTAGGAAAAACTTTTTTTCAAGATACATGTTCCTTTCTCATAAAAAGTGAGATAGCCAAAATGTTTATTTTGATTCAGCAAGTGACATTGTCAGTGTCTTTTATGCAGCAGCATAACGAAAAGACTTTTACAATGTAATTAAAGGTCAGATACGACATCTGTGCACTAGATTATGTCGTATGTGTGGCAGAAATTACTGCACAAATGTCGTATCTGCTGCAGATACGATGTTTGTGACCTTAACTTGCAGATACGACATTCAGATTCTGAATGATATCTTACTGCATATACGTCGTATGTACATACAAGCTTTATTAGGCTGTGAAGAATAATTTTACGCATCGAATAGCGTCAAAAAGTGATTTTCTGAAAAAATTGCAGATACGACGTCTGTGCTCTTGGCCGTCGATATGCAAATTTTAGAGTGAGTATGTGACCTTTCGTATTTCTGATTCACCCGGTGTTTGTAGTTTTTACAAATGTTGAAACCTCTTTTGAACATTTTGCTTTGGTCACACAAATTTTCAAATGTACAAATTCATGTTTTCTTTTCCGAAATTCTGTGGCGTTTAAGAGTTTTACACCAGTTTCCTGGCAAATTTGATCAGATAGTCTTTCATTGTAATTGTACATTTATATAGTTCCACTCAAAGCACAAAAAATCTCTGCATGCAAAACAAGAAAGTCACCAGTGGTGGTTCACAAAATATTAGGAGCCAACAACCAGTGGCGGCGCTAGGGGGGGGCTAAGCCCCCCTAAAAAAGGCCATCCATTTTTTTCCCATGTAAAAATAAAAATTTTGGACGATTTACCCCCTTTAGCCCCCCCAAAACAAATCCTGGCGCCGCCACTGCCAACAACGGGTTCCCATTGAGTTTACCAATGGCATGGATGCTCAGAGTCTCTGGAAGAAGTTGTGTCAATAGGGTGGCAAGATGACAGGTCTTCTTGTATTACCTATTTTTATTTAATAGAACATTTATATATTTTTCCCATCTTGCACATGAATATCGTGTTCTGCACAGCCTAGGAGAGTAAGTGTTGATAGAAGTATAATTGACATGTACCGGTATTGCTTGTATTCTTGTGAAGTTAAGATGAGTAGTTATTTAAATGTATTTATTATTCATCACTGCTGTAATCCATTAACAACTGATAGCGTATTAAGAGTTTACTACCTGCTCGCTGGATTTTAAAAAAAGTTAAAACAGCGTCGAACTCTAAAGCTGAATGCTTTCGTTGACAGTGTAAAGCATCCTACAAGTAGCTTCCTACCAACGATGTATAGAAATTGTTGTAGATACAATATCGTATATAATTTTATCCGTATTGTTCTGCTAGGGTATATTTCTGCTACTGTATGTGGTAAAGATATTCTGAGCAGCCATTCAAATTCCCATGCATCACTGTGTAGGGACCTTGAGCAAGTCCTTCACCCACAATAATTGCTTGGCACTATCAATATTCAGTCATGTGGTGTGTGGGTGCTTCTGAAATTTGAAACGAGGGAAATATCAAATAATTATAGTAGTTGTATGTATATATCCTCCTCAGCGGGATTTTCCCTCTGGGTCACAGCTCATAATTAGTTTACATGAATTATTGGTTGATATTTTATTTCCATTCCCTGTTTCATCTTGTACTTTGTTGTTCTGGGAGCAATAAATAAATGAAATATATTCAATCTCTTTGCATAGAAAATCGCATTGCACAAGTTGTTTTGTAGGAATTCTTATAAAATGCTTTGTGTAAAAGCTTCCCGAAAGAAGCCTACACTTTATAGATCAAAATTACTGTAGAGCATCAGAGACATTGGCTAATTACTCTTGCTGAAATTTAGTACTATGCATATGCACAGTACATTGCAATCTCTTTTTTGTCCTGCTCTGTAGGAGCCACATCATTTGGTTGTATCAGCAGGTTGTGATATATATCCAATAAGCTCCCACAATATTCATGTTACAGTGGCTTGTGTAGTAAAGTATCATAGTTTTAGTGTACACCAAGTACAAGTTTTAATATTTCACCCAACCCAGCCATGCTCCTTCAGCTCACAGCTGGCCCGCTCGCAGAAACTGCTGGCCAGCTAAGGCCTCAATGAAAATGGCTCTCATAGATTACAGAACTGTTTCTGTTGCAATTGCAACTGAACACCAGAACTTAAAATCCAAATTTGTTAATACAACAAAGGCAACATACAACATCTGAACATTGTTTAAAATAAAAATCTTTACACAAATAAAATAAATCCAATTTGGGAAAGTATCGTGAAATATGTACAATCCATATTCTACAAAATCCACTGGCTCGTGTTCGGTGTCATACATTGGCACAAGACAACTTTGCTCAGAACATGCGACGGTTACATCAATTGATTATTAAAAACATACAGTATTTCTCCATGACACTTTCTTACCAAAAATTGATCTGTCATATATTATGCATTGTTTCATGACTATCTCCTCATCAAACACCCGTATCACCATAATAACCATTTACAACTTCTTCACTTTACAGAATCAATTAGAGCTGTGCTGGATAGCATTGTTTAGTACTGCATGGCTGAAAATAAATAATTAGCCACAATATTTGGCTGATACGAATAGGAAATGACAACAGAGTGATACTAGACACAAGTGAACTATTTAAAAATGTAACTCTTTGTATAATATTGCCTTCAATTCTGAATTTAATAAAGTGGTATTACGCAAGCAAGTGTTCTTACCAAGCTTACTTTAAGAAAAACTATATTTGAAATTTTCACGCGAAAGGCTTAAATTATGACGAGTATTCATATTCAGTTTATAAAAGCTATTCGGCCAAACACGAATAAACCATTCCGAGCACTATTCTGTTGGAAGTGAATAAAATACAATATTCAGTACAGCTCTAGTTTAGAGATTGAAGACTGGCAAAAACAAATAATTTAAACTACACTAAGTTTAGGAAATAACAACAAAGGTTATCATAGGCGTGGCATAATACCAATATGAAAACATAAGACAGTAAGTAGGTCATAGAGTTGTCAATTCAAAAGTAGGCAACTCTGGGACCTCAATGCTTGGCATTGTCAATTTCACACGAAACAACAGGATGTCCACTATTATCCAGTATGCCATTTTAAAGTGTTTTATATATTATATATACAGTACAGATATCTATTCAAAGCGTTATCAACGTGTCATCAACAAAACTCATCAATTATGCACAAAAGGGGAACTGCAAAACTGGTTTCCCTTCTATACTGGTCCTCATGCACACACACACATTACGAAATGGAACATCACAAATATAAGTACCGGTAAAGAAATTAACAAAACCAGCTATATTAATATTAGTAAAATTATCACTACTGCACCTCAAGAGACAATATACATGTGGCTTAACAAAATCAGAGAGAGAGTGATTACTAGATTACTGCCTATGACATAGATCTCTACTCAGAGGCGCTCCAAACCTAGACCTGGTCAAAGAGAAAAGTATTGAGAAGACAAAATAGAAAGAGCCAGCAGGGTAAATGATGTACAGGACCCTGTGCATGATTACAACGGCTCCATCAAAGTTGCAGAATCAGAAATGAATTTACCACTTCCTGAATTTAAAATGAACACTGCAAGAACATGCCCATGCCTTTGAAAAGAACACTGCAACAATATGCCCATGTCCTTGGTTGCTACAGCTGCTTTCCAAAGCAATTTCAACCCAGTCTTGAAACTGAACTAGTGCATTTACACACAACTGTAAACCTGCAACAATGAAACACAACCGGCCAAGCACTGCTGCACTCTGAAACAAATATACTGGTGCACTTGATATAATAACGCTGTACACTATACACTGTTGCAACACTGAACCAGTAAACACCCTTCACTGCACCTCAAAAACAATACATGAATCTACAATATAAAATCAATTTTTAAAAAGTGTAGCAACAGCTTTCTGGCGTCGTAACAATATCTATACACTGCGTTTGCATCTAATGTAAAAGCAGTTGGAATTCAAAATGGAATATTTTAAAGTGCTTAGATATGCTCAATCTTCACATTTCAGCAGCCTGAAACATAATAATACTAGATTTTGCATGTACATTTCAAATTTACTATTATTACTATCACCGTCTGCAAGAAATGAATGAATACAATTAGACATGGTCCAACTGAGGTTTGGGCAACAAAAGAAAGCATTGGCCAGTCACTTCTCTCACATGTTCAGAATCATTCTGCAGTGATCAGATGATGCTGTTAACAGTAGAACACCTGTTTCACTTGAAGCAATTTTTCGTTCAGTTTATTCGTTATATTAGATTTGATTAGTGGCCATTTATAAGTTAATCGTTGGGTTTGATGTTCCTTAACTTTAAGGATTAGCACGTGTATTCTAACAAGATAAAGCCACAGCAGTGGACTGCCTCAACAATTAGACAGTTCTATTATTACATACCATTTACATTGTTGAGTGCAAGTAATACATAAGGTTGAAATACTGTAAAGCATACACTTTACTATAAAGTATCAGGATAGAAAGTATAAATTTTCTACAGTTTAATACAGCATCAACCAGAAAAATCCTCTTCCGACCATGGCTGTACTCTAGGTGTGATATATTTCTTGGCGTCATTTGATCATGGCAGCCTGGTCGCGGTCCTCCAATTTCTGTTGCAAGCCAATTGAATCCAGGAATGAATTGACGGCTCCGATGTACTGGACTGGATGGTGGAGAAAATGGCCGACGTGGGGAGTGTCATCCCAGCACCTGAAACAGCCAATACATTAACGGTTAACATTAAAAATTTGAACCATCTTCTGAGATATGCAAACAAGATTAACACCAGAATTAATAAACATTGACACAATTCACACATTGGAAATATGAAATATTAATCATGTACCCAGACTAAAGCTAAAAAGGCACAACAATAAATTTGTAAAAATTAACTACTTGTAAGAAAATGCAAAAGTTTCTATGATTCCTCTTAAAACATGACACTATTTTAAAGATTTGTGTACGAAATAAAAAAGTATATTTCTCTTAAAAATTAAATATCCTGAGAAGTTCTTTACTTGCACGATTATACACGAACGAAATTGTAAAACATCTCTGATTTCTCTTAAAATTAAACATAACAAAGTCCTCAACTACTGATGCTGCATTCAACTGACACTTGAAATATTAATCACGAAATCCTTCAAATTCCAAGAAGAGAGTTGGTATCCACAGCAACAACGACCAACCTGGAAGTGACTGGAATGCCCTGCTTGCTCCAATCTCCCATCAGAGTCTCAATCGGACCGGGTACTCCAATCGGATCGCTTCTCGAATAAAAGACCAGCGAAGGACTGCGCAGGGGATTCTGGTGGAACATGTTAGACGACCGAAGGTAGTGCTGCGTCACCTCGTTTTTGAAAAGCCTCAAGTACCCATCCAGCGACGCTTTAATTGTCTTTTGTAGCAAGGGGTTTGCCGTCATCGCAAGCCCCACGCCCCGTGGCACGCCCTCAAAGTCTACTGGACTGTCAAAGATCTGGCCGCGTATGCGGTCGCTCATGTTGCGGAACTGCTCTGCGTCAGACGTGAACTTGACGATGGTCTCGCCGTACAAGTAACCACCGACGGAAAAGCCGTGAACGAGTATTGGCTGCTGAATGCGACTGGAGTGCGTGACGAAATCCGCGACCTGTCCGACGACCTTCTGCGCCTGCCGCGGCCAGAGCAGCTGAAGCGGCTCCACCTTGATGTGCAATACATCGAAACCCTTTCCTACACAACACAATCACTATATATGTATTGTATGATCAGTCGGTCATGCAATTAAAACACCAGCAACAACAATGTGTTGTGTGTCTATAGGTATAAATATAAATGATAACACTATTCTTCATATGTTGAGAGAGTACTGTTACTAGTGCATTCTTGTATGTATATTTGTTTAATTCCAAAAAACAACAAGCAGCGTGCCCCTTGTCTAAAGTTATACAAGGATCTCGCAATTTATTAGATTTAGAATTATTAATGATAGTAGCGATAGTAAAACAACAATAAAAGTAATGCGTTGCAACTATCGAGCAATTGTGAAATGCTTAAAAGGTGTGATCTTTAATGTCTTGATCCATACATGCATAATGGTACTAGGTACATACAGTACAGCTAGGTACATACAGTACCATAAGACAACTTAATAGCAATAGCAATTGCAATAGAGCAGAGCAAAGGAACTTAGTAAGATTGCCCAGTTCTCATTAATTCCCAGAATAATTTCAATTTTGGGTACAAATACATTATAACACAGATCAGCTACCTAGATTTTTCCTTGAACTACATGGTTTAAGACAAAGAGCTAGAAACCTAGGTAGAAGTCTCCGTATTTGTAGATGTGTTTGGCCTTTGCCACGAGCCAACCGTAGATGAGGACAATCGGGCGATTGCCGTCGGTCAAACGACTTTCTGTCGCAGGACGAAACGAAAGGTTCTTGCTGATCGTCATAGGCTTGCGTTCAGTTGACGCAGACGACATTTCGCAGACGAAGGCCAACAATGGCTAAGAACGACACAGACAACAGCTGGCTAAGCAGCAGCAATTCAGGGCAACAGTACTGGTAGATTCATCCTGGTATCTTGACTTCCTGGTACATTAATACTGGTATACGTTTATATACCGATAGGTTTATTTACTGGTAGCTGACTCACTGATCCATTAATATGCTTGTGTGTTGATATACTATTAGATTAAACTTATGGTTAGCCAACTTACTTGCAACATGTCTTACTGGAAGATCGATTTACTCGGTTGCCAAACTATTAGGTTGACTCACTTGTAGGTTGACTTAGTTCAAAGAACACGGGTCAAGGTAATTTAAATTCACTTCTTCATGCTTTGACTATCTTACTCATCAAATAGTCTATGTTGGATGCCTACTGCTTATATTGCCCTGTTTCAAAATTATGCACACTGTCAAAGGACATTCTTACATTCCTTCAAGGTTTATCGAATGAATAACTAGTGATAGCCATCACTAACAATGACCTACGGTTCAAGGGGATGAAGCACAAAATTTACAGTCTAAAACATCGTCCAGTTGACCAAGGTAACCAGATATTGCCAAGCCAGCCCGCCCCCCAATTCCCTCTAAGCAGCTCCAATGTGAAGTGCTGCCACAAATCTCAATTTTACTCATTGCAACTGACAATTAAAGCAGCACTTCAAATAAGAATAAGATACCACCCTACAAGCGATATAGAATCATACCACTACTAAGAATACTAAACTAATTTATAATATGCAAGATATATGGAAATCTCTCCCTGAATCAGTTTCTACAGATTCAATCCTTTGGCTGAAAATAGCAGCATAACATTTTGTACAACCAAGTCCAAGTTCAAATAGGTTGATTAAAAGCACAGAGCAAAAAACATTAGTAAAAAGACTGAACTTTGAACATCATTGAGACGCTTCAAGTGGTTTGACTTACATATGGCATACAGATTGTCTGATAGAACTCAAGATTCTGTTCCATCTTGAAAGAGCTCTGTTCAATAATGTGATAGACTAAATGAGCACTTCTCAATCGGACAGCTGATTGGGCAAATGATAAAGTAGAACACAACTCAATTCCTATCAGCAGTTCACCTAAATCTAGAACACAGGTCTGCATTATGCCACATAGTTCCAAGACTCTGCTTTGAGTACTTACACAAAAGCCATTACAACACTACACATAGGCCAACATACATGCATACTATCTTAGGCCAACATACATGCATACTATCTTGTAGAATTGCAATAGAAGGCATAGAATCAGCCACTTCAAAGATAAATAGTAGATCAAGAAGCCACTTCTGATTAAATCAAGGTTATTATACCACCAAAGACGAAAACTAAATGAAGCACCACTTGAGAAGTTGATATAACAGAGAAAAGTAATTAAAACGTCTAAATAAATGGTGCTATATAAATGCAGAGGACTTCAAATACCACTGAAAGAGACAATCACTATATACCAAGTTCAAAATATCTGCATATTTCTGCATACCTACACGCATGTATGTTTGCATGCATGTATGTGCTAACTGCTGCTGCGTTTCTTCATTTCAAGTGCTGGCACAAGTTTATATTCAGTTGTTTCAGCTTATTGTTTTTTTATGCTAAACATAATGTGCAGCTGCCCTCTAAAGATGTAGACAGATTCTATAAGATAAGAGACCTAAGGAAAGGACATGATGTGTGAGTTCAAAAAGATCAATAGCAGTCATACGATTGTCTAAAAAGGCCTTGAGCTGTGATATATTAATGTCTCCAGAGAAGGCGCATTCATGTAGTAGACCTGGCCTACATATTTCGGCCAGGTTCGCATTTGATATCAGCTGCGGTTGTCTGCTACCCCAAATGCACAAGTCGGAGATCACAGATGTAGGCTAGTTTGTCATACGATTGTTTTTAAGTTACCACAGTTCATAGGCCCTTGGTTTGTAGGTATCCGTCTAGCATAGGGACACATGGTTGTCGCTCAGCAAGCCAAGTTTGATGACATGATCAGATGGTGTCCGGTAGATACATACCGGCAATATTGAATTTATGACATTATATAAGTCATAACGTTGGTACTCTATAAATTGCAGAATTTTATATCTGATTAAAAATAACAGCATGATATTGATCAGTGAATTTATGTTCGACATCATATATTGAGAAACAACGCCGCAGACAACGGACGGCCTTGTCCTACTAAAAACCGGGTCAACATATATAAGTAGCGCTGACAAACCTTGAAGCCATCTCGCCTAAGAAATCCAACATTTCGAGTCAAACTGGCCATGTCGATGACTGTGATGGTCGAGCAGACTAAACTTCTCTCAGAATCCGAATTCAGACGCGATCATCAGCAAAATTCATTTGATCCAAAATTTAACCCTCTTCTGCACCAACCGTTGAACGGCAGCCAGTCACCAGTCACCTCACGATGGATTACATATCAGCACAAGGAATCCACACTTCACTTGTCTAAACCGGACGTTCGCTATTGGCGCCACCATGCGATTATCTCTACGCTCCAAAGCAACGAACTTATAATAATAATATTATTATTATGTGCTAATTTTAGTACCAAGTTGTTCTAGGTCTAACGCAAACAAACTATCTTTAAAAATTTGCCCGATTGATGCTAAAGAATAATTATTATTCTTAGCGTCGCTTAGTAAATCAAGGCAAGCAATAAAACGATGTAGGCCTATTTTTAGGCTATTTTCAATATTGTCTTGTGCGAATAATCGAGCATAATTATTATATAGGCATTAGGGTTGTCCAGAAAAACAAAAAGTTTCAGAAAACACCCAAAGTGAATTTTTTCCCATGATTTTATTCATGTGTGGCCTACAGATATTTTTTGCAGAATTTTAAAATGTCATCCTGAGGTCGCTCATGGCCCCTGAACTTAGGTACCGATTTTGGTAGAAATCGCACTGTATTTTCAATACGAACAACTGATAGCAAAGCAGATAGGACTCACAGTTGCATAATTAGACACCAAACTGATATAATTTTCATTACTCTTGACTAATCAGCAATAAAACAAGTTTAAATGTACTATCTGAGCAATATGAGGGGCCGTCCATAAATGACGTCACGCAATTTAGGACGATTTTTGACCCCGAACCCCCACGTTACACGTTGTCACAAAATTCATACGAGATCTAGTAAGAAACTGTCACAAATAGTCACAGAGGTGTGACCCGGCCCCTCCCCGAGGACCGTGACGTCATTTATGGACGGTCCCCAATGAAGTACCAATACGCACCCGCCGCAGGCGTCGCACCATATGGTTCACATCTCTATTTTTCACACAATATTAGTAATGCGACTGTTGTAAATGCCTTGACACAAAGCCTATATGCTTAAAGATGTCGACTTTCCAACAGCACCCAAATTTATTCGTAGTGTCTTGCTTAATGTCTTCTTGTCAAAAGTTTTGAATTGCTTCATGTGCTCTTTGACACCCTGTAAAGGCCATGGAGGATCTTTGTTCAGGGTCAGTCGTAATAATGGTTGCGAAGTAAGATATAAGCTTCAGTGCACGCTCAGCTGTGTCGTTTGCTGATGTTCCAGCAAGATGATCTCCCGCTTTGTCCATGACATGATTGATTTTAGTGAAGTTGATAATGGCAGTTGCCAATACTGAAATTTATTAACTTGGCAAGAATCCCCAGGGTGGTTGGGGGTTTCAACCCTCCAGTCTTTCCTGCAGACCCATAGTAAAGTATGTTCTTCACACACCAATTCCTAGTGTATAAATTAGGCCAGCCCACCCCATTATTTGTCCACAATTCTCACACTGGTGGTACCTCACGGAAGAAATTGTTCCATTTGTACTTTTGAACAAAAATCCCATGATAACAAGAATTAGCGACTCGATTGTTAGCAACACCACTGCATGACTGAGACCATCTACAAGTTTCGATAGGTCATGCCTTCAAACAAGTTGCTCGCGATACAACCTTGACGAACTTAACTGACCCAGAATCACACACTCTGTTCTGACGCTGGATATCAGCAATTACTGGCTAGTTAAGCCAGCCAATCAATGGTCATGTGACCAAACATACATCTCAGCTGAGAAATTGTTTCGTGCTGTCAAAGATGTAAAGGACACAGCTGAGCATGGACTGAAGCTCATTATCAGACTTCGCAACCATTATTACGACCGATCCTGAACAAAGATCCACCATGGCCTTTACAAGATGTCGAAGAGCACATGAAGCTATACCAAACTTTTGACAAGAAGACATTAAGCAAGGCACTACGAATAGTGTCCCGTAATCATAGTCTGGGTGCTGTTGGAGAGTCGACATCTTTAAGCATATAGGCTTTGTGTCAAGGCATTCGCAACAGTCGCATTACTAACATTGTGTGGAAAAATAGGGATGTGAACCATATGGTGTGACGCCTGCGGCGGGTGCGTATTGGTACTTCATTGGGGACCGTCCATAAATGACGTCACGGTCCTCGGGGAGGGGCCGGGTCACACATCTGTGACTATTTGTGACAGTTTCTTACTAGATCTCGTATGAATTTTGTGACAACGTGTAACGTGGGGGTTCGGGGTCAAAAATCGTCCAACATTGCATGAGGTCATTTATGGACGGCCCCTCATGTTGCTCAGATAGTACATTTAAACTTGTTTTTTTGCTGATTAATCAAGAGTAATTAAAATTATATCAGTTTGGTGTCTAATAGTACAACTGTGAGTCCTATCTGCTTTGCTATCAGTTGTTCGTATTGATAATACAGTGCGATTTCTATCAAAATCGGTCCCTAAGTTCAGGGGCCATGAGGGACCTCAGGATGACATTTTAAAATTCTGCAAAAAATATCTGTAGGCCACACATGAATAAAATCATGGGAAAAAATTCACTTTGGGTGTTTTCTGAAACTTTTTGTTTTTCTGGACAACCCTACTGTACATGTATATGTATATACTGTAACAGAGGATTGCATGATCCATTACAGACGAAAGATCACAGAGGACATTTTCTCTGTTTGATCGTACGTGTGCGTTGATGGGTCATCACAGTTAAAGTGCGGTTGATACCATCATGTCATGCTTGGCTATGTTAATTGATTGCCCCGAACTCATTCGCCTCTCTTTCTCAGACAAATCGCCTAAATGTCCAACTTTTTCTATATTGAGGCCAACATGCAAATCACTGTCCTATAATAATTGATAATAATTGTCTTCTCAGCTCATGTGACGGATCGCCGGTTGAGAGGGGCGAGCAGAGGGGCCAGGAATGTATTTCGTCGACCCTGATCACCAGCAACACTCAGGTCAACAAGGTCAACGTGGCCTAAATACTTCCGCAAGCGCGCGTGTGTGTGTGTGTTGGCGAACTTGATGTTAAGTTGTGTGTAAGTGCGTCTGCCAATTTGTGAGTGCCACAGAAATCAGCTCTTGCATGTGCATGCATAATATAATAAAATGTATGCGGGCATTGAATATGTATAGCCATAAATGATAATATACATGCATGTATAGTATGTATGTATCATGTATGTATGTATATATATTTGCATCTATGTTTATATGCATGTGTGCATTGTATGTATATAGGTATGTATGTATGTATGTATGTATGTATGTATGTATGTATGTATGTATGTATGTATGTATGTATGTATGTATGTATGTATGTATGTATGTATGCATGCATGCATGCATGCATGCATGCTATGTATGTATGTATGTATGTATGTATGTATGTATGTATGTATGTATGTATGTATGTATGTATGTATGCATGCATGCATGCATGCATGTATGTATGTATGTATGCATGTATGCATGCATGTATGAATGTATGTATGTATGCATGTATGTATGCATGCATGCATGCATGCATGTATGTATGTATGTATGTATGTATGTATGTATGTATGTATGTATGTATGTATGTATGTGTGCATGTATGCATTCATGTATGAATGTATGTATGTATGTATGTATGTATGTATGTATGCATGCATGTATGTATGTATGCATGTATGTATGTATGTATATATGTATGTATGCATGCATGCATGCATGCATGTATGTATGTATGGATGTATGTATGTATGTATGTATGTATGTATGTATGTATGTATGTATCTAGTATGTTTGTATGTATGTAGGTGTGTATGTATGTATCTAGTATGTTTGTATGTATGTAGGTATGTATGTATGTGTATGTGTGTGCGTATGTATTCATTCATTCGGAAATTTATATAGCGCCCCTCTAGAAAGTATAGGCCTTGGTCTGCGCTAGTAGATGGGGAACCAGCAACATGCATTTGGAATCTGTCCCGCAGAAAGATAGCTATGGACGAACTTAGGGACACCCCAATAAGAGGTCAGGATGCATGCATGTGGGCAAATGTTTGAATGCATGATATAGTAGAGTTTTTGGAAGCCACTTATATAGATCTGCAGTTAATCTTCGAAATAGTAGATTAATCCAATTTTAATGTTTAACGACTCCAAGTCTGCAGCATCAGCAAATGCGTAGGCCTAATTTAATGCACCTGCTGGGACTTATCTGCCTACTGGCTATCGTAACCACGTGCGCATCTAAGAGAAGAGCTGATGTCAACAGTACTGTGTAAGAACATTCACACTGAACGCCAACATACGACATCGAGGTAGGCTTATTCTTTGGCAGTCACAACTCACAGGTCTAATAATATATGGAGTAAAGCAGCAGTAATATGCCTATTAGGGTTGTCCAGAAAAACAAAACGTTTCAGAAAACACCCAAAGTGAATTTTTTCCCATGATTTTATTCATGTGTGGCCTACAGATATTTTTTGCAGAATTTTAAAATGTCATCCTGAGGTCCCTCATGGCCCCTGAACTTAGGGACCGATTTTGATAGAAATCGCACTGTATTATCAATACGAACAACTGATAGCAAAGCAGATAGGACTCACAGTTGTACTATTAGACACCAAACTGATATAATTTTAATTACTCTTGACTAATCAGCAAAAA
Source organism: Lumbricus terrestris (assembly GCA_949752735.1). Taxonomy (NCBI): domain Eukaryota; kingdom Metazoa; phylum Annelida; class Clitellata; order Crassiclitellata; family Lumbricidae; genus Lumbricus; species Lumbricus terrestris. The sequence goes on from OX457038.1 coordinate 67,482,495, forward strand.
AACAAGTTTAAATGTACTATCTGAGCAACATGAGGGGCCGTCCATAAATGACCTCATGCAATGTTGGACGATTTTTGACCCCGAACCCCCACGTTACACGTTGTCACAAAATTCATACGAGATCTAGTAAGAAACTGTCACAAATAGTCACAGATGTGTGACCCGGCCCCTCCCCGAGGACCGTGACGTCATTTATGGACGGTCCCCAATGAAGTACCAATACGCACCCGCCGCAGGCGTCGCACCATATGGTTCACATCCCTATTTTTCCACACAATGTTAGTAATGCGACTGTTGCGAATGCCTTGACACAGCCTATATGCTTAAAGATGTCGACTCTCCAACAGCACCCAGACTATGATTACGGGACACTATTCGTAGTGCCTTGCTTAATGTCTTCTTGTCAAAAGTTTGGTATAGCTTCATGTGCTCTTCGACATCTTGTAAAGGCCATGGTGGATCTTTGTTCAGGATCGGTCGTAATAATGGTTGCGAAGTCTGATAATGAGCTTCAGTCCATGCTCAGCTGTGTCCTTTACATCTTTGACAGCACGAAACAATTTCTCAGCTGAGATGTATGTTTGGTCACATGACCATTGATTGGCTGGCTTAACTAGCCAGTAATTGCTGATATCCAGCGTCAGAGCAGAGTGTGTGATTCTGGGTCAGTTAAGTTCGTCAAGGTTGTATCGCGAGCAACTTGTTTGAAGGCATGACCTATCGAAACTTGTAGATGGTCTCAGTCATGCAGTGGTGTTGCTAACAATCGAGTCGCTAATTCTTGTTATCATGGGATTTTTGTTCAAAAGTACAAATGGAACAATTTCTTCCGTGAGGTACCACCAGTGTGAGAATTGTGGACAAATAATGGGGTGGGCTGGCCTAATTTATACACTAGGAATTGGTGTGTGAAGAACATACTTTACTATGGGTCTGCAGGAAAGACTGGAGGGTTGAAACCCCCAACCACCCTGGGGATTCTTGCCAAGTTAATAAATTTCAGTATTGGCAACTGCCATTATCAACTTCACTAAAATCAATCATGTCATGGACAAAGCGGGAGATCATCTTGCTGGAACATCAGCAAACGACACAGCTGAGCGTGCACTGAAGCTTATATCTTACTTCGCAACCATTATTACGACTGACCCTGAACAAAGATCCTCCATGGCCTTTACAGGGTGTCAAAGAGCACATGAAGCAATTCAAAACTTTTGACAAGAAGACATTAAGCAAGACACTACGAATAAATTTGGGTGCTGTTGGAAAGTCGACATCTTTAAGCATATAGGCTTTGTGTCAAGGCATTTACAACAGTCGCATTACTAATATTGTGTGAAAAATAGAGATGTGAACCATATGGTGCGACGCCTGCGGCGGGTGCGTATTGGTACTTCATTGGGGACCGTCCATAAATGACGTCACGGTCCTCGGGGAGGGGCCGGGCATTGCCTTCTATATACTGACAGGCCGTAATGCTGATTCTGTGACGTCACAGGCCGGGTCCGTCGGCTTCATTGAACAGTGCGTTAATGAGCACAAAATCATCAATACGTATACTGGCAAATTCCAAATTTCTAAAAGTGGCAGTGCTAGTAGTAGTCGTAGTAGGCGTAGCAGTAGTAGTAGCAATCGTAGTAGCAGAGGTAGTAGTGGTAGTAGTAGTAGAAGTAGTAGTTGTATTGATAGAAACTGTAATAAATAAACAGTAGCAGTGGTGGTGTTGGTTGTAGTAGTAGTAGTAGTAGTAGTAGTAGTAGTAGTAGTAGTAGTAGTAGTAGTAGTAGTAGTAGTAGTAGTAGTAGTAGTAGTAGTAGTATTAGTAGTAGTAGTAGCAGCAGTCGTAGAAGCAGTAGGAAAAGTAGTAGTGGTAGTGGTAGTAGTCGTAGTAGTACTAGCAGTCGTACTGGTAGTTTTAGCAGCAGTAGTGGTAGTGCAGTGGTAGTGCAGTGGCAGTAGAAGTAGCAGTAGTAGTAGTAGTTGTAGTAGAAGCAGTAGCAGAAGTAGTGGTGGTAGTGGTAGTAGTAGTCGTAGTAGCAGTCGTAGTAGTAGTTGTTGCAGCAGTAGTGGTAGTGGTAGTGCAGTGGCAGTAGTAGAAGTAGTAGTAGTAGTAGTAGCAGCAGCAGCAGCAGCAGCAGCAGCAGTAGCAGTAACAGTAGTAGTAGTAGTATCAGGAGTAGTAGTAGCAGGAGTAGTAGCAGTAGGAGTAGTGTAGTGGTAGCGGTAGTAGTAATAGCATTAGTATTAGTAGTAGCAGCAGTAGCTGGAGCAGTAGCAGGAGTAGTAGCAGTAGCAGTAGTAGTAGTTGAAGACATTTCTCAGGGTCTTCAAGCAGCGAGTAAGAGTAGTAGTAGCAGAACATGATAATTATAAACAAAACGATAATAAGATAATAATAATGATAACATTGGCAACATTTTCAACATTAGCAATAGTAATAACACAACACCAGCAGCACTGACACTTTTAACGAAACATACCAGTCAGTACATACCATGCCAAGAATACCTTTTAGCATAAAATAATTCAATTTCTTGCAGTAGTAATAAGCTCAAGATATTGGCCATTTTGATATCAATGACACACACAGTGTCTGAAAATTTATGACCACCATCATAAACAGTGTGCGTTAATGGATGCTGTAAAAAAAAATTTTATAGTTACAAGAATGAGAATTTTTATATGATGCACTAAGAAATTGTTGCTCATAAGCTTTTGACATCAAACACTGGAATATACAGAATACTTTTACAAAAGCATCAACCGATTCTTGCGTTGGCTAAGTCAGGTCTCCTCTGTTCAGAGTGTTTAAAAATAAGAAACCATTACCACTACCACCACTACACCGTCACCACCATCACCATACCGTGACCACCACCATCAAAACACAACATCACCACCATCACCATCACCAATTCACCACACCATCAGTGTGATAAATAAATATCACGTTCTAACAATTCTATCATATCATCTGACTTTCCCTCCAAGAAACAGTAATTTGCAAATTTCATAATTATTGACATCTTGCCCTTTGATGCAAAATTTATGTGCACTGTTAAGTAGATAGATTAAGACTATTCTGGGACATTTGACCACAATCATGGTTAAACTTTTCCAAACCACCCATAACCATGGTTCAAAAATATATCGACCCGTAACCATGGTTCAAAAATATACCTACCCATAACCATGGTTCAACTTTTTCCAACACACAAATTTATTTTTTTTTCCTACTTTATAAAATAACAAAAAAAAAATTTTTTCTTGTGATCCGTCATACACCAACCCAAACCATGGTTAAACTTTTGCCAATCAACCCAAACCATGGTTCAACTTCTGCCAACCACCCAATCCACCCCAGCACGCGCCTATGACTCATCATGCGGGGAATTTCCAGTAGTTTCGATTATGAGTCACCCGATCATAAAATTTTTTTTTCTTGTGTATATAAAATAACAAAAAAAATTTCTTGTATCAGTATAAAGATAATATCTTGTATATAAAATGAACTACGATACGTATAATCTGAACGAATTGCGACAAATTCCAAAACAAAGAGGACAAAAAGGATACTCAAAACTACCAAAAGAGGAACTTATAGCGTTCATAAAGCATGGAGATCGACTAGGCGCTCGGGCACCAGACACTAAGGTTCCAGCGCGTACTCTGGGTACTATACGAGAATTGCGAGAAATTGCGAAAAAGAGAGGCACACGAGGATACTCAAGATTAGGAAAAGAGGAACTTACAGCACACGTGTCTACTATTTGGAAATTTGTGGGAAAAAATAAAGCTACTTTTTCGGATTGGTTGACTAGTGAGATTAGTCAGTTACCCCCTCAAATCAAACCACCCGTTCATAGGTTCAAACTTCAAGAGACTGCGACGGCTATCAAAGGGTTTACAAAAAGATACACGATCGAGGGCAACAACAGGGTCGATGTTGAATCTTTTCTCAAGGCTGTAAGATCGCATGTAGTTAGGCTGCTAGCGAAAAATCGAGGAGTAAAAGTTCAACTCAATCTCATGTGTGTAATGGAGAAAGTAGACATAAAATCCGGTGAAATAGCAACGGCTGAGCCTAATTTCAAATCAAAGACTGATATTATTTTAGAAGCAACCGATGTGAAGGAAATATATACCAACGCAGTGGATAAAATTAAGGAGAGCATGGCAAGTTATCAGATGCGAGGTAGCAATTGGCGATTCAGAGCCGTTTCGAAATTAGATATCGATACAGTGGTATACAAGCCATTGAAAGGTAGTTCATATATTCAGCTTCCCGAGTATTTAGCCAATAAAAAGGCCATTATTAACATGAAAAATGATGACGACGAATGTTTCAAATGGTGTATTACTAGAGCGTTGAATCCAGTTGATGAACACCCTGAAAGAATCACTAAAGACCTAGTAGAACAATCTAAGAAACTCGATTGGGGTGGTATCGTGTTCCCAGTTGCTGCTGATGCTAATATTATAAATAAATTTGAGCGCTGTAATAACATTAGCGTTAGCGTATTCGGCTTTGAAAAGAGCGTATACCCATTATACATATCGAAACATGAAAGCGATACCTGCGTAGATCTACTGCTTATTTCCGACGATGAAAAGAAGCATTACTGTTGGATCAAGAACTTTAATAGATTGATGGCGGCACGAACAGAAAAATCTGTAAATTCGATGCACTATTGCAGAAGATGTTTAATCGGTTACAGAACGAAAGACTCGCTTAACAAACACATCGAGTACTGTTCGCAACATGACGCCCAACGAATAGAACTCCCAAACCCAGGAACTATGTTGAGTTTTAAAAATTATTATCGAAAAATGCGAGTACCTTTTATTATCTATGCGGATTTCGAATCCTTCATTAAACCGATCGATACATGCCAACCCGATCCCAACACGTCTTACACCAATAAATACCAGAAACATACTCCTAGCTCGTTTTGTTACCACATAAAATGTTTCGACGATGACCTATATTCGCAAGCTCCTGTAACATTCACAGCGAAGAGCGAAGACGATGATGTAGCGCAGATATTTATTGACAGTCTTGTTGAGAAAGTAAAAGATATTTATAATCGATTTAAATTTCCAGAGAAAATGATATTTGGAAAGGACGATAAGGAGCTATACTACTCGGCTACTGTTTGCCATATATGCGGGGGTGAGTTCTCTGATGGTGATGATGATAATGACATACGAGTAAGAGACCACTGTCACCTGACTGGTAAATTTAGAGGCGCCGCTCATAAAATTTGTAATCTAAAGTATAGAGTCCCCAAGTTTTTCCCAGTAGTATTCCATAATCTAACCGGCTACGATAGCCATCTATTCGTGAAGAAATTACGGGGTGGTAATAATGAACAGATTAAATGCATTCCCTGCAATGAAGAAAAGTACATCTCATTTAGCAGAGAGATCGTAGTCGATAAGTTTATTAACAAAGAAGGGAAAGAGAAAGTGGTCAAGCGAGAATTACGTTTCATCGATAGTTTTAGATTCATGCCAGCGGGTCTCGACGCCTTATCGAAGAACCTAAGTAAAGACCAGTGTAAAAATATAAACAAGTACTATTCCAGCAAACAGCTCGATCTCTTGCTTAGAAAAGGGGTATATCCGTACGACCACGTTAGTTCCATCGTTCAACTGAATGAAACAAAACTACCACCAAAGTCAGCATTCTATTCGAAACTAAACGATTCAGGCATTAGTGATGAAGATTACGAGCATGCAAAAACGGTATGGAACGAATTCGGTTTCAAAACATTCAGAGAATATCACGACTTGTACAATCTTTCGGATGTTCTCTTACTAGCTGATGTCTTTGAAAACTTTAGAGACGTTTGTATGAAGAACTACAACCTAGATCCCGCCTGGTATTACACTTCTCCTGGACTAGCATGGGATGCCTCATTAAAGTTGACTGGAGTAAAGTTAGAATTATTGAGCGATTACGATATGATACTAATGGTCAAGCATGGGATAAGAGGTGGTGTTAGCACAATTTCACATCGTTATGGGCAAGCAAATAACAAGTACATGTCCACGTTTGACGAAAGCAAGCCCTCATCATTTATAACGTATTTAGACGCCAACAATTTATATGGGTGGGCAATGTGTAAGAATCTTCCAACTCACGGGTTTCAGTGGATGACTGATGATGAGCTAAACAACTGGAGATCAATACCGTGTATATTGGAGGTGGACTTGGAATATCCCAAACATTTACACGATTTTCACAACGACTACCCTCTCGCTCCAGAGAATATTACACCCGAATCTTCGACTGTACCTAAACTCATCCCAAACCTGAATGATAAAGTAAAGTACATAACCCATTATGAAAATTTGAAGCAGTATGAAGGCCTAGGTTTGAAGATTACTAAAATTCATCGAGGAATTAAATTTGAAGAAAGCACCTGGTTGAAAAAATATATCGATCTAAATACAAACCTGAGGACCAAAGCAACCAATGATTTTGAGAAAGACTTTTTCAAACTTATGAACAATAGCGTGTTTGGTAAAACTTGCGAAAATATAGAGTCTCGCGTAGATATAAAATTAGTTTCAAGCGAGAAGCAAGCCATAAAACTAGCGGCTAAAACGAGTTACGGCAGTCGGACTATTTTTGATCAAAATTTAATTGCCATTCACATGAAGAAGACTTCGTTGATCTATAACAAGCCGATATATCTCGGTATGTGTATCCTAGACTTGAGTAAAACTTTGATGTATTCTTTTCATTATAATTACATCAAGACCAAGTATGGTGATAGAGCTAAACTGTTATTCACCGATACGGATTCGCTAGCCTATGAAATTAAAACCGATGATTTCTATGCCGATATAGCACCCGATGTTAGAAATATGTTTGATACAAGCGATTATCCAAAGGACCACCCATCCGGAATTGAAACCGGAGTGAACAAGAAAGTGATCGGTTTGTTCAAGGACGAAGCTTCAGGTAAACAGATAGAAGAATTCGTGGGGTTGAGATCCAAGTTGTATTCGTATAAGATGGTCGGAGAAGATCATAAAAAGTGCAAAGGCGTTAAGAAGAATGTTGTTAAGAAATCGATAACCCACGCAGACTACAAAGAATGTCTGTTTACGAGGAAAGAACAATCGAGAAAGATGAATGTGATTAGGTCCCATCTTCACGAAATTTACACAGAAGAGGTAAACAAGATCGCGCTATCTGCTGATGACGACAAACGTGTGATACTTGCTGATGGGATCCATACCCTAGCCTATGGTCACTATTTGTTGAAAACTTAGGCTAAAGAATAATTATAATAATATAAAATGGCAGACTCTAAAGTGTGTACCCAATGTAAAATGGAAAAAAGCTTCAACGAATTTCATAAAGATAAATCAAGAAAGGACGGGTATTGTACTAGATGTAAAATATGTAAAAATGTCAAACAGAAGGAAATTGCACAAAAATACTCGGTTTTAGAGACTAGGGTAACAGAAGATAAAAAAGTTTGTTGTCGATGTAAAAAAGAAAAGAATATATTAGATTATGTAAAAAATAGATGTCGTAAAGACGGTAGAGATAATCAATGCAAAGAATGTAAATATAAATATACTCAGGCGTATTCAAAAGCCCGCAGGTTATATGACCCTGAGTTTAAACTCCTCGATAATATGAGGCATAGGCTTGGTAAAGTATTAAAAGGCAAGTCGAAGCCACAAACGACGCGGCAACTTGTCGGTATTGACTTTGAAATATTTACTAAATGGATTGAATTTCAATTAGAAGAAGGGATGACTATGGAGAATTACGGCTCGCTTTGGCATCTCGACCATGTGTTACCAATATCATCTTTCAACTTGCTAGATGAAGAAGAGCTTCAAAAAGGTATGAATTGGTTGAATTTACGTCCATTGCTAGCACTAAAAAATAAGCAAAAAGCGAACAAAATAGATCGCTGGTTATATGTTATGCAGGAAGTGAAAGCGGATTATTTTTTAAAACATTTAGATGAAATATAAATTTTTTTCACTAATAAAATGGAAATCCCAGCATGTCTCAAATGTAAAATCGGTATCGGTCTTAAAACATTTACGGAATGGATTGAGTTCCAATTTGAGGAGGGTATGAATATGGACAATTACGGTTCGGTTTGGCGCCTCGATTTTGTTTTGCCAATATCATCGTTTAATTTACTCGATGAAAAAGAACTTGATAAAGCTATGAATTGGATGAATATTTGCCCGGTACTATTGGAAAAAAATATGCAAAAAGCGAACAAAATCTCACAGATGGAAAAAGCGTATTGTTTTCTAAAATATTTAGGCGAAATGTAAAATGAGTTTTGAGATAAACAAAGAGATAAATATCGAGGGTGTCATACTACCTAATATCCCTCTGTCAAACATCCAGTTGATCGACGCCGCGAAGAAGCTGAATATCCCAAATTTTCGAGGCGTCTTCTTACGAGATGAACTACCAAAGAAACCTAGGCGAAACGAATGTGGAATACTGAACTTAGATGACTCGAACGGAAGAGGGACCCACTGGTGCGCTTTTTTAAAGAACGGCAACCTTAAAATATATTTCGATAGTTATGGTCTACCACCGCCCGTAGAGCTCATAAAGTATTTACAAAGTCCTGTATACTACAACAGTGAACGAATTCAACCGGATAATGAAGTCTTTTGTGGTCATCTATGCTTGTACGTTTTGAAAAAGACTATGTCCGATGGGATAAAATTTCAAAATGTTATCAATAGTTTGTATTAATATTATCGCGTAATAAAATGCCTGTAAACATATTTGGACAAATGGATAGCGGATCAGCGCCACGAGTAATAGCAGGCGGTGTCACATTAACTCAAGCAAACAGTACTTTTCTAAGGGTAGATGGAGCAAACCCTGTTACTGGAGATCTAGATATGAATGGCCGCGTGATAAAAGGTCTACCTACAACGAATACTTCGGAATCGGGAAAAGACCAGGCACTAAGTCGAGGACAGGCTATAGATTTAATAACGAATCACGATAATGTACCGACGAACGATAATCATTTGACTAACAAGAAATACGTCGATGCAACGGCTGAAAAATATGTCAACACGAAAGCAATCGGGCCCGTGATTAGCATGCACTCTACAGCTACGCAAGCCATAAGCGCCAATACACACACAAAAGTTTCTTTCAATATAGAAAGACTCTACAAAGAGTTCGAGGCTAGAATGGGGACTGAGTTCTATCCCGGTAAAGCCGGTTGCTATATCGTTTCAACGCACATAGAATTTCGCACATACCGTGCTGCTACTTCGGGTTACGTTTACCTGTATAAAAATGGAGGGGTGCATATGCAAATTGCGGGCGGAGAGGGTGCGCGTAATGCCGATGCTATCAATGCAACAGGTAGTACCATACTTTATCTAACCGAAAACGACTACCTCGAGATAGGTGTTTTTTCAACTGCCGCTGTGGGCATAGTAGCTAAGGATTTTTCCATCGCATTCTTACGACCATAGCGACTGAAAAAATATCACCGCGTAATAAAATGCCTGTAAACATATTTGGTCAAATGGATGGTGGATCAACACCACGAGTAATAGCAGGTGGTGTCACATTATCCCAAGTCAACAATACTTTTCTAAGACGAGATGGAGCGAATGCGGTTACAGGAGATCTAGATATGAATGGTAAATGCATTAAAGGTCTACCTATAACGAATAATCCGGATGCAGGAATGGATGAGGCTCTAAGTTATGGACAAGCCTATGATTTGATAACGAATCACAATGGCACTCCATCCAACGATAATCATTTAACAAATAAAAAATATGTCGACGAACAAATTGCTTCGACCAACCGATTCTTTGGCCCGGCGTTTAGTGCTTTCACCTCCGCTGCCCAGGCTATCCGCGCTAGCACCTCCACGACAGTAAATTTTAATACAAAAAGATTCGATCCGGATAATTGTTTCATCAATTTGCAACGATTCTTTCCTCAGAAAGCTGGATGTTATATGGTTTCGGTGTTTGTGGAATTTCACGCCGATACTGTTAGAACTTCTGGTAATGTTTCCTTAATCAAAAATGGGAGGGTGTACATGAAGATGCCCGGCGGTGGAGGTGATTTCGGTGGTGGGGGTACGGCTGGAGCGAATAATAATGTATCGGGTACTTGTCTAGTTCGATTAACTAATACCGACTACCTCGAGATAGCTGTTATAGCAAACGCTGCTGTAAACATTGAGGCACATGACTTTTCAGCCGCATACTTACGACCCTAAATTCGAAACCACATTTAGTTTTGAATTTAAATTTCTACCAAATCCTCCTTTCGCTCATGGACTGTAATTTCGTATCTATTTCTCCATACTCGGCCATCGAACGCTGAGATTGTTCGCGCTTCTTGCCCGTGTGCTTTACCCGCCTTGTAAAGCGATGAATACGAGCTTACTTCACCCGTTTCTAGGTCTAATATATCTACTCGCCTCGGTTGGTTTCTGATTTTTTTCAATCTGTCATATTTAGGGTCCGTGCTAGGCACCTTCGGTTCTCGCCGTTGTTTCTCTTTTTCGGCGATATCACGCGAAAGTACACCCTTCTCGCACAATAGATTGATAAGTTCGGACTTGTTGAGATAAGTTTTGATCCCATGCTCTTTCACCAGCGTTTTCAATTCTGTCAGTTTCATTTTTATAGTACAAGATATTTTTTTAATACACCGCGGTCAATTTCGCGCCATCCGATTGAAAATTGAGTAACTTGTCGTAAATCAGCACCGCGTACGCATCTGTACCAGCCGTCGGAGCAACATTAAAAGTAGTTTTGATCCTAATATCGACAAACGATGACTTTAGACGCTCAGCTTGATTGCTTACATCAATCACCATAATCGGGAAGAGGTCTTTAAAGTCTGACGGTGTGATATTGCTTTGCGATACCAGTTCGTCCGTTCCGTAGAATTTTTCGCCAAACAAGGCCGCTTCTCTGTAAGCTCGTGAGAATTGCTGATTCGGGAATGATAGGTTGTAGCCGACAGCTGGGAATTGTTCCGTGTTTAACATGACTAAGATGTCCGTTAGATTGCAATGATCGAAAACCGATGGGTTTTTTTCTTGATCACCGCCACGAGCGGTTTGAAATCCAATGATGATGTACCTTGGTTTCTCAGCCGATGACTTGACGCCAAGTGACCATTCAAAAGTAGTCGACGGAGGGACGCCTATATTATCGCATTGGCGAGCCCTGTATGCAACTGGTAGCGATACTTTCGATGCGATCGTTTTAGCCAATTCATTCTTCTCCTCGAGGGATGGAATGACATGCGGCATAAACCACGCGATTTTGTCTAATCTGACTTTCCCAGCAGCCGCAGTGGTGGCAGCGTGTCTAAAAATTGCGTCATCGTCGCCTTTACGAGTAAGAGTTAGCTTGTGATTCATTCCAAAAATAACCTTATCGTAATCATCGCAAAATCCAAAAATATGGCTCAATGGAACGATAAAACTAAACGTGCCTTTGTCTCCCGGTTTTCTAATTAGATACGACTGTCTAACGGCGAAACCAAGATTATCCGCGATAACAGCAGTCGCGCCACTATCCTTATACCACAGCTGATTCAAACCTTGAGCTAGTTGAAAATCATTTGGGTATTTGAGTAAACCAAGCATCGTAGTCGCTTGACCCGGGTTACGTAATGATTCAACGACTTTATCTCCTAATTCGTATTTAATGTTGTTGAAAAGATGCATGAGTCCATTATTTGTGAGGGCAACAGCATCGGTATTAGCGTAGAAGGTGCCGTCAGCCTTCGTCAATCTACCCTCGAATAATAGGTAAGATTCCGCCGGATGATTGAAACCATCGTGAGAATAAATGTTGATTACTATCTCCCCTCCCGCGGTGTTTAGATTCGTTCCCTGAATCGGTTCATACTGGTGGTATTGGTAGCGCTCGATACCCTCATCAATCAGAGGTTGTTCGGTAAAGTTTAGAATATCTGATTTCATTTTATTATACGATAATATTTAATTTTTACGCGACCTTCATTCCCGCGCCGTTTTGCATACGCACTAAATCTTGGATCGACGGGACATTTTTCAAACCATTCCCCATCATCAGATTATTAATATTCTCCGAATTCGTCCCGACGCTACTAAGTCGATCAATAATATCTCTACTTTCTTGCGTAACCTGTTTCTTAGGAGCAGTCAACATTTTAACCGCAGCTTTCTCTACTAATCTTTTGCCAGCGTCGGTTGCGGCTATTTTTCCGACATCGATAGCCTTTTTCCCAATTTCTGTTGCCACGTCTTTACCCGCACTAAGAGCTCTAGTCGCTAACTGTTTGGCGGCGTTCGATGTGACTAGTCTTTTGAAAAATCCGGAAATAGTATCGAATATGCCGGATCCACCGATAACGTATTGCTTCCTGTAACTCCTTCTTTTAATGATCAGCATTTTTATAATGTCGACATTATATTTTTGTAACCATCTTTACTCAGCGCTTCTTGCCGTAATAACTCGTCGCATATCGCCACGATCTCGTTTCTTACTCCGTTGTTACCCACCCTGTAGCTCTGAATTCTTAGCTCTAGCTGTTTCGCTAATACATTTGGGTCTTCGGAGATAACGATTACACCAACGCCTTTACCTACCGTACCTAGGGTCATCTTTTCCCATATAGGTTTGATAATTTGTTTGTATTTGTCGCTTCGAGATGAGTTAGGTCTGTTAGGATTTTTTTCCTGTCTTATAGCATTCGTCACATCTAGAATCTCAGCGTAATCAGCCATGTCATTATCATCGTATATCGTGGGGTTTGGCTGTTTCAACGTTAACAACTCCCAAAGCCCTGGTGTTCCTCTGTAAGTTTTATTTTCAACCGTCACATCGTTTCCTTGAATCGAAATGGGAGTGTTGCCGATGTAGAAATGCCCATTTTCGGTTTTTATTCCGAACAGCGTGTCGGTGATTTTTTTATTGGAGAGGTACTTAGTCGGCATATCTCCTAAATACAAGGTTCTGATATCCTCCGTCGGATCGGTGTTATACGCTTCTATCGCCGGACGCTGAAGACCCTGTAACGAAGGAAGTGCTTGTAACGCATTTGAAGTAGCTACCGAATTTTGATTGATGGCGGACAATAAGACATTTTGCTCTTTGGAAATTGCGGATTGTGAATCGACGATAGGTTTGAAGAACTTGGTTAAATCTTGCTGAAGCCCCGAATCTCCTAATTTCTCCGATAAAAAGTTTTGTTGGATATTCTTCTTTGTTTTCAGATATTCTGCAACTAAATCGTCTCTTTTCGCTGGGTCGGTTATTTTTACAAACGACATTTTAAAATTAGAAACATAATGTTTTCAGACGTGTTTTTAGACGTGTGAAAACATAAGTTGGACGTATTTCCAGACAGATTCGTTATTTTTCTCAAACATAGATTGCAAGTACCTCCTGACTTATTACTTGATTGCGTAACGATTCCGCTATGGTTGTAATCTTATTGCCCCAAATTTCTTTAATATCGCTTAGAATCAGATAATATTCCTCAACTGAAATGATATCATCCACGAGAGCTTTTATAATATGGTCGCTGATCGTGTTGAGTTTCGCGACAGCTTGCGTTTTGATTTCTTCGTGCTTCTCAGCTTTCATCATCTGATTTTTATAGCTGTCGATTAAACTTCCCATCTCCGAATCACCTATTAAACCCCATAAAATTTGTTGATTATGTTCATCGATTATTTTCAGATTTTCTACAACGAAATCGGCTCTTTTCGCGGGATCGGTTATTTTTACAAACGACATTTTAAGTAAGTAAAAAAATATAATGTTTTCAGACGTAACGACATAGGTCTACATGTTCGCGTTAGTCGTTTTTTGATAGATTGAGTGTAAGGACTGCCTGACTTCTTCTGTTGCTTGATTGAGGCGTGAGATTTTCGCTTCCATGTTGTCTATCATGACTTTCTTCTTTCTCCTAATTTTTTCAATCTCGCCCAGCATCGAATCAATCTCAATCTCGCTCAGCTTCGAATCAATCTCAACTGAAATGATATCACCTATGAAATCTTGTGTAATAAGATCGTTGATCCTGCCGTGTTTCATGACAGGTAGTGTGTTGATCTTTTCAACCATCTCAGATTTCATCCTCCGCTTTTTATCAATATAGCTATCGATTATACGTTGTGTCTCCAAATCACGAAATAAATCTAATAAAAAGTTTTGATAAATACTCTTTGTTTTCTGAAATTCCGCAACTATAAACTCTTTTTCCGCGGGGTCGTTGATTTTTAGAAACGACATTTTAATTAAGAAGAAAAAAAATATTTTCAGACGTGTGAAAAAACATAAGTTGGACGTATTTCCCAACGTAACAACATACGTCTACATGTTTTCACGTATGTTTGCGAATGTTAAACGTATTTCCAGACGTAACGACATACGTCTACATGTTTTCACGTATGTTTGCGTTAGTCGTTTTTTTGATAGATTCGTTATTTTTCTCAAACATGGATTGAAAGTACTGCCGGGCTTCATCTTTTCCACGATCGATGAGTGATTGTTTCGTCACCTCGTCCATCGCGTCTATCGCAACTTTAATATTACTCCTAATTTCTTCTTTCATGCCGTTGAATTTTTCAATCTCGCTTAGGATCAGGGAATATTCATCGTCTGTAATGTTATCATCCATGAGAGCTTTTGAAATATGGTCGCTGATCGTGTTGAGTTTCGCGTCGGCTAGCGTTTTGATCTTTTCATGCTTCTCAGCCTTCAACGCCAGCTTTTTACCGATGTAGATACCGATTATACTTAGCAACCCCACACCTAATGCCGCTCCTTCCAAAGCCATAGCAATAGGTGCTGCGATTATGGTGGATAATACTCCGATTCCTGAAATTCCAAGCCCCATCGTGACCGCTGAGAGGACTCCACCTACTGCGCCGATTACGCTTACACTTCTATGGTACTTTTTACTCAACGCCGCTCTTTTGTCGCGTTCTTGCTCGATTTCCTTCTTAATTTCACCAATCTTTTGGAGTCGATACGTTTGCGCGGACCCTGTGACGATATGTATTTCTCCTTCCGGTGCTGATGGTAGCTTCGGATAGAGTGAATGTTCTTTTTTGTCTTCTTTGTATTCCATTCGGTTTTATTTACGCAATATTTTTTTATAACAGATAATTTACACGACATAGCGAATCTCCCGCGTTAATGGTTACCACTGAATCGGAGTTGTTTTGAATAGTGACTATGATATCATCAACCACATCATCCGAAACCACTTCGTTTTGTAGACTGCATCTTAGTTCTTTGATACTCTGTTTGAGGGAAATGAGACAAAGTCCCGCACTCATTTCTACCCCGAGTCCAAGAGTTAGCGTAGTTGTCGTCTTTGGTTGTATCGTTATAACATTTTGCGCAAAAATCTCCCATCTTACGCCTCCTAGTAGCCTAACTGGATTGTGGGTAACGCCCCTCGTAATCTTCCAATGGACTTGCAGGGGTTGCGTTCTAACCTCGGCTTGCCTAGTTGGTTTAGTTCCAAATTTGTGTAATGGTCTCGACATTTTATAATCGTTTTATTTTTATAATAACCAACCAAGAATCGTGTTGGTGAACGGAGAATTAGGACCTAGTAAAAGTCCTTTACCAACAGACACATACCCCGACCCCGTTTTCATGTACAACCCGGATCCTGCTATCGAGGCGCCTTTTGGCCATGGGGTCATGTACAAACCAGACCCAGCTGCTCTTATCTTAAACCACTTATCATCATCCTTAACATACGCTACGCCAGATCCGCTGATTTTATCTACAATCTTCGATGTAGCCGCGGAACCTAAGCCACTCATTGCCCCCGTAACTAAACTAGGTATAAGGAATTTAGCCGCTGTTGCTAGAAACGGAAGAATGGCGCCTATGAATCCTCCCTCGACTTTCTTATTATGCTCCAATTGCGTTTTACTCATTTTGATGACTACGCCTGTTCCTTTTTGGTGCGCCTTTGTCATTTTATTGATTTGAGCCTGTGTGAAAGCAAACATATCGTTGCCGTTAAAATCTTCGTGTGCCAGTTTGATACTCACACCAGTTCCTGCTTGAAGAGATTTTTGAATTTTGTCTCGTTGTCCTTCTGAAATATTGACTTTATAGCCTATGTACCGACTCATTTTAGTTTATAAAAAAACTTTCAAACTTCTCTGATATGAAAACGAATCGTCAATTCTTCTCCTCTAAGATTTACCTCTTTCCCATTTTGGTCTGTGAGCATCGTTGTCATCGTTGAAATGGTAGATAGCGTAATGGGGAGATAAATTAAATTATGCGACACTTCGATAATTTTGTACCCCGGGGCTACGTTCGGGAAAAAAGAATGTATTACGTTTACCGTCGTTCCGTTAATGTACGAAGACCCGATAATGTCGTTAGTCAGTAGTAAATTGCTGATACTCATTATATCTACTATGTTCTTCGATTCGTTATATCCTCCAAGATAGATATATTTTATAAAACCTAGAACCTTTCCAATCGAATTCTTAGACGTAAAGTCAACCGCATAGTGCTCTGCTATATTTAACACAGTCTTCAACGTATTGGTGTTTGGTTCTATTGAGATACAGTACTCTGAATTTACCCTGTCGTAATGCCCATTCTCCTTCATGATTCTCTGTATGTGGTCGTTGATATCTGTTATTTCATAGCTTCCCTCCGGTACTTCTATGTTAAACCAAGGGCTCACGCCAGTCGGTGAATACCTAAAGTTGTTGTTTGTCGCGTCGATATTTGGAAAAGAATAGTATGTTGCGAGATTTACGAGGGCTATTTCGTATTTTTTATTTTTGTCTAGTTCAATAGGTGGATTAAACTTTGTTCTGATTTTTGTGCTCTTTTCGCTTACCAGAATGTAAAATGACGTTTTTGGTTCCGTGTTACGAGCCGTCTTTCCCGTATTATCAGCTATCTGTTTGAGAAGCGATGATTCCATTTTGATTAGATTAAATTTTACTACAGCGGATCTTCGATTATATAAAATTGATCGAATCCGCATCGGTATTTGCCATTGTCCTTTTCACTACTGTGATCGATAACAAGGAATCCGTGCGGTTGTTCCCATACCGTTTTGCATAGTTTTCTAAATTCCTCTTTGCGCATGTCCGTACTAGCATGATCGTTGTAAATATAGTCGATATTTTTATGGTCCTGTTTGAACAGACAAATAAAGTTTGCATTCTCTCTGATCGTTTGCCGAGGTAGTTTGAAATAATTCTGAGCGAGGTAAAAACAGTCTACATTACTATGCCTTCCCCGAATATAATATGTTTCGCATTTGTTTTGTTTTTCCAATTGTAAATCATCAAAAATCATCAGATTATTCTTTTCACTACTCATGGCACTCGGGTCTGGTACGTCTTCAGCTTTTTCAAAGAACTTGGCAATTATATCGGATTTGGCTTTTGTGATTTTTGCCATTTCTTCCATAACAAGGGCTGGTGATATATTTTGTCTAGCGATTTCCTTCTGCTGCTCGAATAATCTAACGATCGATTCTTTTGGTAATTTTTCTTCGAATGCCTTTTTGATAATGTGATATTCCGGTTGAAACAGAGATTTGCCGAATACCTGGAGGTTATTATAGTCCAACCAGTCTGGTCTGAGCAATAGATTCAGAAGAAGCGTTGTTTTGCCACAGCCGGACTTTCCTATTATCAACCCCCGTATACTTTTGGGTAGCAAAGGATTATTAAATCTTTTCGATAACGCAGATCCCCAACTCATATCTTTGATTTCCATTTTATTTATGTATTAAAAAAGCGAGATGTATTGCGTAAAGTGTAAAAAACAGACTGAAACGAGAGATATACAAAACGTCGTGACGAATAACGGAAGATCTATGCTTCGAGGCGTTTGCGTTGTATGCGGAAAAACTAAAACTCAATTCGTAAAAGGAGCTAAGAAAGGTGGAGATTTAGTTAGTTCGTTGAATGCAGCTACTAGTAACATTAAGCTACCTTGGGCTAAGTTTCCCGGTGAGATGCATTTGCCAGGCCATCAGTTTCTCGGTCCCGGTACTAGGCTAGATTTGAGACTGAATCCTGACGGGACTTACAAAGAGTGGAGTAAACCTGTGGATAGGGTAGATAACGCCGCTTATCACCATGATTTAGCTTACGATCAACACACCGATACGGCTTCTAGGAATATCGCAGATAGAGTGATGATTAATGATTTGAACAACATTCCTAATCCGAGCTTGCGGGAGCGTGTAGAGAGGGCCATAGTGAAACCTATATTATCTACTAAAGCGAGTCTTGGGTTAGGTTTAAAAAAAGCTCTGAAGTGAAATGGACTGATCAATTAGCTGATGAGTTACATAAACCGGTGGTTAGACATTTTAGGAAGAGGAAGGTGATTGTTAATGGGATAGATGAGATATGGGCGGCTGATTTGGTAGACATGCAGAGCTTCGCTAAAGATAACGATGGGGTGAAATACCTGTTAACCGTTATAGATGTGTTTTCAAAATACGGTTGGATTGTACCATTGAAAGATAAGAGTGGGAAATCTACAGCTGCCGGTTTTATGAAGATACTCGAGGGCGGGAGGAAGCCTGTGAAATTATGGGTTGATAAAGGAAAAGAATTTTATAATAAGGACGTTAAGAATTTGGTTGAGTTGTACTCTACTGAGAATGATGAAAAATCTTGCGTCGTCGAGAGATGGAACAGAACGATGAAAGAAAAGATGTATAAATATTTTTCAGCTAACTCGACGAGAAGATACATCAATATATTAGATGAAATGGTTATCAATTATAATAATACAAGGCATTCTTCCATTAAAATGACACCCGTTAAGGCTAGTATGAAAGTGAATGAAAGGGTCGTATTTATGAATTTAAACGGTAAAGAGATTTCAGAGCCTATTGTACCAAAGTTTTCAATTGGTGATAAAGTCAGAATAACTAAGAAGAAGAACATTTTTGAGAAGGGATATACACCCCGATGGACTGAGGAGGTATTTACAGTATCCCAGATTCAATACACGGTTCCACCAACTTATAAGATTACTGATTCTAATGGTGAGGAAATACAAGGTAGTTTTTATGAAGAAGAGCTACAGAAGTCTACTCAGGAAATATTTAGAATAGAAAAGATTATCAGGAAACGTGGGAAGAAATCGCTCGTGAAGTGGTTAGGATACCCAGAGTCTTTTAATTCGTGGGTAGATAATGAAGACTTAGTGGTCATGTGATGAGTATTTCCCACTCACCCTATGACTCATAATCGAAACTACTGGAAATTCCCCGCATGATGAGTCATAGGCGCGTGCTGGGGTGGATTGGGTGGTTGGCAGAAGTTGAACCATGGTTTGGGTTGATTGGCAAAAGTTTAACCATGGTTTGGGTTGGTGTATGACGGATCACAAGAAAAAAATTTTTTTTTGTTATTTTATAAAGTAGGAAAAAAAAATAAATTTGTGTGTTGGAAAAAGTTGAACCATGGTTATGGGTAGGTATATTTTTGAACCATGGTTACGGGTCGATATATTTTTGAACCATGGTTATGGGTGGTTTGGAAAAGTTTAACCATGATTGTGGTCAAATGTCCCAGAATAGTCTTAATCTATCTACTCTGTTACAGTACTTCTAAGCTTTAGCTTTTCTGAATTCCATGATTCCACGCACAGAAATATGAAAATTAGTGCCAGCCAATATCCTATTCTTTGGAAATCTTTATTCCAAGTAATCAGTTTGAAATTTGCCTGCTTAAAACATACCAAGTCAATGCTTTCCAGGAGATGTCTGACTAAGAGAACCATAGACTTTAAAGTAGGCCTATGTTGCAGAGCAGATGCAGTTTCTCTTGTCAACCTCCTAGCTGTTCCTATTGCCAGTGTCTCTTGCCTCACACTTCGCTATAGCCACTGAACAACACTTTCAAAATCGCTTCCATTACACTCAATGAGAATGCCAAAAATTGAAGTATAATCCGATTTCTCGTTCTTGCGTGTGTATTTAGAACTACATCCTGGTACAGAACAATGACGAGGCATTATCCAAATTCAGTAAAAGTAAATAGCAACCAATGGATTTTAGTGCAACCGAAAGACGTGAATGACGACGACGATAGAATCCAAAAGTTCAAAAATTCAATTATATATATTTAAAAGGTCTAGCAAGTAGCAAAAATGCGTGACCTCATTAAAAATCTCACTAGGTAAAAGTAAAACTCAACGATATTCAAAGTTTTAGCAAGAAAATTTAGAAAAAACGAAGATCGCTTCCCGTGTTGACAAACTTTCCGTTTGAAACGTACGGACCCGCGGTGTGACGTCATCAGCCTAAATTTAGTCAGCATTACGGCCTGTCAATATCTAGATGGCAATGGGCCGGGTCACACATCTGTGACTATTTGTGACAGTTTCTTACTAGATCTCGTATGAATTTTGTGACAACGTGTAACGTGGGGGTTCGGGGTCAAAAATCGTCCTAAATTGCGTGACGTCATTTATGGACGGCCCCTCATATTGCTCAGATAGTACATTTAAACTTGTTTTATTGCTGATTAGTCAAGAGTAATGAAAATTATATCAGTTTGGTGTCTAATAGTGCAACTGTGAGTCCTATCTGCTTTGCTATCAGTTGTTCGTATTGAAAATACAGTGCGATTTCTACCAAAATCGGTACCTAAGTTCAGGGGCCATGAGCGACCTCAGGATGACATTTTAAAATTCTGCAAAAAATATCTGTAGGCCACACATGAATAAAATCATGGGAAAAAATTCACTTTGGGTGTTTTCTGAAACTTTTTGTTTTTCTGGACAACCCTAATGTACAGGTTGAAGAAAGCATGACATTAATTTTTAGAGAGTCTGTTGTAGATGAACTCAGATGATCGCACTCTATAATTGGCATGGGGTATTGCTCTATGGGGAATAATAAAAATAAGAATAATTTAAAAAGTTATTAATAACGACTCTCGATCTTTTTTGGTTAATCGTGCGCTTCTATAGCGGTCTGTCGACCAAATGGCCGAGCCCCAAAACAGCATGGCAACAGTCGTAGGCCTATATAATTATAGCCTATAATTATAGTCAGAACCCACGATATAGTGGTCACTTGGCCAGTGGTCACCACAGGAGCTATGGGGTTGCCGGAGCATTCTGCATTTAATGCAGTTGCACAAAAACCCTTTCATTACTGCACACGTAGACTGACGTACCTTCATCAGTGGCGGCGCCAGGATTTTAGGTTTGGGAGGCTGAAGCCTCCCAGGACATTTTCCATTTTCATTTTTCATCCGCCAAAATTTCTGACGACTTTTTTAGTCATCCGGTCGAAAATCCTGGAAATATTTCAGTTTTACATGTTAGAAAACCCGGATGGCCTTTTTTAGAGGGGCGATTGGCCTCTGTTAGAGGGAACTTAGCCCCCCTATCCCCCAAGCGCCGCCACTGACCTTCATAGTTATTATGCGCTCAATATATAACTTGCAATAATAGGTATCTGTAGGACAGCGGTTATTATCTCGCATTCGCTGAAAAACAAAATAATACATTAAGACCTAAATTGGCAAGCTATATAAACTTCTGAAGCGCTGTCGAGAGCACGTGAGCATCATTTGGCGGGGTTTCTTTTAAGGAACTTCTAGAACGCATATAATCCCCATTCACTCTCATCCCTCCTACATGGAAAATTATTTCCAATCATATGACAATAATTAATGAACTACTGCAACTATTTATAACTGCACAAAGATGCTCTTACAACTGTTTTAAACTATTATTTGCAGCCCTTACAACTATTTTTAACTAGTATTAACTGCACAAAGATGCCCTTACAACTGTTTTAAACTGCACAAAGATGCTTTTACAGCTATTTATAACTATTATTAACTGCACAAAGATGCTCGTAGGTCTACAGCTGTGCACAGATACATTTATAGCTGGACTTTTCGTGTAGAACTGTACGCTGAAGAGACTCTGTCGTTTTGCAAGACTATTGTTGTAATGCCTCTTTGTTAGCACTAAACACAGATTACGGTAACCATTCCAGCCTCTTCATACACCACCACCAGCACCAGCAGCATCAGCAGCATCAGCATCGTCATCGTCGTCACGCATCGTGTAATCACCTGCAGCAGCAGCAGCAGCAGCAGAGCATCTGGCATCCAACGCAAGCCAGCGAATCCATGAGTCATCGTCTGCTGCAGTCATCCTCCCGATGCATTCTCCTCCTATGCGGTCCAGCATCCTCATCTCAGTTGCTGCAGCAACCGTTGGACATCATCCCGTCGATCAGTTCTCGTCGTCGTCGTTGTCTGCGATGGACCAGCGATGCTGTCGCAGATGCGGCGGTGGCTGCGGAGCCTGGAACCAGCAGAGCAGAGGCGGAGGAGGAGGAGGAGGAGGAGGGCGAGGAGGAGGAGGAGGTCTACGGCGACCATCGGCTCAGAGATGCTGCGACAAGTGCACGGCCAGACTGGCCAAGGTCTTCCTCATTGTCCCGAATTTCGTTTGCCTTGTAAGTATATTATAAATCAGATCACTACTCATCCTATGATAATCCCAAACGAATTCACTCCAATGCAAGGAGCTGCCGAGAGGAGCGTTGGTGGGAGGAGGGGGGTGGCAAATGCCCAGGGTCACGGCGACTTGTATGGACTCGTGCTAGGTGATTATACATGTATATATATATACAGAGTTTGTGATATATACTTTTTTAAATATAATGTCACACAGAATCATCTCCTAATAACCTAGCCACAACAGTTTTTCTTACCGCACATAAGAAAGGGTATGCTCAACTTAGCCTAATAATAATTGTTAACGGGTCTAATCGAGAATTCTGATTGAAATCGAGAATTTCTCTAAAGAGGCTATAGCTGCATTAAAAGCAGTCTGGACGAATCATGGACTAAACGCTGTGCAATTGTATGGCCTACAGCAGTGGCGCCGCCAGGAGTTCAGCGTTGGGGGCTGAATCCTCGCGGAGGAAATTTTCCATTTCACTCGCCAAAAATTTCTGACGACCTTTTTTTATTCGTTTGGTCGAAATCTCATGCACATATTTCAGTTTTTAAGGGGCTAAAGGGGGACTACTCGTGGAAATATTTCATTTTTACATGTAAAAAAGCCGGATGGCCTTTAGGGGGCTTAGCCCTCAAACCCCCCAGGCGCCGCTACTGGCCTACAGTACAGTAAGTAATCAACGAGATGCAATGACCTTCTTTGACCTTAGCTGCGTTAATTGTTTTTGTCCATTATTCGCTGCTATCTTGCGCAACAGACGACACTCTCGGACAAAGGCATCGATCGGCATCCGCATTTAATCACTGATCATGACCTACTTATAATCATGCGACACGATGACGATATCCCTTCCGTGGCATTTCCACGGGCATTATGAAATCCATGCGCGCTATGTATGGGTCCCAAATGGGAGCCTCGTGAGTCCTATAACATGGGCGCCATGTCAGCAGACTGGCAGGTCTTGGAGCCCGTGATGTATATGCAACCCAGCCGCTGAACAGGTTGTCTCAGAACTAGTTTAATTTCTTCTCGCGATTTTATCTTGTATCCGTCCGTCCGTCCGTCCGTCCGTCCATCCATTCATCTTTGTCTCTGTATCTATCTCTAACTTTGTCTCTATCTCTGTATCTCTCTCTCTCTACCTCTACTTCTACCTCTACCCAGTGTGAGAGTTGTGGAAAAAATAACTGGGGGTTGGACTATGATCCACTTAGAATTGGGGTCTGAAAAACAGACTTATGGGGCTGTAAGAAAGACTGGAGGGGTTTAGAAAGAACAGTTTTAAGTTTAGTGAGGAAGGATTCTGGTATAGGGTCCCAAGGTGTAATCGTAGCCCTAATGGAAGGCCATTCCTGAACATTGGACCAACCACAGAGAAGGCTCGATTCTCGATCATGGTTGCAGTACAAGCAAAAGAAACAAGGAGAACTCCCTTTTCGGTATAGAGCATATATATAGAGAGAGAGGACGACGTCATTGGATACCAAAAGTGAGGTAGCATAGTTCTTGGAAGCAAAATTGGGGAGAGGCCCTGACGAGATCGCCATACCAGCTAGCAGCAAACCTGGACGCAATACGCTGACGAATAGCGAGCCAGTGAGGCACCCATATAGACCGTAGTTCCCTCCTCATGACTGGGTGTTTTAATGGTTTGCTTTTAAAACGAGTTTAGCATTGTATACATAGACCTACTGTAACAATCCTCGCCAGTTCTGCAGGTCTTCTGTTGTGACATCCAATGCAGAAAAGCTTCACTTATGGTGTAGACTGTAGAGGGCAGACTTTGTGTGGACACTGTATAGCGGCTTTAGTCTATACATGATAACAACCGTTTCGTGACATACCCCGGCGTCGCCAAAGAAACGGCGGAACGTGACGTGTTTCCGGCGACGTGCCGAGTGGCACTCTATACGTAATCTTTCAGTGAACGAGAACTAAGAACAAGTGCCTCCAAAGACCATTCATCACTGTCGACTATCAATCATTGATGACGTCAAATTATCCATCGTATACACACATTTTATGCATATTATAAAATGCATGGATCTGTTAGCTATTACCACTGTTACAGTAGCAAAAGCAGAATTAATTTATAGCATGATGATGAATGCGCTCTAAATTATATAGTCGCACGGAATATCAATTTATTTAATGTCACCGTACACTGTACAGGTGCAATGTGCACAGACCTATTATAGTTCCATTACGGTATATAGGCCTACGATCACACGCAAGCGTCAGGCAAGTTATATAAATTATATACATCTAGACCTATACATAATTAGTACCTAACTATATGCATTATATAATATATATGCATACATATTAGGCTTAGCCTACCATGTATTGTGTTTTCGTTTATTGGCTGGGAAATTCGCTGTCAAAACTCAGCAATTATAACAACAGATCTAGATTTTGATATAGAAATGGGGACAATAATTAGGTGACTAACACTGACTATGCCGCCTTTATGCAATATTAATTGTTTCTATCATGGCCTAATGAATTGGATTATGCATTATGGATGCTTAATATGTATAAATATAGGCTATGTGCTACATGTATAATAAATTATAGGTTCAAAGTCTAAGAAGAGCTGTTTTCTTCGAGGGAGCATACATGTACTTGTTATGCATGTGCCCACTGTCCACTATCCAGTGACTGCCCACTGTCCACTACCCACTGCCCACTGTCCACTGTCCACACCGTTGCTCGTCCATCGACCTGCTTTGTATTTCTGCCGTATCCACAGACGGAGGAAACGAGGAATGAGGACGAGAGGCAGAATGGGGGGCAGAATGAGGACGATAGGGACATAATAGATGAGAGGCAGAATGGGGGACAATGATTGGGGAAGAGAGGATGGAACAGACGGTAGCCTACATATTGCGGCTGCATATCCAGGTTGGCCCCTCAAGCTCCTGGAGATTGCTGATCGAATGGGGTCGGAGTATGGGGAGTATGGAGGGAAAGGCAGCTGGAAGGAAGGAAGAAGGAAGGAAAGACGGAAAATGAATGGACATCAGAGGAGAGGAAAGAGGGATGAGAGAAGCAAAGGAAGAGGCTGCCAGGGTGGTGTCCGGAGGGTTCAACTGTGCTATCAATTACTGTGATGAACTGAGCGCATATCTACGCCTCCTCCTCCTCTACACGCGCCGCTTCGCCTTTCTTTACGAATAGCGTGCGCGGACTCTTGTATAATGCATAAGATGCCTTGAGACACGAACTTCTGTATTCCATGATGTGAACGTAAACGCAACATGCATGGCACTTGACGAAACAACAGCAAGAATCAATTTTAAAGTGGTAACTTTCACAATGGTTTCCAGTCGTTGCTCGCTTTTGACACCATAATTATAATTAAGTCTAAAGATGCAATCAAGTATAGAATTTCTTTGGAGGAGAATTCTTTGTCTCGGCTCAAAATTGAGGGAGAAGACTTAGACTACCTACCAATGCAGACATTGCTTTCAAGTTGTAAAAGACCTGATGTTAGCGAAACCATATTATTTCATCTGTTGACATATTTGCAATCTCTCGCATCACGTGACGCGATGAGCAAATAGATCGACACGGTCGCGAGATCGCTTCCCTCTATGTACCCTACGAATAGTTCGACTCAACCTTTCATTTGATAGAATGGCGTTGGTAAAAATGAGCATCAGGACGTTATATGCATCTTAGACTGGCTGACAAACAGTTGAATTCAACTCCAGTAACAATTTTTTGATCATCCATTCTTACTAGCCTACGAATTGTAGCCTAGTCATACTGCGATTTGTCAGTCAGAAATTAAACTAAGACTACTATGTCCATCGATATAAATATTTAGGCATCGTGAGCAATAGTGTTTCCGTATAGCCTACCTGCGGTAAAATCGTCATAAAAATTATTACTTTTGAATGCATCGCCATAAATCGATTAAACAACATTAAAAACAACGAAACACTTTACTACATAATTACATATCCAGAATTATCCTATAGGCCCTATGTGGCGTTTTAAAAGACCTGTGTAAAAAAGACTGTACATGTAGTTCGCCTGTGCCGCTCCATCGGGCACATTAGAAATAGAAGAGTAGTTCATTGTTCCAAATACTTCCAGTAATGGGACTGAAGTGTTGGTGAAATCAAATCCTGGCAACGGCCTTGATCGTGAGCAATAGTGTCTTCGTATTATAGCCTACCTGTGGTGCACGAAATCGTTCTGAAAATTATTATTTTTTGAATGCATCGCCATAAATCGATCAAACAACATTAAAAACAACGAAACACTTTACTACATAATTACATAATTATCCAGAATTATCCTATATATGTGGCGTTTTAAGACCTGTGTAAAAAAGACTGTACATGTAGTTCGCCTGTACCGCTCCAGCAGACACATTAGAAAGATACGAGCAGTTCATTGTTCCAAATACTTCTAGAGGCAGTAATGGGGCTGAAGTGTTGGTGACTTTTTCTTAGGTCCCATTCCTCGCCTTGTGATCCTGTCATCGACACTGTTTTACGGGTGCAGGTGCATGGCGTCTAAAATAATCTAAACTAACTTTGGTCATGCATGACGTTGATTTTAATCTTGACATCTGAGCTCACAGCCCATCACAATAACTGCACGTTATTACTACTTATTAGGCATCGACATGAAATAATTGCACTTGATCAAATCTCTTCATAATATATGAGTTCTTTATTATAATCTAGATTGTATTATTATATTTATTTAAATATGCATTAAATTATATTCGCCAACCAGTGGCGTAACCATGAATTTATGATGGGGTGGGGTTTTAGAGGTTTTATGACCTGGCCGGATGCCCTTTCTGACACCAACCAAACAGTAGATCTATTACAGTACCGGTAAATAAAAAGAGAATAAAGTAAGAAAGGGAATAACGTCAGAAAAACAATTGTTTGTTTACGAGCAATATTTTGTTTTTCTTATTTAAGTGGACAAATAACCTTTAAATTTTTCCCAGGCCAATGGGGGGGGGAGTGTCATGAGTTATCTTTAATGGTGAGTTAGGCCCTAGCCTATTACGGACCAGGGTGTTTAAGACTAATACGAAGTACTAGACTATAGAACAAAGCACAGAACTCGTTTAGAAATTATTAAGGTAAAAAGACAACTGAAATTAAACTGAAAGACATAATACATATAGAGCAAAATAATATCGTCGATAGATTAAATCTATAGCGCCCTAATCGATGGTCGTGCCCTCCCCCAGACCCCACCCAACAACTGGTCGATGACTCACGTTACCGTTCGCATGGCGACAGTTTCTGTAGGTGTGAAGAAGTCCTATACGGGTTTCACAGCGAAGGGCTTCTGTCGGCTCACTGGTCTGGTTCGGTTGCTCCGTTCTGAAGTCGACTTCGTCCGTTTCCTCGTTCCAGGATGGAAGAAGAACCCAGCGTCCAGAGTTGCAGTCCTGCTGGCGTTCCAGTCACGACCGCTGACCGCGTCTTGTAGAGGAGTGCCTTCCGGCACCGCCCACCTCCTGTCGTAGAAGTGGCGGAGAAGTTTCCGCTCTCGGACACCGCCCACCTCCTGTCGTAGACGTGGCGAAGAAGTTGTCTCCGTCCTCGTCTGATAGCACCGTAGCACCGTTGTGCTTCGTATTCTCCTGGCAGCACGGTTGTGCTCCGTAAACCCGCCTGGTAGCACCGTGGTGCCCCGTAAACCCACCTGGTAGCACGGTTGTGCTCCGTATTCGCCTTCCGACCACTGGACTCCGACGGTTGACTTCCGACGATTGACTTCTGACGACTCACGGCGATTGACGACGATTGACTCCCAGACAGTCTGTACTCTTGCCTATATAGCCTATCCGCCTCCAGACAGATGACCTTTACCCCCGGCACACCTTCTTGGACCCAACGACCATCGACGACCATCGATACATTAATATATATATAGCTATGTGGCACTAAGTATATATTATAATATTGTCACAGTGTTCCTTTAAGCATATAATAATTATATAGGCCTAAGACATAGCCCAACATAGATACAATTATATAAGCATACAATAACGGCCTAATGATATTTACAAGGGCAACTCGTGACAATGGCCCCACACTTAAGAGAAAACTAACTTAGCTTTTCTTTACAACTAAATTTAAAAACGATTGCCCTGTCAATATCTAGGTTTACTTATCCTAGTTCCTATCAAGACCTACAGATGGCGGCTTAAGAAATCGGCTCCCATATTTTCAGACCCTTTTATGGAGCGTATAGTAAAACAATAAGGCTGCAAAATTAAAGCCCAGCGCATTAATCTCCCATTCACTGGATTGGCTCTTTGAATATGGATCAGAGGCTGATGATCCGTCTCTAGCCAGAAGTGTTTTCCAAACAAGTACACCTGGAACTTCTGTAGCGCCCATACTATTGCAAGTCCTTCTCTCTCAATCGTTGAGTATCGGGTTTCTCTTGGTAGAAACTTTCTACTAGCGTATGCAATGGGATGCTTAACGCCATCTACTTCCTGTAGTAAAACAGCGCCTGCCCCATAATTCGAAGCGTCCGTCTGCAAAATGAACTCTGCGCTCCAGTCCGGCAATCTCAGGATTGGATAATTCATCAGATGCTGCTTTAGCTCCTGGAAAGCTAATTCTTGCGCGTCACCCCAGCTGACTTTGTTCGGCTGATTCTTCCTCGTCAGATCAGTTAGCGGAGCGGCGATGCTGGCAAAGTTCGGAATGAACTTTTGATAATATCCAAGTAGTCCTAAATACGAGCGAATCTGTTTCTTGGTTTCTGGTCGTGAAGCTTCAGCGATTTTCTCTATTTTCTCTGCTTTTGGCTGAATCATTCCATCACTTATCTTATGTCCTAAGAAGTCGATGCCCTGTTCTCCAATTTGACATTTAGTTGGTCTAAGTGTTAGACCGGCCCTTCGTACTCTTGTAAAGAAGTCCTTCAGAGAACTCAGATGATCTGGCCATCCAACAGTGTGGCATAGGACATCATCAAGATAGTTGTCCAGATTTTTACTTTGATCCAAGAGCTTTCGCATAGCTCTAGAAAACGTTGAAGGCGCCGTTACCAAACCAAATGGCATAGTGACAAATCGATAGAGTCCACGGTGCGTTATAAACGACGTGCAGTCCCTGGATTCTGGTTCGACTTCGATTCCCCAGTAACCTTTTGCAAGATCAAACTTTGAGAAGAAATTGTTGCCTGCTAACTTGGCAAAAATCTCATCGGCCTGTGGCATCGGCTCAGCGTCAAACTCTGTGATTCGGTTCAAATCCTTGAAGTCCACACAAGGACGATTGGATCCGTCTGCCTTTCTTACTAGCAACATAGGAGAGGCGTATGCTGCTGTGGAAGGTTCAATCACTCCTAACCTGATCATGTCATCGATTTCATTGTCCAACTCTTGCCTCATAGCATAAGGCACAGGATATGGTCTCTTCCGCACTGGAACATTCGACGTAAGCTGGATCCGATGTCTGACTAGGTTGGTCCTTCCTGGCACATCACTGAAGATGTCTTGGAATTCTTCCAAGAGGTTTTCGACCTCCTTTTTCTGATCTGTTGACAGAACCTGGCCTATCTCCACATCTTTGTAAGTTTCTCTTTGCAGGTTGTTAAAGAGTGGCAGATTTCCTTCCCCTGTCATCCTCATCTCTGCATCAGATAATTCTTCCACGACAGCAGCTGCTCCTACAGCTTGAGTTTCGTCGTTCACGGCTTCCTCGCTCGATCTATTCTCGCTCTCTGTTTGACGCTCATAATAGCGTTTCAGCATGTTCGCATGGAACGTCTTTGTTCGGTGAGGAAACTGGATTACATAATCAGCTTCTCCAAACCGTTTCAGTACTTGAAATGGACCTTTCCATTGCATCTGCAGTTTGTTGCTTTCTGTAGGCAACAGTAGCAGTACTTTATCACCTGGATCAAACTTTCGAGGCTTTGCATGCTTGTCAAAATTTCGCTTATATTTATCAGCGGCTCTTTGCAGATTTTCTTGCGCCAAATGACAAGTCTCTTGAAGACGATTCCTCAGATCGACAACATACTCATAAGTCGTTTTCGCCTCTGGTTCTGCAATGTCTTTAGTCCACAGTTCTTTCAAGATAGCCATGGACCCTCGCACATGCCTTCCGTAAATCATCTCAAATGGACTGAATCCCGTACTTTCATTACTGACCTCACGATATGCGAACATCAATGGATCTAAGTATCGATCCCAATCTTTCACTTTCTCTGCACACATCTTCCGAAGCATTTGTTTAATGACTCCGTTATATCGTTCAACCAATCCACAGTTCTGACTGTGATATGGAGTGCTGAATAGTTGCTTTATCGACAGAAGTCGACCTACTTCTTTCATCATTGCTCCTGTGAACTGTGATCCATTATCACTCAGCAACTCCAATGGGGCTCCCATTCTTGAAAAGATGCTAAGCAATGCTTCTGCAACAGAACATGTGTCAATTTGCTTAAGCGCGATACACTCAGGATAGCGGCTTGCACAATCCACCAATGTTAAGATGTACCGGTGTCCTCGCTCCGAGCATGGAAGTGGTCCAATCAAGTCGACCACGCATCTCTTAAAGACCGTGTCGATTATCGGCATTTTAATCAACGGCACTTTCTGAACTCGCCCCTTCGGCAAGGTTCTTTGACAAATGTCGCAGGATCGACAGTACCTTCCAATATCACTGTAGCATCCTGGCCAAAAGAATTGCGATAGAATTCTCTCTTGAGTTTTGCGAATGCCCAAGTGTCCTCCAAGAATTGAGCTATGGGCTATTTCCATTACTCTGGTTCTCAACTTGGATGGAATTACCAGCTGCTTCACTTCATCGCCGAAGTTATGATGTGGTGATCGAAACTTGCGGTACAGCAACCCTCGTTCCACATCAAAGCGTACGACGCGATCAACATCGTTCTTGACAGGTGTTTCTTTCTGTGCTGAATACTCCCAGCATTTCTTCAACGAACTGTCTTCAGCCTGCTCCTTCTTCAGCGTTTCCAATGTGACTTCATTCTGAAATTCTGGGACTCTTAACTGCTTTGGCAATGCTTTCGCTTTCTCTTTCATATTTCGAGTCTCCACGGCTGACGTCACATTTAACTGCTCTTCGGCACTCATCTCATCTTTCCCTGCGTCAATTAACAAGTCTTGTTCATGCACTTCAGTGCTCTTGTCAAAGGATCTGGGCCGTAGTTCCGCTCCAGCTATATTTCCAATTACGAGGTCGTATAGTGTTTCCTTCATGCAGAGCGCTTTCACTTTCCCTGTGAAGTAGTCCGTTCTGACTTCAATGATAGCGGTTGGCACTTTCCTCATAGTTTTATCAATCAGAATGCACAATTCATGCTTCCCAGTCATCTGATGCTTTTTCACCAGCTTCCTGGCTACAACAACCGATGAACATCCGGTGTCTCGAAGCACTTCGACCTGCTGATCTCCTACATACCCTATCGTCGTTTTCATATCAGTTCCGTATTTTCCCTGTCTACTTGCTTCAGCTATGACGTGCGCTTTACAACCACATCTTAGTTCGACATCTTCACCATCCGAAAGATTTTTCAACGCCTGACCAGCGTTTTCATCACATCCTTCCTTGACCAGCGTCCTTTCTGGATCAGTAGAAGTTGCTGTCGTTCTATGCGTTTTCTTATCAACTGCAGAAGATGTTGGTTTATCCCTGTTTTCAGCTTTTTGTTTCTGTGCATTTCTAGGCTTCCAGGAAGTCTGCATTCCTGCTGCTTTCTGTGAAGTAGGCCTATTCATTCTAAATCGGCAAGAATTATAGGAATGTCCTGGCCGATTGCAGAAAAAACAAAGCCTATCAGTAGCCCCATTACGACTTTGGTCTTTCCTTCCATTCCTCTCATTTTCCTTAGTGAAGTCTGGCTTGAGAAATTTTCTCTCTGTTCTTATTTCTTTTTCTGCGAAGTTCGACTGGTATGGCTGCTTTAGCCTTCCGTCGTGTGCCTCTGTGTAGGTCTCCGCTAATTTCGCTAGTTCCTGAAGATCTTTTGGCGCTCTTTCTCTCAAGTAAAGCGACAATTCTTTGCTCACGACAGAGAGATACTGCTCCTTTACCAGCAAACTCTTCAGTCCTTCAAAGTCTTGAGTGACTTTGGCGAGCTCAATCCATCTCATCAAGTAGCTTTCTAACCTAGTGATGAATTGTTGAGGCGATTCACCTGTTTCCGGTCTACTAGTATTAAACCGTTTGTGAAAGCCTTCCTCCGTCATTTGATATCTTTTCAGAAGAGCATCTTTCAATGCGTCATAATCGTCGTATTGTTCAGGCGGCATACGCGCATAAACTTCTAAAGCGCGTCCCTTCAAAAGTGCGGCCAAATAAACTGCCCATTCTTGCCTTTTCCATTTTCGAATAGACGCATATTTCTCAAATCTTCTCAGATAAGCGTCCATATTATCTTTGCCATCCTCGAATGGAGGCAGCTTTGGTCCTTTCCTCGCATTGACTGTCCAATCCGAGGTCCGCTCCTCTTCCTCATCCTCTTCACCATCCTCTTCCGATGCTGCGTTTTCACTCACGCTTCTGATGCTAGCCGACCGTACAGCTTTCCCTTCGAGCTTAGCTTTTTCCAAAGCCATGGATTGCTCATGCTGCTCCTTTTGCATTTCCAAGGCCTGCTCGTGCGCCTCTGTCTTCATCTTTCTTTCTAATTCTAATTTTCTCATTGCGCATTCATCGGCTTCAGCTTTTGCTTGTCTCTCAAAATCTAGCTTCTTCATTGCATTATCTTCGGCTACGATTTTAGCCTGTTGCTCCATATCCAACTTCTTGAGTGCGTTTTGTTCTGCTTCTGCTTTAGCCTGACGCTCTAATTCAAACTTCTTGAGTGCGTTTTGTTCTGCCTCTGCTTTAGCCTGACGCTCCATCTCAAACTTGCGCAACTCTCTGTCAGCTGCTCGCTCTTCTCGCTCAAGAATCCGTTTCTGTCGCGCTTCCTCATCAGCTGTGTGCTTTTCCACAAACTGAAGAAGCTCAGGCCCTTTCAAGCCACTCCTTTCGGCAAGTGCTATCAATTGCTCCATGTCGAGAAATAATTAGCAGACTGGGCTAAACTGAAACAGAATATCCCCTCAGCGACAAATGCTAGTCTATTCAGTCTAGATAATTATCTTAGACCCCACTATAGGCGACGCTAAAAGAAGTATGTCTTTAAACAATCCCTCTGGCCTATTTTATGCAACGTACAACACATACGCTATCCTATAGCCTAAACTATCTTCAGCAATGCTTCAATGCGTTTGCCTAAATCGTCTATCAGTGCCTAAATCCCCGTCTAATTCTATCGAGACAATGAAAGCTATGTTATACTAATACCCCGACACTAGCCTAAACAAACTCAACCATCCCACCTACGCTGCCACCACATTGTCATGAGTTATCTTTAATGGTGAGTTAGGCCCTAGCCTATTACGGACCAGGGTGTTTAAGACTAATACGAAGTACTAGACTATAGAACAAAGCACAGAACTCGTTTAGAAATTATTAAGGTAAAAAGACAACTGAAATTAAACTGAAAGACATAATACATATAGAGCAAAATAATATCGTCGATAGATTAAATCTATAGCGCCCTAATCGATGGTCGTGCCCTCCCCCAGACCCCACCCAACAACTGGTCGATGACTCACGTTACCGTTCGCATGGCGACAGTTTCTGTAGGTGTGAAGAAGTCCTATACGGGTTTCACAGCGAAGGGCTTCTGTCGGCTCACTGGTCTGGTTCGGTTGCTCCGTTCTGAAGTCGACTTCGTCCGTTTCCTCGTTCCAGGATGGAAGAAGAACCCAGCGTCCAGAGTTGCAGTCCTGCTGGCGTTCCAGTCACGACCGCTGACCGCGTCTTGTAGAGGAGTGCCTTCCGGCACCGCCCACCTCCTGTCGTAGAAGTGGCGGAGAAGTTTCCGCTCTCGGACACCGCCCACCTCCTGTCGTAGACGTGGCGGAGAAGTTGTCTCCGTCCTCGTCTGATAGCACCGTAGCACCGTTGTGCTTCGTATTCTCCTGGCAGCACGGTTGTGCTCCGTAAACCCGCCTGGTAGCACCGTGGTGCCCCGTAAACCCACCTGGTAGCACGGTTGTGCTCCGTATTCGCCTTCCGACCACTGGACTCCGACGGTTGACTTCCGACGATTGACTTCTGACGACTCACGGCGATTGACGACGATTGACTCCCAGACAGTCTGTACTCTTGCCTATATAGCCTATCCGCCTCCAGACAGATGACCTTTACCCCCGGCACACCTTCTTGGACCCAACGACCATCGACGACCATCGATACATTAATATATATATAGCTATGTGGCACTAAGTATATATTATAATATTGTCACAGTGTTCCTTTAAGCATATAATAATTATATAGGCCTAAGACATAGCCCAACATAGATACAATTATATAAGCATACAATAACGGCCTAATGATATTTACAAGGGCAACTCGTGACAGGGAGGTTAACCTCCGAAACCCCCTTGTCTACGCCACTGTCGCCAACTGGGATTATATTACGTGTGAAAAATTAAAATCTGTCTATGACACACTCAGTGTTGTATCGTCCATACATAACGACATTCTGCTGCCATTTTGACGTCAGCCTCATATATCTTAAGACACCAAAGAGTCGATATGAACATAGCGCTCGTGAATAAGCTGGTGCTCCGAGCTTGGCTTCCCATTAACGCTTTAGAAATTCGGAGATAACGATTACGATGATGGAGCTAAATCGGCAAAACCAGTAATTGTAATTGTAATTCTAATTCAGACAAAACAAGTGGCGACGCATTTGAATCGCAGTGACGGTTCAATCCAATGGCGACGTCATCCACAATTTATGACTGCATGTGGACTATGCGTTTCGCGTTCAGATACTATTAGAAGACGTCCTGGGACGACGGTTGGCATTCTCTCATTTGGCCGCTTCGTGTCAACGTTCGCTTAGCTTCCGTGTCCCTCGTTGTCCCACTCCCTGCCCTCTCCCTGCCCTCTCTCTGCCCTCTTCTTACTTTCTCCCGGCCCTCTCCCTTCCCACAAAGGTCGTGATCTCACTTTCTCTCTCCGAATAATCTCCGGACAACCGAGAATATTCATTGCCTTCAGCGCTTGGCAGTGTTTACCACCACGATTGCCTCTGTATATAAGTATGTGCAAGACTCTGATTCACGGCATGTATAGGTGCGTGTGTATGTATGCATGTATGTATACATGTATGTGTGTATGCATGTATGTATGTATGTATGTATGTATGTATGTATGTATGTATGTATGTATGTATGTATGTATGTATGTATGTATGTATGTATGTATGTATGTATGTATGTATGGTATCCGGACGTTTCATCCCCGGACGTTTCATCCACGGACGATTCATCCCGGACGATTCATCCAGTGGACGTTTCATCCCAGGACGTTTCATCCCAGGACGGTTCATCCAGTGGACGGTTCATCCAGTGGACGTTTCATCCCAGGACGATTCATCCCCGGACGATTCATCCCGGACGATTCATCCTGGACGTTTCATCCCAAGACGTTTCATCCCAGGACGATTCATCCGAGGACGTTTCATCCCAAGACGTTTCATCCCAGGACGATTCATCCCAGGACGTTTCATCCCGGACGTTTCATCCCAGAATAAGATTTGAAACTGTGCGCACCCTTATTATCAGCATCTTCACGCTCATTCTCATAATCAGCATATCTGAACACATAAGCCTATAGAAAATGCAATTAAAAATCAGAACAGAACACATAAGCCTATAAAACATGGAATTACTTAGATATAAGACATGCAATCAAATAGATATAAAATCATGCAATTGGATATAATAAAGGAACACATAAGCCTATAGAACATGCAATTAAATATCAGAATGGAACACCTAGGCCTATAAAACATGGAATTAATTAGATATAAGACATGCAATCAAATAGATATAAAATCATGCAATTGTATATAATAAAGGAACACATAAGCCTATAGAACATGCAATTAAATATCAGAATGGAACACCTAGGCCTATAAAACATGGAATTAATTAGATATAAGACATGCAATCAAATAGATATAAAATCATGCAATTGGATATAATAAAGGAACACATAAGCCTATAGAACATGCAATTAAATATCAGAATGGAACACCTAGGCCTATAAAACATGGAATTAATTAGATATAAGACATGCAATCAAATAGATATAAAATCATGCAATTGGATATAATAAAGGAACACATAAGCCTATAGAACATGCAATTAAATATCAGAATGGAACACCTAGGCCTATAAAACATGGAATTAATTAGATATAAGACATGCAATCAAATAGATATAAAATCACGCGGCTGTTCTGAGCTGATTCCAATCCTCATCAGTATGTGTACTGTGGTGTACAGAATTTTAAACAATGGCCAATTGAACGTACTACATCAAGCCACCGACCATTGAATAGGTGATTAATGAACAATAGAATAGGTGACTCTTCGCCTGGACGTTGTATTACGCTGCCGACATGGGCGGAGTTTGTTTTCAGTTCGTGGGGGTCTAAGCTTGGCCCCTAATAAACTCCGTCCTTTCACATCATATTAGTATGTATTTTATCTATCTGGATGAACCGTCCGAGGATGAATCGTCCACTGGATGAATCGTCCTGGGATGAACCGTCCGGGGATGAAACGTCCATTGGATGAACCGTCCACTGGATGAATCGTCCTGGGATGAAACGTCCACTGGATGAATCGTCCGGGATGAATCGTCCGGGATGAATCGTCCGGGAATGAATCGTCCTGGGATGAAACGTCCACTGGATGAACCATCCACTGGATGAACCGTCCTGGGATGAAACGTCCTGGGATGAAACGTCCACTGGATGAATCGTCCGGGATGAATCGTCCGGGGATGAATCGTCCGGGGATGAAACGTCCTAGAATCGTATGTATGTATGTATGTATGTATGTATGTATGTATGTATGTATGTATGTATGTATGTATGTATGTATGTATGTATGTATGTATGTATGTATGTATGTATGTATGTATGTATGTATGTATGTATGTATGTATGTATGTATGTATGTATGTATGTATGTATGTATGTATGTATGTATGTATGTATGTATGTATGTATGTATGTATGTATGTATGTATGTATGTATGTATGTATGTATGTATGTATGTATGTATGTATGTATGTATGTATGTATGTATGTATGTATGTATGTATGTATGTATGTATGTATGTATGTATGTATGTATGTATGTATGTATGTATGTATGTATGTATGTATGTATGTATGTATCTGGCCATTTATATAGAGCCTTAAGAACTCTCACGAAGTCTGTATGATTGCGTGTCAGTGTGGGTCTATGTATAATGTATGACAATGTATCTCTTTGTGCTGCGTGTCTATGCAAGTCTTTCCGTGTGAATCTCGAAGTCCGTGTACGCCCGAAAGTCTGTCTGCGTGTGTATGTGTGTTTATGTGTGTGTATGTCTCTGTGTGCGTGTGCGTCTCTCTGGCTCTGCACGCGGATGTCTCATCGCCTTTTATTACTGGCGTGCTTCTAGTAATTATTCCTCGCTTCAGCTGTTCCACGTAATAGCCGTCGGCAGATGGCGTACTTATTCAAGACGTCGCCATCTTGTATCGGACTATAGATCACCCGCTGGTGCACAGACGACCACGGTGACGACGATGAACGGGGTTCGAATCCCGGGGCGTCGTCGGGTGAAATTGCCAGTCGATTGCCAGCAGCAGAGGACCCGAGGGGAGGGTTCTCCCGTCCGTCCGTCTCTTTGGTAGATTATACTTTTATAGCGTTAAAGGACTGTCGGTGCCACACCCACCCAGCCCATCTAAACCACCCCATCGTCATTCTTCACAGACCCACCCAACCCATCTCCAGTCAGATTCATTCACCATTCTCCTCTCAAGCGGACGCCTGATTAACTCCTTCAATGACGCATCATGACTGTCTACTATTAAATTTTAGATCAGTTTTTCAGTGGCTTCTGAAATCGGAAGTCTCTCTTCGTCAGTAGCCAACGGATTCACATAATTTGATGACATTTTCCAATAGAATTATGCCACTGGATTGATTGTTTCATTTCCATTTAAAAATTTTACTTACGAATTTTAAACATCGACAGATTGTCGTGGAAACGAAAAGTCGCTTTTCTCGCTCTCTTTGCATCACTGCAATGCTGTGCATCGTGGATCAAATAAAAGTCAAATAGCCGAATTTTCGGATTCCGGTCAGGGATGTAAGGAAACACTATAATAGTGGTTGAAGGAGGTAGACACTTGAGATCAGACAAGCGGGTATTACATCTTATTCTCATTTCTTCCTAAGCAGTTTGTACTGCAAGATGCGTGCAGCTCATCGAGAAGCAGCGTTGAAGATCGTCGAGTTCAAAAATAATATGAGATGTCTACAAAAAAGGAGTTGGTATAAACTGGAGTAGACGACATTAGCTTTCCATACTGATAATCTTGCTATTGTATTGGAATGTATTTATAAATTTATATAGGGTGTATACAGCCTCTCGCAGTGCACACTAATCAGAGACGCGTGATTTGATTACGGCTTGATTTGGAGCGCTGTCGGTTGATTTCTTATGCATTAAACATAGGCGCAATAGAAGTCACGTGATTTGTGACTACTGACTTACATTATCTTTGGTGGTGAAAGCAGACTCTACATAATATATGCAATAAAAATAATTGTTTATTTTCAAACTGGCACAACACACATAATGATTACAATTCATAATATGAATGGATGATAACACGTGATCACTTGAGTCTAATTTAACTGTTGGCAGCAATGCAAAGCGCCCATCACTTCCTATAGCTGCCATAACGACAGCTGCTGAATGGAATGCTGAGTGGACCTTTGGGATGGCAGCGGGAACCCATCCAGAGTCCTTGTCGTCCTCTTCTTTGTTGCAGAGCGTTACCCTACCCCCCCCCCATGTGACTGCTTCCATTTTCGTCTGTTTTATTATTATTGTATATAATAATTCAGTTGCTAGGTGGCGCGCTGCTGACCTTTGGTCTGTGGATCCACGCGAACAGTCAGTACACATCGGTGGCCTACCACAACCTTCTTCGCATTGTTCCCACTGGACCAATGATGATCCACGAAAGACTCTCCACCATCTTCATCCTTCTCGGCGGAAGCGTCGCCATCTTGAGTTTCCTTGGCTGCTGTGGCGCATGCGCGGAAAGCCCCTGCTTTTTGTGCCTGGTAGGTTAAACGTCTTCAAAATGTATTTAAATAACTTGTAGTCTGCTTATTATAGGCCCACAGCATTTAAACACTTATAGAGACTATGTCTAAGTATATAGAGGTTTCCAATGCATACAGTTTTGTGCTTATAGTCTATACAAATTCGCTCTAATCTCATCTTTAATTCAATAATAATTGCTTTGTCTGACACTGGCACTCTCAACACCTACGGTACTATTATATTAGAAAATTGCAATTTTAAATTTTTACGTTAAAATGTTTTGCAGAAGATAGGCCTAGGCCTAGAAAATGAATAAAAGTGCCCGGTGCAGAAAAATACTTCAAGTGTAGTGCCGCGGTGAATGCCGGTGTAGCATGAAATAATTAGGCCTAATAGAAATCGCGATCATCGTTTTATTAATTATTAATTGCAACTTGTTGATCATCCACGAAAAGATAAAAACGGTGCCTGAATTTGTTATCAAATTAATAATATTTCTTCCAAAGACATGACATTGTAACGGAAAATGTGATAACCTATAATAGGAGTCTTTCTTGGGTTTTCTATGTCTCGAAGCACTGAACTGGAAAAATTCTTAGCCTAGCCTATGTCTTGTGTTCTTGATTTGTTCGTTTTTCAAATGTCTTCGGGGCCACGTAAATTTCCAATTTGGCTACTTTCAAAGAGGCATTAGCCTTGTATACGTGGAGATGATGCTCTAAATTGCATTGATATATAATTATCTTTGAATTATTATACCACAGTACACATTTCTCATCGTCTGTGCCTTGGTCACCGAAGTCACAACAGGAGTCCTTCTGACTGCAATGCAACGACAGGTTAGCAGTTATTGTAATTCGA
Source organism: Lumbricus terrestris (assembly GCA_949752735.1). Lineage (NCBI taxonomy): Eukaryota > Metazoa > Annelida > Clitellata > Crassiclitellata > Lumbricidae > Lumbricus > Lumbricus terrestris. The sequence continues at coordinate 67,523,108 of OX457038.1, forward strand.
TCATCCCTCTATATAAATACCGATCAGATCAAGTCTATTCCTATACATGTAGTAGGCCTAATGTTCTATATACTGCATATACATGTAAGTATATACTGTAATGCTTATGCATTTAAACACTAGTACTAGTAGCCTATAGGGGTCCGGTCTATGTTAGGCCTATGTAGGCCCATAGGCGTTGGGGACATTTCGGCAGTGGGGGAGGGGCAAAGATTTGACTTTTGCCCGAAAAGTATACTTAAAGAATTTTTGGCGGACAGCGAGTTACCGACATATAATTTTCAGTTTTTTGGCCAAATTTTCTGATGACCTTTTTTTAGTCATTCGATTTTCCAGCCGAAATAACTCTTATTTTCTCCAGCCGAAATAGCTGATGATCTTTTTTTAGTCATTTCGAACAAATCTTCTGAGGATAATAGCTGATTTACCCATGTGCGCCCAAAAAATCCTCCCATGCCTGTCTGCCCGAAAAGTGTGTCCGCCCACGCCTGTTTTGCCCGAAAAACACATTTGACCGAAATTTGGGGGGCATCTGCCCCTGGACCCGCGCCTTGTATGCGCCTATGGCTGAATTTCTACAAACTGCCTCTCTGTTTTGCTTTCGTAAGCGCTTGAAATCAATATTAGGCTATTTGATCGTGGTTTCTGCAGTCAGAGTGATAATATTTGTAGCATATCACTGATGAGTTGCTCCCGAAGCGGAGCTCTACTAATTTGTGACTATAACACGATTACGATACCGAAATGGCCCTATGACCTTCATAACCAGACAGTAGATACAACTTCATACAAGTAAATTGGCGGATTTCTTAGAAAGGCAGTAAACCGTATCCAAGCAACATCATTCATATATGAGGATCTCTTAAAATCATTTTATATTAGATCACGTATAAAAGTGATCGTCTGTCTTCCTTAGGTTTTTATTCGCTTGAAGCAATCGATGCAGCGCCAACTTCTCTTCGCCTACAACAGTTCCGCATTCTTTGCAAACGACACGGGCGCCATCACCTATCACGTGACCGAGGCGTGGGACTCCATGCAAAACACGGTTTGTCAAAAAAGATAATCAATGTACTCAATTTTCTCAGGCCTGGAACAGTTGACATTGCCTAGCAATAAGTCAAAGACGTGCGGTGGCGAAATCACTCGGTGTAAATTTATAATCTTTGCTAATCGGTCGGAGAGTTTCAAAACACAATGAACCAAAAGATGGAAATCAGCCAATTGACAGTATTGGACTTGCTTGCAGCCCACCGTCTAGCCGCCAGATTTAATCAAACAAGTCTGATGCTACTGCTACCACTACTACTGCACTATGACTATAGTCTAATACTAATCAGTGGCGGCGCCAGGATTTCAGTTTTTTTGGGGGGGGCTAAATTCGCGGGTGCAAATTTTCCATTTTCTGCCGTCAAAATTTCTGACGACCTTTTTTTAGTCATTTGGTCGAAATCTTCTTAAGCGGTCCTTTTTCATATCCACAAAACTGTCTGGCAGATCTCATGCGTGCCTTACGCTTAATTTTTGGGAGGGCTAATGGGTAAATCGCCCAAATATTTCAGTTTTACATGAAAAAAAATGGATGGCCTTTTTTAGTGGGGCTTAGCCTCCCTAGCCCCCGCTACTGATACTAATCTTATAGTATGGGCAATAATACACTTTGCTCCAGTCTTAAGTGCAATAACATATGAAAGCAGAAACACTGACCAGTATAATTGGTGTCTCTGGTCAGAAATACTGCACGACCATCAACATATAAAATTCTATTCGATTTTGTTGTCTACTTCTGCAGCGTGGTTGTTGTGGTGTGAATGGTCCTGAAGACTATCAGCTGAGTGTCTGGTTGAATAGAACATCGGAACTGGATCGGACGGTCGTCGTTCCTTCATCCTGCTGCATCGGTGGTCACTCTGCAGGTCAAGCGGCGTCAGTGGCGATGGTCAGTGGTCAGTCGGTCAGTGGAGACCGTCGACCGGACATGACGTCACGCCACCTGGTGTCCAGTGACCTACTCTACATCCGGTGTCAGAGGGATGCCCTGCTCTACGTCAACGCTCATCGATTCACGGCGTCGGCCGTTAAGACTCAGGTAGACACTATTCAAGCTATTATAAACACTATTATAGACAATATACTATAATAATTTGTTTAACTACTACTTCCATAATAATTATTATTGTTATGCGTTTATTAGGCCTATCACCATTCACATGCTGTATAGGCAATTGTGAGTTGCAGAGCAAAATGAGCTTGAGTATACGCCAATACTTACTTCAGGTTCCTGCGCAGTTGGCCTAACTGTCCCCGGAGAGTCTTATGACTTGTGTCCTTTTTGACTCATCACAAATCATATTAATATTCATATTTATCATATTAATTTACGTATCATTTACGCAAACATTTTATATACAACCAAAGCGCCGGATTGTATAAGTTGTTAGGTTGTTACAATAGTGCAGAAGGTCAATTATTGGACTAATTTCTAGATTCAGAATACTGACCAGCATTATACATGTAGAATATAATAAAACAAATTAGGCAGATTGTTCTGGGATGTTTTAGAATTCAGGTACTAACTTTAGACGATGTGGCGAGACCGCGAGATACCCTGAAGTATCACGTATAATTATATTAAAGTACCAGCAACAAGGTTTGAATCGTATAATCCATGCACTGTATGCGAAAGATTAAACTGAAATCCAGCCATTCTCAATTCCTAATGTTTCACAACTTTTGAGAGAAGTGGTCTATCTTTCAATAAACTGCATAAAGGTTTTGTCTACGTAATTGCTGTGTCGTTGATTATTGTTTGGGTGTCGACAGGGATGTTACGAATCTTTGATGATTTGGTTGAAGGCAAATCTCTCAATTATATTCACTGCCGTTGGCGGAATCATCACCTTGCAGGCACGTAGAACCTATTGTTTAACGCACAATGCCAGCAGCAGCAACAACAACGATAACAATAATAGTGATCAGAATAATAGTGGTAATAGTGACAGGTCTATAGTATTAGTTACGGCAGTAATAGTAGGAATAATAATATTGATAATGATGCTAATAATGATGACGATGTTGATGATGATGATGATGATGATGATGATGATGATGACGACGACGACGACGATAATAATAATAATAATAATAATAGTAATACAATGGAACAAATCCTCATTAAACTTGAGATATAAGGCTGGCAGCTGATAAGTCTACCCTGTGCTTAGTCTAGGCACGAGGCGGAGCGCAACAGGGAGACCATTCCAAGTACTATAGAGCCAGCAATCGCATGTAAGTGAGAACGCCCGAGAAGTAGTCATAGATTTGATAATTTAAAAGTCAGTTGTATAATTGGAATTTACTCTCCCGCTGCGCCTTTGCAGGTGGTTCAATAGAGTGCCGTATTATACTTACTTATTATACTTACGGCACTCTATTGAACCGCCTGTCAGACCATTCTGGAGTTTGCCTTGTAACCGATTTTGACCCACCTGGCAATCGACTTTTTTAAACCAAGCTCATGCGAATAAACTGATTTCTCAAAACAGTTTTATATACCTAGGTATTATCTCGAGAGCACGTTTACGATGATTAAGTTTTTGAATGCAATGATTATTTCAGATGTTGGATCTCATCTCTTCAATCAATCAATCAATCAATCAATCAATCAATCAATCAATCAATCAATCAATCAATCAATCAACCAATCAATCAATCAATCAATCAATCAATCAACCAACCAATCAATCAATCAGTCAATGATCAATCAATCAATCGATTATTTCAGATGTTGGATATCTCGTCTCATCAATCAATCAATCAATCAATCAATCAATCACTCAATCAATCAATCAATCAATCAATCAATCAATCTATCAATCAAACAATAATCAACCAATCAATCAATCAATCGATTATTTCAGATGTTGAATCTCGTCTCATCCTGCGTTCTACTTCGATGGATGCGAAGGAAGGAGTTGTATTATTCGTATTACGATGACGAATGCGATTACGATTGAAATCAAGATCATCGAATATTGTTATCATTTGTTAAATTAGGATCATTTACTTTGCTACATGTAATGCTGTTTCATCTTCGATGCACGTGCTTTGAGTCTGATGATATCATCTGCTTTCGTTTGGAAACAACAATAATTAAGATTCAATCTCGGAGTCGCGTCAGACACTGAACCGCAAGAAGGTCAATGACCGGAGGAATCTGCCTTTGATGATGTTGATCTGCTCTTGCGCACATGGATCTTGTTAATCGCATCGGACGTGTGAACTACTTAATTGAGACTTGAGAGGAAGGAATAGCCATATATAGTCGCGATAATTTCGATAAAATGATTGTAACCGAACCGGTACTTAATTATTTTTATGTAGGCTACAGTCGGTTACGATGGAACTGGTGAACACAGAAATACGGTAGGCCTACAGGGCCCTACACAGTACACACACAAAATGTAGACCTACTAACTTTTTACGTGCCGTAAAGAATATAGTAAAGTCCGCCATTGAGTAGGACCTACAGTTATTGTGGGGCGTACGTAGGGGTTCGGTGCCTTGTCGAATTGTGAAAGCGAAAGTCATGAATTTTAGAACTTTGCCAAAAAATATGTGGTTAAATCAGACATTGTATAAAAAAAAATAAAAACATATAATAAATTAATAATATTGGAGTACCGTTTGGGGCACTTTCGCTAGCCAGGAAATCGACGATTAAGGCCATTCTGGACTGGTTTTTAAGCAAGTAGCTAGTAAATAAAAAATAAAAATAATAAATTAATAATAATCTCTTCATCTATACCATCTATGTTCGTGAAAGTAGATCAACTGAACTCTGCTAACAAACAAAGAAAACTCTTTGGAACAAGCAGTCATTTTAATGTAAATTCATTGGACAAGAACAGAAACAATGCTAAACAGACAGACAGACAGGCAAACAGACAGACAGACAGACAAAACCAACCGCCCGATGGCCATACACTAGCATCCCTCGAAAGCAGACGAAGAGATTTTCTGTCAAAGTCTTTAAAATGAAGGCAAACAAGTTACGTCTCAATAAACAGTTAATTAAATAGACCACAAAATAATTCTGTAAATAGCTTTCGATCGACTACATCTCAACTGATAGAACTTCAGTTGATGATGATGATCAGTTTTTTTCGACACAATCTGTTCATAATAAACGATGCATAAAAGTAAATCGCCAGAATCTGATGATCCAAGGTCACCGTCTACAGCGTGGGTGCTCCAGGATTGCTTACACGGTGTTCCATTGTGATGTAATTCACTCCAGACCTGACAGATCCTGACTGACCATTGACTTTATGACAACAGCCAAACTGACCATGGAAACCGAGTTAAGTCCTTCCCCTAAATGACTCTTTCTGTTGTTTTCGTCTCCTTCGGATGCGAATTCCGACAAAGGTCGGACCCCAGGTGCCATCTCCAAAGAGTAAGCTTAGGCCTATACCCGGTAGCCTACGCATGCTTTTTTAACGTGCAGTTCTACACAAAATGTGCAGCTGTAAATGAATTTGTGCAGCGGTAAAAGCATTCGTGTACAGTTATAATCATTAGAAAAAGGTGGAAAAGGTGACTGCAGAGGTTTACCACGCAAGAGCGCTTTGGAAAGAAGGGCTTGTGCAGTGGAAAAATACGCAGAAAGGACAGATTTGAAGTGGATGACTAAAAAGGTCATCAGATGCAATCGGCGGCGACTTGTGGCTTATTGGAGGAAACACGGACTGAAAGAATGTCGTGAGATTTTGTCGGCGGCGATTTGTGGCGTTGTGGGTGGCCCATTGGGGGAAAATTTCTGGCGGACCACTAAAAAAGGGTCGTCAGAAATTTTGGCCGCCAAAGGTCGTCGGAAATTTTGGCCGCCCATGGACGCTATCGATTCAAATTAGGCCTACTCGCTGTGCAGTTCTCAGAATTTCTTTTAAAAACCTCGAGTATAGAATTGGAAAGGAATTTGGGGTTCTGTGTAGCGTACCCGGTTCCGACACTTTGAGGCAACCTTAACTTGAAACGCGAAGTGTATGGCATAGTCTATAGAGGTCTATATATAAATATCGGAAAGCGAAATTAGTTTCACATCTACTCTGGAAAAGGGATGAATTAGGGTCGATTACATTAAAGGTGAAAATAATAGCGTTGGGGTCGCGGAGTTTTAAATTTCGTTCCCTGTAACTACTTCGTGAAATTATTTGTGATCCCATCATGCCTAATTTCATCTAAAACTAATTTCGGAAAATTACGCATAGGTCCTTATTACAGTAGGCCTACTGGGTCAACGTAGAACCACTGTTGGGTGAAACTGTTCTTATTCGCCTACTCTGCAACTAAGGCATTGGTAGGTTGGATAACGTATTGGTTTAAGAATTATTCTTAGTTTAGGCAACAAAATGATGGGACCAAGAATTCGAAGGTTAGACCACGGTTGGGTTATAAGTTCAACTGTGAGAGTGTCGAAAGAAATGCGGTGAATTGATCTGGATGATGATGAACAGAATATGGATGAGTTAAGGTGATTGGTGGGGTGGGTACCGCTGTCTCGACTGGCTCCCCCCTCGGGTCTTCGCTTCGGCCAGACGACAGAAGGTGTCGACCTGTCGACGGGCGCTGTCGTGGCTCGACGACACGAAGACGAGACCCGTTGAGCCCTTGCTGACGGCGACCAGGGTCTCCTGACAGACCCTGACGCTGTTCAGGCCGCTGTATTCGAGTCCGATGACAGGACCTGGCAAACACACACGCACATCCAACTCAACACATCCACACAATCACGGCCGCATTAAGGTCATATACATTGGGGCTGGGTCCTGTGATTGACCTCCAATGCCCCCTCTGGCAATTCACCCGTCCGCCACACACGTATTTGTAACAGTGCGCTCTCAAAGCTGCGGGACCGGGTGCTGCATGCAGTACCCTGATCACCCACCGAAATGTGGGCCTGCACTCAGGTAAATAGAGCAAAACACATTAGGCACTTCTTAGTTGGGACCGAATCTAAATCGGAAAATCGATTCATGCAAGATTTTTACTCTAGAGTCTATATCAATATTAATCGGAATCAGTAAATCGCTCGACTGCAAATACAAATAATTATCAAGAAAAGTAGGCCTAATTTCTTGACGAATCATTCGTAAATCCGAATTAGTGCAAGCTTATACCAAACATAATATTATTATAACAAACGTATTTACGAATTAAATCAAATAGACAAACTGTTTGGCAGTACCTTATTTTTGGTACTGACCCGGAGTTCTAGCCATTGCATATATTTGATACTGACCCTGAGGACCTGAGTGATAGAAATTGCAAGTATTTGGTACTGACCCATAGGGCTTGAGTGATAACTATTGCACATACTTGGTACTGACCCTAAGTGATAGCCATTGCATGTGTTTGGTACTGACCCTAAGTGATAGCCATTGCATATATTTGGTACTGACCCTGAGTGATAGCCATTGCATATAATATTTGGTACTGAACCTGAGTATTAGCCATTGCATATATTGCCATTACACATATTTGGTACTGACCCTGAGTGATAGCCATTACATATACCTGGTACTGACCCTGAGTGATAGCCATTGCATATATTTGGTGCTGAACCTCAGTGTTAGCCATTGCAAATACTTGGTACTGACCCTGAGTGATAGCCATTGCATATACTTTGTACTGACCCTGAGTGATAACCAGTGCATAGACTTTGTACTGATCCTGAGTGATAGCCATTGCATATATATGGTACTGACCCTGAGTGATAGCCATTGCATATATTTGGTACTGACCCTGAGTGATAGCCATTGCATGTACTACTTGGTACTGATCCCGAGTGATAGCCATTGCATATATTTGGTACTGACCCTGAGTGATAGCCATTGCATATAATACTTGGTACTGATCCCGAGTGATAGCCATTGCATATAATACTTGGTACTGACCCTGAGTGATAGCCATTGCATATACTTGGTACTGACCCTGAGTGATAGCCATTGCATATTTGTCTGAGCTGAAGACGTTCTGTGCTTCTATGTCCTGTAGACTCAGCTCCCGACTCTGAACAAGTGCGCAATCAGGCTGCAACAACAGAGACACGAGACTACACTCAAGTACCAATAAAATTGTTGCAGAGACATGAGACTACACTCAAGAACCAATCAAACCACGTCAGTGTCAGTGCTTCCCTCTCGCATGCAGACGCAGTTTAGTGCTTCATAAATTACACGAAACTTGGTAGACATGGACTCTGTGAATTAAACCTGGGAACCGAAACCAAAAATATTCTTATCTCAAGTTATTTACTTGTAATAAATTATTCTGACCAACTCCATGTCAATCTGTTTTCGTAGCATATCATTGACATCAGATTAGAATTTTTCTTATTCAGAGCAGATCAAGCAACGATTTCTTCCAACCTTAGCTTAACTAATCATGCAGCGGAGATGATGTAGCGCATTAGATTAAATGATCATTGCAATTAACGATTAGCCTGCGATGATGCGATCGCGACTCACATGTTTTTCTCGCATCTGATGAATAAATGTTCGCGCTCTCTCATGCGACAAACCATCGCTGAAGAAAGTCACGAAACACGACTGCAACAACAAAACGAACAATCTATTACTCACCCTTTGTTAATATTGTTCTTCTGCAAGTTCATCTAGGCCCTATTTATACTTTATCCCTAAATTTATATTTCATTCGTAAATTTACATTTTATTCGAAATTTATATCTTATTCGTAAATTCATTTTTCAGCCTTAAAATTATTTTTTATCCTTAGATTTATATTTTATCCTTTAATTCATCCTTCTTCCGTCCTGCTAAACTGCTGAGCAATATAAATTTAGCACAAAGTCCAGAAAGAGATTGAAGCTTAGGTATACAGGGCAGATGGGAAAACAGTTTTGCTCCAAGAATACCCAATCCTCTCTGACGCAACTTCAGCATAACAATGCATATGCTGAAGTTATAAAATCAACAAGGAGACGTAGAGCCAACAAGCCCTACATGTATCATGAAAATTCAATGAGAAAACGAAACGTTCAGTCATTCAAATCACTGGCTTGACATGACGTCGCAGGCATTTTCAAAGACTCATTCAATTCAAGATAGTTAACGTTAAAACGTGAGACGCTCCTCTCTCGGTTTCGTTCAAGACTTGAGCGGATTATCAGAAAGCAACCGACCGTCTGTCTGGCAGGTTATACAGAAAACATGAGACGATAACACACAAGGAGTATTATAACATAAGGAGTATTATAACACAAGGAGTAGGCCTATTACAGCACAATGAGTAGGCTATTAAAACACAAGGAGTATTATAGCACAAGGAGAAGTGTGGAGGCTCCAATCGGAGGCGTGGTAAGAGCGGTGAAGTGGACGCCCGAAGCAAACCAAGGGAGCAAAATATACTTGGACGCTTCTAAGTTTCATATATAGCTAAGGCTTTATAGGAATATGGTGGAAACAGATTTTATGTCTTGTCCTCGGGCGCAGATGATCGTATAAGCGTGGGCTATACGCAAGTTGTTGTTGTTGGGGCTTATCAACAATAACTCTCCCCTTGACCAATGCAGATTAGACCTACACACACCTTATCGTGTGGAGCTGCTCTGACTGGAGGTACATATGGAACAATGCTTTTCTCTTTGTCGATACTCGCCTCGACCGATAGGCACCAGTCTGGCAACGGGAAGATATCGGAGACATGCGTCGTCTAGAACAGATTATCATTACACATGAACACTGTACAAGAATTCAGCGTAAAGTAAGTAGGCCAACACATGCTAAGTACGTAGGCCAGGGGCTTCTATCCCCCCTAAGCAGCCGGGCGCAATTCATCTTCTTCCCCCCTTTTCTGAACCGGCCTTCCTCTATGTATGCAATATAATGTAATCTAGCGCATGCCCTCCTCTAGTGTGGGAATGAAGGTTTGTTTGGAGGGGGACAAACGAGCATCCAGCAGACGATCGCCGAAGTATGTGTAGCGCCGAGAAGGGACCCTGGTACGGGGAGAGAATGTGCCCCTCCCCCATGAGAAATTTTTGCGATTTCCGCATTGCAATTTCAGCATTTTAAGCTGTCCTCTCAGCAAAATACTCTACCATTTCAGTGGAGGAATTGCTGCCAAAATTGGGCAGCCATAGACTATGTGTTGCATCCTTGATCAGTGTGCGCTCGAGAGGCGTTACATAAATTTTTAGAGCACAATGCAATACAATAAATACAATGTAGGTCCTACATTGTAAGCCCACGTAATAATGATGTTGCTTTACTAAGTGTTCAAGGACCAAATTTGACTGTCTGAAATTTGAAAGATAACACTGGAGAGAAGCCATTTAGTTGTGCAAAATAGTATTTGTATTAGGCCCTAATATTATTTTTTTCCAATTTTAATATGATTGTATTATTTATTAAAATAGTAAAAACATAACTATAATCATGTAATAGGAAATTTTTTATGGTATATTATAGCTGTTGCAGCAGTTCATGTAATTCAAAAATGCAGATAGTAGCCTAACTAAAAACTCAAAGTGTATAAAGAGTATACATTTTGCTAAAAACTATTAGGCCTACTATTTTGTCCAAATTTATATGGAGGGGAAGTATTTTCTGGGGAGATCTTCCTCCTAGTGATGCCTAGATTGAACGCTGCCCTCGATGTCTGACCTTCCCCCCCAGCCGACGTGAATTTTGGCTGTCTTTTGATTCCCCCCTATTTTTCACTGGGCGCAAGCTGCGCCCGGCATGTATAGGGATAGAAGCCCCTGACGTATAGGCCTATAAGCATATTCTCTATAGTTAACCAGCTGCAGGATATGACGTAGCCTACGTAACGTGAGAGCAGAAAGAACTGCGAGTAGAAGGGGAAGTATCGGTACGAGCACAACCTATAGGTCTTACTACTATACTGTGTGGGACGAATAGCCTATGTCTGGAAAATTATTGACTGATTAGACCCACCCATGGTTTTGCATGATCATTGGCCAGAATAGCAGGAACACTAATGAAATGTGAGCTTAGGATTAAAAAATGGAAAGATTCTGCACATTAATATCGTCATTTCGCAACAGCCACAGCGCACATTTACCTGTATTTAGAGCCACAGTGTTTACTCATAGTCTTTGGCGATGGCTGAAAACCCGGTGCACCGTGCACTCCATGTAGTCAAGACATGGTCTCGTTTACACATGATAGACCTATATTGATTTAAGCAAACGTCTAGAGTCTAGACTCTTCTGCGTGTAATGATGTACCGCCATTTGTCCCGTGCTAATAGAGATTACTTACTTGCTTACTTACTTACATACTTAATTACTTACTTATCTGCTGTTAGTGAGTCGGATGGGCTTTATGAACAAACCTCGGGCAGCAGAGCGAAGTTATCCCCGACCTTCGGTGGCGATGCATCGAGTACTTGATGCCACTTGTTATTATAGACGCTCAGCTGCGAAATATGAAACTCATCTGCAGAAAAGTACACACACAGACACATACATACATGCACACACATACATGCACACACATGCGCACACTCGGCGGGATGTAAGCCGAGGAGGACAGTTTCCGAGAATATGATGATTGGATATGGTTCCAATGAAACGTTGCTGTGCCTTTATACATTGAACACTGTGTGATGGATTATTTATGAAAACAATAACCTTGATGCTTTCGCCGTTCGTCTGACTTACGACATCATAATCCTAACAAATTAAACCTTCACGCTTACCATCATGACCGGCATTTTGCTCATTTGGTCCAAGATTGCCACGCATTTGTTACCGCTGTGAAATTCGTTGATTTCAACCTTCACTTGCCCTTTCACTCTGGTCTTAGTTACTAAATATTTCAAAAATAT
>OX457038.1:67539984-67762484 GCA_949752735.1 Lumbricus terrestris
TTCTGGGCTATAGATTTCTGATAACAGGTAGAGGATGTTGTGAGAGAGGAATGTTGCGATAATAGACTCTGTTAATTTTTACTCCATGATTTCTGAAGACCAAATGGGAACGACCAAGCGTCGAAACCGCAATGGACACCATAACAGACTTGCTGAAAACTTAAATTTCGGCTGATGAAGTTGAAAGATTCATATCTTTCTATCCATTCAAATTTATGACATGATATGTTGGAATCATATTCTTGGTTCAATTCTCTAAATATCTGGATAAGATCAGTATTATTAATCATCAGGTATTAGAGATATAATGAAAAACAGTTTGGCCCACTTTTTATTGAACCACGGTGTATAGATCTATAGTGGCTCCACGGATATCGGTTGCGATAGCAGGCGTTCAGACAATAAAAGCGATCCGTAGACAGGACGTGAGAAGCGGTTCAGTTCCCGGTCACGATGAAGGTCAGGATAGCAGACAGGCGGTCACGGTTAACGATGTATAGGCCTGGAGCATTGCAGTAGCAAGGGAAATAAAGGAAGATGACAGATGTGGAGAGGACTTGCGGAAAGGGATTGTTTACAGTTTTACACAGAAACTTCCACGAACACGGTTTTTAAGTTAGTTTGATGAATCCGATCGAGAGTCGTAAATATCGCTGAGTATATATAGACTAGAGTCTCCGTTACAGACAGCGCGAGACAGGTGTAGGCCTACCAGACTGAGTTAGGAACATATCGCGGTCTGTGGATAAGAATGCAAGTGAATAAGGAAGTAAGACAGTAGTTAAAGAAGAGCACTCACGTGCTTGAGTATTGTTAAGTAGCTAAGTCTGAAGCTAAGGAAGCGAGTGAATAAATTAGTCTGCATATGGCCTATTCATCATGAATGCATTCCTGATATATACAGGGTGGCTCAAAAAAAAACGTACCACCGGGGAAAATGCGATATCTTCGCAGCCGATTGGGGTTTTTCTGCGAAAATTTCACAATTTGAAGGGGAATGAATATACAACAATCCCTGAAAGTTTCATTTGAAACTTTTCATGTTTGCAAAAGTTACAGCTGTTCAAACTTAAAATTTCGTTTTTTCAATTATCCGGAGAATCATGCTCCAATACAAGTGATTTCATTAGGATGTTTGGCAAATTACAACACACACACATTGATGATGATGTCATACGACCTCACTATGAGCTGTAAAGAAGCTGTTTATGAAGCAATCTGCTGGTATTTGGTGATATTTTATAGATTAAGGTCTCAATTGGTGAACCCAAACAATGAACGTCATGGGCAAAGTTTCTGCAAAAGATCAAATGGGAACTCGGACTTTGCATGAACAGAGACTGAGACATCGCGTGATCATAGCAAAATACCCAGTGAAAAGTGGAGCCTGAGCACATTGAAGACTATCTGCAAACGTGTTTATGTAACGAAGATCAGATGTCGGAAGAGAGGCAGGAAGTGGTCGCTTGATCTGACGGAAAAAGCGCGATTTTCACGAAATTCGCTTGGTAATCGAAAGGTCAAGTTTGCAAAGCAAATCGTGGTTTCGGCATCAGATATGCCGGCGTGTGTTGCGGCTGCAAGAAAAGACTGCAATTAATCCCATTCAGTAGGTTAGATGTCAAACTCATCATTGAACTCGCTTACCCAGACTCATTGAAGACCAGGTATGCTCTAACATCTGGTTTTATTATGCAGCAGGACAGTGCGCCTGCTTGCTCGCACGGCAAGGTTGATTATGATGGCGCTACCTTATTGACATCAACTGAAGTAAATGCATTGGCAAAGATGATTTACAAACTCGCCAGACCTTAACCCTCTTGTTTATCACGTCTGGGGAGCTATGCTGGAACGCTGCAAGACATTTAATCCCAAGTTGGAGAACATTGGCCAGCTGAAGCAAGTCTTGCTGCTAATGTGGGGTCAGTTGCCGCAGGACCCGACCAACAAGGCCATACTGAGCTTCACAAAAAGAATTTGAGCTTGTGTTAAGGCAGGGAGTGGACACTCTCATTATACCTTACAATAAACTGCAAAACGGAATTCTGAGGTCGTAGTGAAAAGTGATATCATTTGACATGGAAATCTACAAGTTACGTTCATTTTCCGCGGAAATTTGAAAAACGAAATTTTATGTTTGAACAGCTGTAACTTTTGCAAACATGAAAAGTTTCAAATGAAAGTTTCAGGGATTGTTGGAAATTCACTCCCCTGCAAATTGGAAAATTTTCGCAGAAAAAGTTCGATCGGCTGCGAAGATATCGCATTTTCCCCGGTGGTACGTTTTTTTTTGAGCCACCCTGTATATATATAGTTGGCCTCATCCACTTGGAATGCACTTCCGCTGAAGCGTATGCGCCTACTCCCTATGAATAACGTCAATGCATTTTACAAGTTGATGAAATCTAATTTGTATTATTGCCATGGTTGGTCTGGGAACGCCTCTGAGCAGCTATCTTCAAGGGATGCTATAAAATGTTTTGAAATGAATGAATGAAATGAAATGAAATTAAATGAATGTGAATATTATTATCTGATGAGAAGAGCAGATGAATAGTTTGCACCTTCGAGCTGCGGATAGTAGAACTGGTATGGACCGAATCTGATGTCTATTGACGATTCGAGTTGAGGCTGATTGGGACAGCAGACGAAGACGACCACGTGACTAGAATCTCGGATCCTCAGGCGACGACAGGAAAGCATCAGCTTCGAATCGCGACAGCCGCGCAAGAGAACGCTAAGAACAATAGAAGAAAGAGAGAACGCTAAGAACAATAAAAGAAGAAGAGGCAGATGTATTATGACTTCAACATCATCTTATCTCTTAATTATGAAATACTGTTCTTTATTGTTTTATCATAAATTTGTGCAATTGATTGATTGATTGATTGATTGATTGGCGTAGATAAGGTTACTATATGTTTTAAAACAGAAGAGTATACGTAGATTAGGTCACTATTGTTTTCAGATAAGGGCACAATTGTTTACAAACAGAATAGCATAGGTAGACAAGATCAATATTATTTATAAACAGAAGAACATACGTAGACAAGGTCACCATTGTTTATAAATAGAAGAGTATATGCACAAATAGAAGAGCATACGCAGATTATAAGGTCACTATTGCTCACAAATAGAAGAGCATACGCAGATTATAAGGTCACTATTGCTTACAAATGGAAGAGTATACGTAGATAAGGTCACTATTGTTCACAAACAGAAGAGGGTTGGAGCACACACACACCTCGGCCGCAGGGGCCGGGTGGGACAGGGTGGGGGTGGGGTGAAAATTTTCCCGAAACCCAAATTTCACGGTGGCGCACCGGTGGAGGTCGGAGTGTGGTGGGGTAGAGGGGTGGAGGAGGGTGGGAGTGGAGGGTGGGAGGGAATTGGAGGCGAGGGGTAGGGTGGGCGTGGTGTGGTGGGGTTGTGGCCGGGAGCGGGTCGAATCCTAAATTTCCTGGGCAACGCCGGGTACCCCAGCCAGTTATGGATAAAATATTATGCCCAGAGAAGAGTCGCTATATAAGCTTACTCAAAATTACCATGCGCAACAAGGACCAGTAACACGCGGAAACTGAAATCCTTATTTAACATTGTGTGACTATCGTTTTTGACCAATTCACTGCAGCGCCCCCGACGGTCAAAATATGGCATAACGTCTTGTTTTTATTGCAAATGCTCTGCCGTTTATTACACCCACGAAGAAAAATCGACGAATAATAATAACATTTTCAGAGTAGAAAACAATTGCCCTTGGAGAATTATAAACATCAGATTAAATATCCGGCGTAAAAATCTGAAGCGTCGCGACACCTGTCGGCAGGAATAGACCGGATGTACAATTATTTTGCACGAGTTTTCAGACATGTATAAATACAACTACACAGTCACTACACACATTCACACAACCACTATTACACAACCACACAGCCACAGCACAGAATCACACTGCCAATATATGCAGAATCACACTGCCACCACACATGTTAACACTGCCACTACACACAATCACACTGCCACTGCACGAGATCACACTGCCACTACACATATTAACACTGCCACTACAGACAATAACACACTGCCACTATGCACATTAGCACTGCCACTACACACAATCACAATACCACTACGGACAATCACACTGCCACTGCACACAGCCACACTGCCACTACTGACTTTCACACTGCCAATACACACAACCACACTGCCACTACGGACAATCACACTGCCACAACACACGTTAACCCTGCCACTAGGCCTACAGACAATCACACTACACACGCGTTAACAGTGGCTCTACAGACAATCACACTGCCACTACACAAAATCACACTGCCACTATAATCGCATTGCGATTTCGCAAACAGCAATCGCACAGCTACATGCTCCACAAAATAGCTGCTTATATATTTCCTGCTGCCGTAAATACGCAGACAGCGTTGTTTAAAGCCTTCGACCAGACTTCAGACTCTATCTCTGACAGTTTTTTACGGTACTTGAACGTGTGCATCTCCCTGCATGTGTTTTGACTATACCTGTCAATCTTTGGCTCCTTCTCCAAGCGTCTAAGAAGCCGCCTACAATTGTCTAGAGTCTAGACAAAGCAAGGTCGAGGAGAGCCTCGGGGCAATTAGTTTATTGATTTTTGATTGCAATACAATACCTGGTTTCGGTCGGTCCTAAGAATATCGTGCAATTCGAGCAATCCTCGATTGTTGCCGTTCCAATATTGTCCATCACAAATATGACGCAGTTCTACAAATGCAAATCGTCAGATTCGGTCAGTGCATGCAGCTCAATGTGTTGCACTCTTTATTGCAGGGTGCAGTAACGTGTCATTTGTCATATTCATCCATCCATCCATCCATCCATCCATCCATCCACCCATTCATCCATCCATCCATCCGTTCATCCTTCCATCCTTCCTTCCTTCCTTTCGATCATTCATCCATCCATCCTTCCATCCACCCATCCATCCGTCTATCCGTCCGTCCGTCCGTCCATCCGTCCAGCCATCCAAAACTGCAATAAGGGTCCCCACACATGTGGGTCATCCATCCGTCTATCCATCCATCCGTCCGTCCATCCATCCATCCGTCCGTCCGTCTGCCCATCCATCCAATCATCCATCCAGTCATCCATCCGTCTGTCCGCCCGTCCGTCCATCCATCTATTCATCCATCCAGTCATCCTACCAGTGGGACTTCTAATCCCTTCTGGATTTCCGGTTGTAACCAACTGTTTTGTATATATACTTCGCAAAAATGCTTTTGCTATCTTGGTGCAATAAAATTGATGGTTATGGTTATGTTTGTCCATACGTTCGTCCGTCCGTCCGCCCTTCCGTCCGTCCGTCCGGTCATCCATCCATCCATCCATCCATCCATCCATCCATCAATCACTCAATCTATCCATGCATGCATGCATGCATGCTGGCATGCATCCATCCATCCATGCATCCATCCATCCATTCATGCATGCACACCATCCATCTATCCATCCATCAATCCATCCGTGAATCCACACATGCATGCGTCCACGCATGCATTCACTCACACATTCATTCACGCATGCATTGCCTATCCATTCTTCTCACATCATTTATTTAGCGCCAAGCAAATACCTGGCAGTTCTGGAGGATCAGCTGTTGTCCATTGATGGAGCCGGGTGTTCGTAGAAGCGTGTCGTTCTCTAATCCTCCAAGCGTGACCGTCGTATAGTCTTTCTGCTTGATCGACTCTCGTTTGTCCCTGCAGCCGATAATCACAGCTAAACTGACAACTTTTGTAGCGCCATTCTTAATGCACACCACATTTCCTACAGGTAACTCTACAGACGTGGATCTCAGTGGCGGCGCCAGGATTTCAGTTTTGGGGGGCTAAACGGGGTTTTTCACGCGAAAAATTTATTTTTACATGTGAGAAAAAATGGATGGCCCTTTTTAGGGAGGGGCTTAGCCCCCCTAGCGCCGCCACTGGATCTATTCTAGAGTCTAGACCTAGTGAGTGTAAGGTTAAAATTTTCAAATTCTGCGATAAGCTACCACTAAATAATTATATCTATTTCTAAAAAAATTATTGCTGTTACATTTTTACAGAGAGTAGCCTACTATTACTGTTATAATTACAAAAATTTATATATAGATATCAGAGGACATCAGCAGCAACAGCAGCAGCAGCAGCAGTAGCAGCAGCAGCAGTAGCAGCAGCACAGCCACACTGCAATACACTTTAAACGTCATTGACATTAATTATTACGAATTATTATGGTCTCCTTCCAAACAGAGACGGCACCAAACATACTTTGCTACCAGCGCATATAGCCAGGGTATACATGCAAGTGACCAGAGCAGGGTGATTTAACCCCCAAATAAATTATCAGCGGGGCAAAAATTCTGGCAGGGAAACGACCCCAGCAAAGACTTTTTACCATGTATATTTGCCCTGGCTTGCCCTAGTGTGCCATGGCATCACCACTGCGTACAAAGTTCAGGATTTCCCAAACAAACATGCGACAATGTTGCGACATACATGTACAAGCAACACCAATGTCGCTGATGAACTGTGCGTAAAGGACTTGCATGCAGGTTCGAAAACATAGCCCATAGTCTTTTAGCTCTACAGACCCTACCATGACATGTACATTTATATCTATAGGCCTACTCTATTCCACTCGATCATACTATGATCCACTCCATCATAACTTCCATAGCGCCACTCTCAATACTCTCGAGGCTTCAGTGTATGCCAGTCAATGTAAAACATGCAAAATGCAATTGCACGCAAATTAAATGCGATAATGTATGCGGAAAATCTCAGAACGGTGATTGAAAAGGTGTTTGATCTGTTCAGTGAACCAGCAGAGCCGCCCTTCCCACTATGGCCATGATTTTGTTTAAGTGAAGTCACTCGAAGTAAGACAACGAAGACATAATCGCATCACTGACGTCATCGTCGACGTCATCACCGACTTTGTTGCACCGGCATAATAACCAAAATACATCGCATGCATAGACAGACAGACGAACGTCTTTTTATGCAACGGGTTCCAATTAGCGAAACTGCACCCAGTGAGACGGGGTTACGTCCAGCGCGTGCAAAAATCCAGCAGACGACAGGCGGCGAAATTTCGTGTTTCCGAAATGCGGACTCATTAACATACTTGCTTCATATCGGACGCAACGCACCAGACGTCTACCCGGTTGACGAGAGAAACATGTTGACGCAACGTGGCATTTTTGGGGTGTGTGATGGGTTCGTAATCCAGCGTTTGTTGGTTCGGGCCTGCTCAATAGACTTCCGTATAACGACCCTGGAGAGCTTGCCTCGCGACTCAGATTCTGATGATTATAGTCTGTAGCGACCTAGATATTTCCACCAAGTGTGACGGAGCAGAAGTAGGCTAGAAGGAGGCCAACTCGGTTTCCTGATAACTGAATTCTTTAAATATTTTAGCACTGATTAACGGGTGACAAAATATCTACAGTGGAGCTCGATGATTATCCAATTCAACTACATTAAGTTAAAACCAAACAATTGAAGGCAAAATAACTTGATATAATTATAAGTCGTCCTCAATGTCTCTAATGAAGCACAAGTTTAATATTGCCATGCATGGAGCCAAATTCGTCCGCTGGAGGGCGACTATAGGCTAGGCCTATAAATCGACTAGGCCTATAATAACACAATTAGGCTGTTAATAATATTATTGTTCGTTTCCAACTTCTATTACTTTCGTGTCTAATGCATAAGGCGTCAGATGATATACCGCTTCCTAAACTGCCTCAGCAAATATCTGGCACTGTACTTACTTACTTCATTGACTGCTTTAATAAATATATCAGACATTGTGTTCGTCGTATACACAATCCTTCAACATAGGCCACATCAGGCATTGACTGTTTTAAGAAATATCTGGCATGTGCAACATACATGTAGACTGCTTCAGCAAATATCAGGCAGTATCCTTCATATTGGGGCTACACTATACTGCTTTGGAAACATCAAGCATTATAATAGGACCTACTTCACACACTCCTTCAACAAACATCAGGCATTGCGCTTCATATATTATTGTTTCTAATAAACATCGGCATGATGCTTCATGGATGCTTTTTTTTTAGTTCTAGAGCAGCATAAAGCTTCGCTCGTATATATATATATATATATATGATATATATATGATATATATATGATATATATATGATATATATATATATGCTGCCAATAATTATTATCACCGGTGAAACAATTACTCTGCTTAATATTCTCTCAACATACATGTATCATGAAAAGCAATTTTCTGGTCTGAGACAACAAGACTATATATTATAACCACAATTACAGATGCATCTCATAACTATAATTATAGGCACTATGTGTGTACGTGTATATGTTCTGCATTATTGATTGCATGCCAGTCATAGCTGCAAGTGACTGGTGAGAGGGCGTGGTTTCTAATTCAGATGTGTGTTCGTGTGTGTGTTCGTGTGTGTGTGTGTGTGTGTGTGTGTGTGTGTGTGTGTGTGTGTGTGTGTGTGTGTGTGTGTGTGTGTGTGTGTGTGTGTGTGTGTGTGTGTGTGTGTGTGTGTGTGTGTGTGTGTGTGTGTGTGTGTGTGTGTGTGTGTGTGTGTGTGTGTGTGTGTGTGTGATACGGTCACCAGCCACATGCACCACTGCATCTAGATGACAGCGATCGAGTAATAGAAAAGCAGAGAGACAACAGAGACCATTTATGCATCGCCACTGTTATTATTCCCCTGAGGTTGCCTCATCGTCGTCATCGATTCCCGGATGTAATAATTCACTTAGTGTGTCAAACCATTTCTTACTCACAGTAGAAGTTCAATGCTTTAAAAACGACGACTGATAAATCTCTGCAGCTGATCGATATTAAAGGCGTTGAATAAAAACGCGCAACCTGTCGACCTGTGTAAAAAATCACTGCGTTTTAGAAGCTATGACAAGCTTAATCCAAAATCGATTTCCATTTAATATAGGTGCACAGCGATGAACAACAATGCATGGATAGGACTATTACAATTGACTGCCTATAAGTAAGTTTATAATTTATATTGCACCAATTTCATTAGCTAAATTCAAGCGTCATTGGAACGAAGGTAAGTAGGCTACTATTACACTCGGCCACCTATCTTCGGCTTGCAATCTTAGCAGCAGCTCCAGCTGTACCAGCAGCGGCCTCTTCGGGAGCTCCCTAGTCTCTACCAACACGAATCCACCATGATGTCAATTTCTGTTGTATATTGCAGGCATATGATACCTGCCTCCGTACCAAAGACTAAAGGGTCGTTCCGTCAAAAGTGCAACCGATCAGTATACGAGGTAGCATATACCATCGGACATTTCACGGCTCCAAGATGTGGGGAATCAGGTTTTAATGAGGTCTTCAAGCCATGCCTTACTAATCCAACAATGCCAATTAAGCGACCTCCTCTCTATGGTATATAATTTATATTATGTGTGTGAGTCATTCTCTGTGTATACAACCAACCGAAGCTGCAATTCCCTTCTCCTTCCACATAACTCGAGCGTCTGCAAACAGCTATCGAAAACTCTTTAGCCAGAGCTGTCAGCAGAACACTCAAGCGTCAACTTATCACTCCTATCCTCAAATCACTCCACTGGATAAAAATCACAGAGCAAATCCAATTAAAAGTGTCCCTAGCCCTCAATTCCCAGCAATACCCGGATATCTTTGCGAGCGATCTCTTCCCCGTGCATATATGCAGCCAACCCGATCTAAACCCGATCATCCTCCTGCCTCAGACTCTCAACCCCCCGCCTCCCCCCATCCCCTCGGGTCACTATTCATCTCAAGTTCTCCATCCGAACCATATTGCAACACGGCACCACGTCTCTGGAACGATCGGGTAGAGACACGTGCAGGCAGACACACATATGCACACATATAAACGATGGAAGACAGACAGACAATTAAATACAATGAAACACAAAGCTATATATATACATGTATATACATGTATATACATCTACATAAACATATATATATGTATATATATACATGTACATAAACATATATACATATATATTCATGTACATAAACATATATATAAATATATATATATATATATATATATATATATATATATATATATATATATATATATATATAGGTACTTTGTTACCATTCTGAAGTGAGGATTGGCAAATTAAATGTATAAGCTGAGAAAAGTAGACCAGATGTATAGACAGACATAAGCCGCATAGGCAATCAGACAGACATAAGCCGCATAGGCAATCAGACAGACAGACAGAAAAACAGACAGACAGACAGACAGACAGACAGACAGAGGTAATAGGACAATGTGACAAA
This sequence comes from Lumbricus terrestris, assembly GCA_949752735.1. NCBI lineage: Eukaryota > Metazoa > Annelida > Clitellata > Crassiclitellata > Lumbricidae > Lumbricus > Lumbricus terrestris. Next base: position 67,550,341 of record OX457038.1, read on the forward strand.
CAGGAAACGCGGAATCGGAAGTGAAGGATAAACAACTATTGAAGGTCTTGTGGGTGATAAGACGTTCTGATAACAGACGATGACAGCTAAGTCACGAAAAAATATCCTTTGATGGCAAACAATTAATCGACAGTCTCCGATTGTAGTAAAACATTGAATTACGCTACTATTTAGCAGTATAGTATACATATATTCTATGCATTTTGCATCAAAACATCCAAACAACACCTGTGAAGAAAGACGCATAGAAGGCCTAATTTTATTTCTACTATCTCTATTACCATAATTATCAGCAATTCAGAATTTAAATAATTATGGCTGCAGGCAGTCGCAGTGCATTCATACAAACGTGCATGCGCTCATGCATTCGCACGTGCATTTGTAAACGTAGGTATAATATGCATGCATACACACGTGTACATGCATGCATATAAATATACGTCTACACGTGCACATACAATACATACATGTACGTACATCCACCTCACGTCGCCGAGTATACATAGGGACCTTTGGCAAGTCCTTCACTCGCAATTGCTCAGCGCTTCGGCGTGAAACTCCGATGCAGTGTCCGCTCTGTAGTCTGGAGTGCCTCTGAGAGCTTGAAGGGGCGCTATAACAAATGCACATACATACATACATACATACATACATACATACATACATACATACATACATACATGCATGCATGCATACATACATACATACATACATACATACATACATACATACATACATACATACATACATACATACATACATACATACATACATACATACATACATACATACATACATACATACATACATACATACATACATACATACATACATGCATGTATACATACATACATACATACATACATACATCCATACATACATACATACATACATACATACATACATACATACATACATACATACATACATACATACATACATACATACATACATACATACATACATACACGCACACACATACATACACACACATACATACACACACACATACACACATACATACATACATTCATGCATACATACATACATACATACATTCATGCATACATACACATATATGTACAGTCTCATAAAAATGATTCTGTGATCATCACACCACAGCAGATATCTGATGTTCAAATTGGTTTTGGACCTCGGTGCATGGTAATGTGCAGTAGTGCAGGATGCAGAAGAGGAAGATGAGAGGGAGGGAAAGGGAGGGAAAGGGACAAGAGGAAAAGGCAGGGCAGAGCAGAGCAGGACAGAAGAGGACAGAATAGGATAGCAAGGGAGCAGAGTCGTAACCCGCAGTACATTATAGAGGACATCTGGCCGAGAAGACATTCAATGCATACTATTCGCAACGAAGCCGAGCACTAATGGGCCGTTAACAGTGTTGCTGTCAGCAATCTAGGGTCGGGTGGGTGGTCGGGCGGGCGGCCAAGACGGCGGCTTAAGGCACGGCTCGCTATATCTTCAAGAGATGTAAAGGTCCATAAGAGAGGACTTGGTCCTCGTTGCATCGCAGATGACTTCGTGCAGCACTACTAACCACGAATACTGTTTGACTGGAGGTGAGTCTTCGTCTTCTTCTTCCTCTTCTTCCTTCGCTGCATCGTCGGCATCGCTGTCGTTGGCAGCCACCGTCGATGGGTCAGCGTGCGAGAACATACATCCCATGGCTAACACGAGACGACGACGACGTCGTGGGCGTCGGCGTCGTAGGCGGCGGCGGAGGCGGCGGTGGCGGCCGAGGTAGCGCTCCTCTTCGATACATACGACGACAACGGACGCCGCCGCGGTGGCCAAACGACGCGGCCAACGACGACCAGCAACGAAGGCGAAGACGGTAGTCGCCCTGCCAACGATCGGACGGACGGACGGACGGATGGACGCCTCCGCGATCGATTGACTTCCCCGGTCGATGATTACGCCTTTGCTGGCACTGTAAGCAGAGAGAGACACCGCCACCGTCTGGCCCGGCGCAGCAGAGACGTGCCTGGCCATATAGGCCTGGCAGTAGCGCTCAGCCTGGCCGAGCTGCGGATAATGCCGACCGCGTTGATGAGCACAGAAATCCAGCACAGTTTCCTCTCCAACGTGGCTGCCATTTATATATCCATCCATCCATCCTTCCGTCCGTCTTCGGCTCCTAAGCTGGAAATGGAATGATAAAGGAAGGCGCTCGGCAACGGTCAATTAGGTTGCAGACGACTCTGTTGGCGCGCGTGCGCAGTAGGTCAAAAAACGATCACGTGGCTCATGGCGTCCAAAAGGGCTTATACGGTGGCGTTTATAAAATATTGATGACATAATATATTGGACCTGTCTACCAACGTCGCGTTGGCTGGATCATCTTGTCCTATGTTTGCAGTCCTACTATCTCGACTTTCACTGTCTCCATTTTACGAACAAGATTGTGTTTAGAATTAGTCGATAAAGACAGGGTTAGTCGATAGGGTCTTGGTTTAGTCGGTAAGGACTGGGTTTAGTCGATAACGACTGAGCTTAGTCTATAAGAACAAGGTTTGGTCGATATCGACTGAGGTTAGGCGATAAGGACTGGTTAATAGTTATAGTTGTACTTCTTCAGCATGACAGAGTATAACATTCCCTTCCAAGGCATGCAGTACCATAACGTGTTTACCCATTATCAACGTGGGGCGACTGGGGCGTGGTGGTAGTTCATTGCATTGCAGCCGTAGGGTTGCGGGTTCGAATACACCTCAGGCCGCCGCGTAGGGACCATGGGCAGTGGGCAAGTCCTTCACCCGCAATTGCCCAGCGCTTCGGCGTGAAAACTCCAATTCAGTGTCCGCGCTGTAGACGGGAGCACTTCAGAGTAGCAACTTGAAGGGCGCTAACAAGTGCACATACATGCATAATGACCTCATCGTAGTAGGCTACTCGATTTATTCAGGACAATGTTGATTACTGCATAACTTGTACATGTACAGCGCAGTGCGTTTGCAGGCGTTTAATTCAAGAAAAATTATTATTATTTTAAGATAAGTGGCATGTGAAAATTATTAATAGATTACTATGCCAGAGGCTCAGAATTGACAGATGACCCTAGTAGCGTGTGTGACGTCACAATAGCACAACGGAAAGCGAATTACGGGTTTCCTGCTGGTGTAGATATTATGACGTTTACAAATGACATCTATTATTTAGTCATTGTTAAAAATGGCAATTGTTATCAAGGAAGAGATGAATCTATATTTAGACAAATAGCTTTGAAGAATAGTTACACCCGCTTTCCTTCCTAACTATAGATGTCGTCCCACTTCAAATCTAGTCTATAATTTGTATTATGCAGTTTTAAATCTCTACAGGCAAATTATTACTTTGCAAACATGAATATACGTCAATTTGCCTTCAGACATAATTATAATTAATCGTATTCGTTTGTTACGTAATCAAGAAGTCAAATTTTCTGGACTTCCGATTATCGTCCAAAGCTTGTAGAAGGCCGTTAAATAAAGTTCCATCCTGTGTTTTTAACGTTGTGATGAGAGGTCTTTGCCGGAGGGCACTAATGTGTTTCAAATAGCCTATGTTATGTAGACCTATACGTAACGCTGATATCAGACAAAAAATAAACTGGATAATTATGGTCCAGCCAATCGCATTACGATCTACCTACTATGGGATCAACTTGCATTAACAAAAACATTACACGTACCTGCGCTCCAAAACACTGGCCGGTGAATCAGCTGGCGCCGTGTCTTTTCCAACGTGTAATAATTACAGGTATGTCAATGAAAATTGATTCCAAATAAATATTCGTTCTTCATACCGAGAAATGTGGAGTGGATTAATAGAATTGTGTGTGTATATATATATATATATATATATATATATATATATATATATATATATATATATATATATATACATGTATATATATGTATATATATGTATATATATATATATGCGACAGACATCATATACTTACAGATTGCAGTAGGGTAATTTGCATATAATATCCAATGGGGGTTTGAGACAGGGATGCCGAGGAGAATGTCTGACTGATCCATGATGATCTCGTAGGGGCGTAATTGGTATATCGGACGATACAATTGTGACATATGGACCACTTGTGTTACGGCAGTTCGCCTTTTCACGTCTATGAGCATAAAATCTGAGTAACACCTCAGTCAGATCTTCTGAAATTGTAAAACCACCACCTTTCTAAGTCTCGGTTTTTCCGAAAATCTCATTCAATTTGTTCTTAAGCTTAATTAAACTGTCTTTATTTCATAGGCCTCTGAAAACGCCCGCCTGGTGAATTCATCCGGACTCAATTAGATTTGACAAAACAAAATTAGAACGAATAGCTAGTGAACCCGATGCGAGCACTTGCAATGGGTTCCTTAACGCTATAGTTATGAAAACTGTAGAAAATAATTGGGGGTCAGCAGTGGCGGCACCAGGATTTCAGTTTTTGGGGGCTGAATCCTAGCCCAGGAAATTTTCATCCGCCAAAATTTCTGACGACCTTTTTTTAGTCATCGGCCCAAATCTCACGGAAATGTTCCATTTTCATCCGTCAAAACTTCAGTTTTCAGTTCTACAGGTAAAAAAATCCGGCTGGTCTTTTTTAGGGGTCTAAACCCCCGGATGTCCTTGCTTAGAGGGGCTTAACCCCTAGCCTCCTGTCGCCGCCACTGGGGGTCAGCGACCCTCAGCCTATGAACCACGTGGAGCTGGATTAATTGTGAAAAGAAGACTTAACTACAATATGGGAGCTCGAGCATGCATGTGCCAACTGCCAAGGAGCCGCTCAATGTGCTGAGTAGCTCGGAGATCCATGGATATGGTGACTCCCATTGAGTCACCATGGAGTCAATGAACCGCCTTCATGTTTAGGGGGGATGGGGCAGACTCAATTACCCCCCCCCTACTGACGTGTGAATAGGCCTATAGCGTCTCACTTAACTCTATTGCGTTTAATGTAAGATTGTTTCGATGGGCCCATAGGCCTACAGAGACAGCAGTTAGTTCTTGTCCGTTAGTATAATAATATAATTCTTTTATTTAATAAAACGCCTGCAAATTAATACATTGCGCTGTAAGAAGACCTACTACAAGTTATGCAGCAATCTTAATCAACATTAAACTTAGGCCTAACTACTTTAACAGGACAGGCAGCTTGCAATTCAAGATGCTAATAGCAGTCTACAAAGCACGTCCGTTCTATGGGGGCTCGATCTCGGTACCTCTCGCTCTCCATGCCAGTGTGTTATCAAATGCACCCCCCCTCCGAGACATCGAGTGTCAGCGATAGACAAGCAGAAACAAAAACAGTTATGACACAGAAATACACACTTACATAGGAGCAGCTGTTATACTAGTGCTATGTAGTCTGTGCTATTGAACATTTTATTGGCGCATCTATCGATTTTCAAGGATCGTTTTCGACCCAATATGCGCCTTCCATCGTTTTCTTACTTACTTGTATTTATTAAATACGTCATTAAAAAGCGCGGTGCATCTGTAATGCTAGCTCTATATAGTCTGTGGTGTTGAACATTTTATTGGCGCATCTATCATTTTGCGCATGGACTTATTTATCTCTTGCAAACCTCTTGAAGTGACCTATTGACCTCGTTTTTCATTAATTGCTAATATGTATGTCTTACAAAGGCGTTTATGACTTCAATTGATAAGTGTGTCAACGGATAATTTATGCGACCTACCTCAGCTAAGACCCTACACGTTGTTATCAGACAAGTAGGTTTTCCATTATGTAGGGCAATGATCTTAACCATTGGTCTTAATGTCTTAATTTATGATTTTGCTATCTGGGGTCAAAGTCAGATTTCTTTGTATTGGAAAGCAATTTCCAGAACCAAGTTGTTTTACCTTTTACTTCTGTAAAACTATGTAAGTCTTCGAATATTATTCTAATAAATTGCATATGCATCTGTCAGCACCAGAGTGAAACTATTGCATTAAAAGTAAAAGAATGGGCAATTCTGTGCAGTTGGCCTACAACGTGTAAAGGTGAATGTGACAGATTGCGCTTGTGTGCTTAGGTGCTCAATACATGCAGCTTTGAACTTACGGAGAAAATTTAGCTATCTATGGAAACAATCTGATCTGTGCAGTTTGTGAGTTCCTGGTGACTGGGCAGCCAGGAAATAAAATTTAGTTAAAAGGATTGTGATATTAAGATGTAATATGTTTATTGTGCCTCAAGCTTACAGGGCAGTGACAGACAGAATGATTTCGCATCGGAGTACAAAGAGTTAATTGTTGAGTCGTCAAACATATTAGGAAGCGGTTTAAGTTGTTGTTGAGCTGCTTTGCAGTGGTTTTTTGTGATGTTACTGATAATGAATGTACGTGTTGCCATTAATGCGCTTCATGATGTGCAGCACACATTCTAGTGTAATTTGCTGTTACTTTATATACTTGTGACTACCAACTAATATATTTGAACTAATATAATTTAATATATTTGTGTCTTTTAGTAATTGTTAATTGAAGACGGCAGAGGAATCAACGCCCAGAGAAATGTCATCAGAAGTAAGACTTAATTCTTTATTGATTGTGGAGGTAGGGTAGGGAAAATTTATCTAATGAACTGAAGTCTGAAGAAAGTCACCAGGGCAATAAAATAACTGTTATAAAGAAATTAACTGTTTTTATCATTTTATTTATTTTTTATGCATCTTCTTTTGTCTTATGTGAAACTTTCCTTTGGTTATTTACCTTTCATCAGCTGGTGTTCACATAGGCTTTAAATAAGACATGTTCAAATCTGGGTATGGTCAGGACAAATTAGTTACCAGAAGGGAAAACTAAATATTAGGAATATCAGAAGATAAATTTGTTTTATTAATAGGATAACTTGATAAGCCTCTGGAGAAATTTTACTGGAAAAGTTTGATTTATGCAACCGACGTTATGCCAGAGCTCGGACTTAGCAGACCATGAGTCTGTATGAAAGTTCACCTGTTCTGTCAGTATAGGAATCTGAGGTTAGACTCAGGACATATTATGTGAATTCATTTATTTGACTAAAGAACTAATATATATCAATCTTTTATTCACCAAATGATGGTAGCACAATTAATAAAACAACAAAGAAATACAGCATTCACAGGACAGTATATCTGCCTGCATCGCACTAAAGACAGAAAACAGACTAAGTTTCCTTATTATAAAAGTTTGCATGCATAGATATTAGATATCCATAGCTGCATAGGACTTCTAGGTTGACCTAAACCATAATATCAAATGTACATTCCCAGACAGTGGTGGTATACACAACAAGAATAGATATACTGAAAATAACAAGCGCTCAAACACTTAAGGCGTGTAAGAGAAGCATGATGAATATTTAAGTTATGCGATCATTGTTGTCGTTAATTGTTGCTAGTTCATTCTAGTCTTTATCCTTTAATTTTCTGAATTGTGAATTGTATTGTAATGTATCTATAAATTTATATGGCTCCTCTCACCAATGCACACTAGTCAGAGGCGCTCCCAGTGTGCCTCTGGCTCAAGACAGGAAAAAGTGGTCTTGAGACAGCAAAATAGGCACTGACAGTAACTTACCAATAGCTGAAATATGACAAAGTCTGCACATTTGTATTTCCATTGATGACAATTTCTAAAGCATCGCCAGTAGCAACTATTGCTAGGATGCTTTACACTCATGCTGTCAACAGTCAGTGACAGAGCATTAGACAGAATGTACAGCGTTAACTGTTTTTTTAAGACAACGTCTATGTGCAGTAGAGTGTCTATTGGAGAACCTTGAAGGGTCATTAAATATGCTCAATCTAAGTTTGTCCTTGTTTCAAGATTTTTTATCGCTGGCAGTTTGATTATAGGAGGCGTGTCAGAGAGCTAGCCCATGTGTAATGATGTGGATCTTTGCGTAAAACATTATTTTAGAATAAATTTAAAATTTGGCATTTTTAGGACTTAATGTGTAAACTTGTGAATAATAATGATGAGCAAAATTATAATTTGTAAGACTACCTTGACCTGTTTGTATGCTAAGAATGTACAATTTCTGAGTAAGTTTTGCAAATATTTTCTGGGGATAAAACCCGGGACAATCTCACCAAGCCCCTCCCATATCCCTATCCACATTTTGCTTTTAAACCCTGGCCTGCTGGAGAACGTTGTCACAGGCTCATCATTAAAAAAGATTTGACATTATTATGACACTATTATTATTTATACGGCACTGTTATTATTACGACTCTTATTTTTACGCTGCTATTATTATTACGCATGCGACTCGGTGGCCTATCGGTAGCGCACTTGCTCACGGAGCGGGCGGTTGGAGGTTCGACTCCGGGTAACGACCTTGGGCAAGTTGTTTACGCACACGTGCCTCTGTCACCAAGCAGTATAATTTGGTACCGGCGTCAGCTGGGAAGTAAACGGCAAGTCCTGCGAAACACTGGCCTCGTATCCAGAACCTTGGGATTCGTCCATTGCTGGCATTTTCAGATTATTGTCATTATCTTGCATATTCTGTTAGTTTGGTCTGCAGACTGTGCAGGTAGCCACTTAACTTAAAGAAGCGGATGATTCACTGTTGCAAGGATCGCATGATTTACCAAAGAATCTTAATATAATTGCATTCAAAGTAATTTGATTTTCAGAAAATGCAAGAATGTGTTTACGGACAAGGGCGGATACAGAAATTTTCAAAGGGTGCCAAAATTTTCGGTCTTGGGATAGGGAAAAATGTTCGTTATGGGCGATGAAAAATCTGATTACCTTTTTTAGTCATTTGTCTCGAATTCCCAAGAAAAAGATACCATTTTATCCGCCAAAATAGTTGATGACTTTTTTATCATACAAACCTCGAATATGGACCTCGTGGGCGTGGGGAGGGGCCTACAGAACTACTCATGGGGGCCACATCAACTTTCCGAGCCAGAATAGCTGGTCAAAAATAAAGAAATTTCTAAATAGGGGGCCATGGCCGAATTGGCCCCTGGATCCGCCCCTGTTTACAGAAGAGTTTTTAAGTTATAAATCAAAATCATAATTGGATTTCGCTTCGGCGCAGATACTACATGCCGGTCCTTGTGAATCCGAAAACGTAAAAAACTGATGTTTTCATCAGTATCATGCTCTTAACAATGCTGGTCATCTTTTTCTTGTCCTTCTGGCTTGGATTAATCCCTTGCTGAGAAGGAGTGGAGCCACTCGGATCCTTTGTCTCCATCTAGCTGTTTTACCAGCATTGGAAGGATTGCAGTTTGAGAAGGTTGAGGTTGTGTTGGATCATGTCTGTCCATCTCTTCTTCTGCCGTCCCCAATTTCGTCGTCCCTGCACCTCCGGCTTTATTATTCCTTTGATGTTATTAGAATCCTCCGCTCGCTCCAATAATAATAATAATAGTAATAGTACAAATTTCATTTATTGAACAATCCGGTTGACAGACCGCAACCATTTATAATGTACAGTTATGCAATTGAAACAATTCACAAGAACAGAACAGGCCGCCTGTAATCCAAGATCGCTAATAGCATCCTACAAAGCACGTCTATTCTACGAGGCTTTGGGAATGGAACTCGAGTCCGCTGATCTCCTGCCAATGTTATCCAATGCACCACCGGGCTCCCCCGCATGACCATACCACCTCAGTCTGGCTTCTTGTATGAGTCGTATCTTGTCAGATATACAGGCCTCTCCTACTTTCTTTCGTATATTCTCATTTTTCGCTTGTCTTTTAATTAATACTGAGCACTGGTCATCTTGTCCATTCATTTGCTTGTTTTTGCTTAGAATCTAGTTCACAAAAGTTCTTTATGTTATCACTCAGTTTACGTCTTCATTTGGATCTTGGTTCTGGAGCCGTTACCTTGGATAATCTCTGGAAGGTTATCTCCGCAGCACTTGTCCTAAATATGATGACTTTTTTGCTTATCAATCCAAGCTTTATATGTCAGCAGTCTCCAGCACCAATTGCTTTTATTTTTTGCAGTTGATGCTACCCCGAGAATTTTTGTTCATTCTTGCTTTCACGCTTTTCTTGTCATCCAGCTGTCACAATCTTTGGCAACGCAAGAGCCCTTGTTTATCTTTGATCCCAGTGAATGTAGTAATTGTAATTTGGTTTGTACTTCCGGTATTTGACATTCCAAGCTTACCACATGAGCACACAGGGGCATGAGGGGCACCTGCCCCCTCTTTCTGAAAATTGACACCTAATTTTAGCTATTACTTTTTGGTTCTTACTAAATTTATTCACACAAAAGCACTGGTGATACTAATGATACACAAAGTAAAACTGAGAAATTTACATTTAGAAAACTACATGAAAATTACCCATGTTCCTAATATTTTCTTGCTTTTCATGTCAAGCTCTTGCTAAAAATTTTAACCATGACCACTGTGTTTTGCCTCTCCTGCAAATAATCTGTGGCACCCATGCCTTACCCTGCTGGTCATCCAAAGGTATTTATTTTTGCTGCATATTGTTATCAGTGCTAATTGGGAGATGAGCTGATAGATGGTTGATAGATAAGTTCCCCAAGTCTTTACACCTTGCAGGAAGGAAGCCTGTTTCTGGCTAAGCCAAAATATGCCATTTACGTTTTTACCAGTCAGCCGTTGTTGCTACTGTTGTTGTTTGCGAAGTAAGACCGGCTGTTTGGCTAACTATTTTCGGCGGGTTCTGTTTAGACCGTCACCTGTGGCCTAGATTGTCATGTGCTCTGCTCAGTCTGCTGCTGGGCTGCCACTGAACTGCCTAGGCCGCACTCCTTAGTTGCTCCACTTCCCCCGCCGTGGTCAGTGTGAGTAAGACGAGGGAGGGACCATAATTAAAATTTCCAGTGCTTGTATCCGGTGCAAGTTGTCTTTCACGCTGATCTCACAGTAAACAAAGTTCATTTCGATTTCTTTAAGTGATTTTAAGTTAAGAGTTTCAGCCTGAAATATGTTTAAACTTCTGTCATGAAGTACGGATCGAAGACTATTTGCCAAACGGCCAGTGTAGCTTGGAAAAACAAGCTGCGGCAGTACTCTCTTTTAGAAAAGACTTTGCGACTTTGTGTAAGTGGCCCAGTTACCTATATTAGTAATGTCAGCCATGCTCCAGGCCTCTTTGTTTTTGTTTTCATGTTCGCCTTCCGATAGCGTCTGTTTTCAGAGGTTCTGAATCTCGGGTGGCAGTGGCACGGTAAACAGATAGGAAGCTCTAATGGTGTTGACTATTCAGACTGGCAGCGAAAATGAAAGACCTTTACCCAATCATTTCTTGTTGCAACATGATCAACAACTTCCTGTGTTTCTACTCCTTCCCAAAAAGACTTCATCGTCCTATTCCTACCTGACCAAATCAAGAAAATCTTTGGCTTTTCAAAGCACCTACCTAACCACTAACTCTCCTTTTCTTACCTTCGCCTCTGACTCCTGTCCGTAATCTTGGTATTACATTTGATCCACATCTCCTAACCACATCTTGTGCTCTGATTGATGCACATTTCTGTTCTCTGCAGCATCTTGCCCATACTGAACTTCAAGACTGCTTGAATCTTGACCAACTCCATTGTCCACTCAAAGCTCGATTACTGCAAATTTACCTTTCTTCAACCTTGAATCCACACAACTCGAGGGTCTGAAACTTATCCAAAACGTACTAGCAGGACTGTTGACTGACATTGTAAATAACGTCTCTCGTTTGTGCCTTTACCATTTGCATCAACTTCACAGAAGCCACCAGAACTTGCTAACTCTCACGTGATGACTACCTGGGTGCTGCTCTGATCTGCACTAGGGTCAACTTTGCTAATTCTACTTACATTTACGTCTCCTCTTTTAATTTCTTGAAGCTTCAGTCTACCATTGAGTGTTGCCAGTCTTGAGGGTGACTTTCAAAGTTTTGTCAATGTTATCCATTCATTAGGGACTCCCTTAACACATTGACCGCGAGGTACGAGTTAACTCGTACTCCAGTTGGTCGTCTGGGACGCGAGGTACGAGTTAACTCGTACTCCAGATATACAGGGACTTTAGGCGTCGTGCTGGCAATCAATGGTACCTCTGGTAATGGGGGATCAGATTCTCGGCCTGGCCTGGCTCACCGATGCTTTTCAACAGGGCTGACGCGTGTCATAAAGCGAAGGGGTTTCCTCCGGTCTAATTTACGATGGGCTGCCACGTGCAAGAGAGCACGGTACCTCATTCAGGCCTCGAGTTTTATCATAGGGCGGGCGGAGACGTCTGTTGTAACTGTAGGTGCGGTCATTAGTTTATTAGTGATGGAATTTTATTGCAGTCCTAACTGCGATCATACGACTCATGCAGTAGGCCTACATTATTTTTCTGAACTAAGCATTTTAGTAACCATGCCTGATGGCGTCGCGAGAAAGATACACAGTCAACTATCGATGACATTGAACCTCTTATAATAGTTAGGCTATGCCGAGAGTGAGATAATTTAGGCCTGCAAGGTCTCCACTGCATATGCATGTTGGTAATGAACTAATGATGGCTCTGAGACATATTCCAGGCCGAGCCTTGCTGATGTTGTGGTGATATGGCATGACACTTGTATTTACAATTCGTGCTTGGGAAGCTGCTGACACGAATTAGTAATTACGCACCAAAGGTGGATTTAATATAGGGTTATAAGGCTGGTCTTAGCAGCTCTATCAACATAATCTAACTGCCGAGTTGCGTCTAATAGATTTCTTCGATTTATTCTTTACGAAGGATATAATGAGCTTGATGGCAGAAGAGTTCAACAAATTCGTGGATCAATTTCTACAAAAGTCCACATTCAGGCAAATAAAATTAGGGTTCACTAATTATTGGCACTCCACAACAGTACCTGAGATGAGAAAATTCCTAGACTTGTCTTTCCGATTATAGAGAAGCATACAATAAATTATGGATTGCTGGAGTAGCCTATAGGCTACAGATCCGACTGTTGCCACTCCCCTTTTCAATCAGACCATGACGCATGATAGATTTGAACTCATAGACCTAGGCTACTGAAATTCTGGCACAAATGCAATGTGAAGGTTTGTCTGAAAATGACGGGCTTTTCAAGTTGCGTGACATTTGCATTGCCAAGGTGACAAGGTCCTATGCTAATTTCACGATTTCAAACCGTCTGTAGGCTACAGCCTACTCTAGAAAGCGGCATTCATAGGCCTACTGATTAGTGCTGTGGCATGGGCGGCTGAAATGCAGAGTATCTTTAGACAGGTTACTGTAGGCCTACAACATATTAGACTAATAATTTGACAGTTTATTGGCATTTTCTTTTTCCTCTTTACATTTCAAGAGTCACTGTCAATGACAATTGACAATGGCCGCTCTGTGTGTGATTTTGGTATGGCTGCTGCGTAGGGCGACAGGTAGTGAGGTAGACCCTAATAAAATGGTCACTGTGATCAGATTTTATGATCGAGCTGCCCTGTGTCAAATTTACGATCGGTATGCCGGGGTTCAAATTTTCTATGGTGCCGCCGCGTGCTGCAAAGAAATGGTCCCGCGGTCAATGTGTTAAGAGGCTGCCTGTCCAATGTGCTTAAGATTCTTAACTTCATGTGCAAGTGTCTTATCGGCTTTGTTCCATCCTATTTCGTGACTTTTTGCACACCAATTTCCTCTCTGCCTGGTCGGGTTGCTCTTTGGTTATCTGCCCATGCCCCTTAGAGATTCTCCATATGCGCACTGCCATGTGGGCCATGGTTCAGTGCCATGTGGGCCACGGTTCGTAAGTTTAGCTTTTGTTTTACCTATCCAGCTGGAATCATCTTTTTCAGGACGTGTGGCTCAGTGGCAGTGCCAGGGAGGCTAAGCCCCCTAAAAAGGCCATCCGGGGGCTAAGCCCTCCCTAAAAACTGAAATACATCCACGAGATTTCGACCAAATGACTAAAAAAAGGTCGTCAGAAATTTTGGCGGCTGAAAATGGAAAATTTCTACGAGATTTCGACCGAATGACTAGTAAAAAAAGGGCGTCAGAAATTTTGGCAGGTGAATATGGAAAATTTCCTACGCGAGGATTCACCAATCAATCTTTATTTCTTAAATCTTTTTTCTTTTGCCGTGGCTGGGCTGAGAGCGCCTCTGAGTAGTTTCTTGAAGGGGTGCTATATAAATTCTAATAATGAATGAATGAATTCAACCCCCGAAAACTGAAATCTTGGCGTCGCCACTGGTATGACTGGAACTTCTTAGTCTCTGCCTTCAGTTTTGTGCACTAGCGCTTGAAAATCGTTGTTTGTCAATGATGATGTGTCGCTTACATGTAGATCTTCAGTTCCACTTGTGCTATATTAATTTGTGGTTACGATTAGCTTATATTGCCGAATTGCCAGATTTTGAATCCTCTAGTCAGTAATTCTGTGCTTTCTTTGTTTCATTCAACCAGGATTTGGATTGTAATGGAAAGGACAGCGGAAGCGAGGATTGCTGGCCAAGCTGGGTGAACATTGGAGGGCCTGTTATGATAAGCATTGCGTTTCTTCTCGTCCTCATTATCATGTTTATGGTTTGGCCAAAGAGACCGCCATCTAGTGATGAAGACGAAGATGGCCAAGTATTTGTTCCAGCAAAATGGGTTCAGGTTGGTACACAACGAATGTTTCACAATGCCATCTAGGGTAACATTTTTACATCCTATTTTAGAAGCATGATTTATCTTTCGAAATTCGGGAAAGTTAGAAAAGAGGACTTCGTGTTACAAATCGTGGATATGGTTATGCTTTCATGAGTACACCATTTGTGTCACGGTATACGTGTGGGAATATGATTTTGTTTTATGTGAAGTTTTTAATTTGTCCAGTTTGTACATTTTTGTGTGTAACTTAAACACATTTTAACACTTGTCCATTTCAGCCGTGGTTGGGCCGGATCACCTTAGAGTAGATATCCTGAAGGAGCGCCATATTAAGTTTTTCGATTAATTGTTTGAACAACTCAATACTATTATTATTTTTTATTTCTCTGTGGAAAAACCATGGGGGAATTCCCAAAAGGTGCCTAGATCAAACACTGACCAATGAGTGGACTGCAATGTATAAATCTGCAAGTGTGTTGAAGTACGTTCTTTGAATTGAAAAAAGATGTCGCTTCTCAAGTCTTGCATATTTTAAGTGATTGTTATTTCAAAGATCATGTATGCACTACCTTCATTTGCTGGATTTCTCATGTCATGTAATATTGTGCGCATCAATGCAGCTCTGAAAAAGGCTCTCAGATGGCAAATATCTGGGAAGAGTAGTATTGCAGAAGAGCTGATTGCTCGAGCAGACAAGTAGTTTTTCCACAAAGCAGTTAGTTTTTTGGCCATTGCATCCATCAGCTCTTGCCACAGCTTTGTAAGGACAAGTATTTACTCTGCAACAGAGGACATCCTTTCATGCTGCCTCTCATTAAATCAGATTTGTTTTAAAATAGTTCCATCCACAGATCTGCCGTTTATAATTATATTTAGATAGATGCACAAGTGACTTTAAAATCTGCTGTTATATCTCATAGCTTTTTTATATCTATGTAATCGTTTTATGCAATGTAACTCATGTGTGCTTGTCGGATACAAATAAGGACTACTTACTTACTGACACACTTGCATTTCAGAATGAAGACGTCTTTCAGAGTGGAGGTGCATCGGTTGGTGTTTCCAGCGGTATTTCCCGTCAGATTGATGAAAACATTGTATAGTACGAATGACTTTCTTTTACCTCTTCAATCTTCATACTGCTGATCGATCGTTCAAATGGGTTTTCGAGACTTTAAACACTTTCACACTTTGTGAGATTTTGCCAATGAAAAAGCTGAAAGCTGTGCAATTCACAATGAAAATTTTGGTGATGATATTAATTTTTTTATTGAGACTTTTTATAAATATTTTGATAAGCAATGAATTTTTCATTGGTTTTGCTCATTGCATTGTGGTATTTTGGCTCTACACAAAGACTCAAAAATTACTCTACTGCAACTCAAGAGGTGCTGCGCACAAGTTTTACGCAATTCTCCATAAAGCCGAACTTGTTTTTGTTTAAGATACTTGTACCAGCAGTTGCTAGTAATAAATTATAGTTTGGATGTTGGGCAGATATATGATATAGTTGCTCATTCATGCTCATTCACATTGTGGTTTCACATATTGTTAAAACTGAGTTACCGGTACACATTTCGCGTAATTTATTTAATACCACTTGAAGGTGACATTAAGGTTGTTTATTGTGTTTTATACTGGTAAAGGTTCAAGCTTGTGGAAGTCCTTCCCATGTGTACTTACAAATAAGCTTCTGTCCCTTACAAAAGTTAATTAGCTAAAATCGTCTATAAACATTCATTTTACCATTACGATTTATTGTTAAACATCATGTTAGTTAGCTAAAAATTGTTAACTGTTAAGGTTTACTGTTTAGATCTGAACAGAATTAATTATAACGTAATCAAATGCATTGGACGACTATTATGATGATAATAGAGTTATAGATATACTAATGTGGGCATCATAATTAGAAATTTATTTTATGTGCATGCATTTTGTCCATAAAGCCAATGTGGGCATCATAATTAGAAATTTATTTTATGTGCATGCATTTTGTCGAGGCCCTCCCCGCCGTATGCACCCGTGTGCAAATCACATAAATCAGGTGACCCTCCCTGTATACGTAATATATTGACAGTGGCTACCAAATATCGGCTGCTGTTCGAAAAACCAGCTTGGTAGATTTTAGAATCTCGTGCTGTTTTTATTGGTAGTTGTTCAAAGATCTGGAATTTGCTGTCTGTTTTTATTTGCCATGCCAATGTCTTTCAGATCAAGATGTTGAGTGTTTTCTTCCTGATTTGATCTGAACCCCACATGTAACCATTGTTTCACTCGGATTCTTTCTCGTTTATTCCAAATTAGTTATGTGCCTAACTTATGTCAAAATGAGATTGTGCAGAGACTGTCTGGTGCTGCTAGAACAATTTATCTTTAGCTACATTGTTTAGTAACAAGAATTGTTTTGTTACAAACTATAGCTATAAGTGATCACGCTTGGTTGCAGATGAAAAATGTTTTGCATTTCTCCTTTAAGCTATGGTTTGTTTAATTCAATTGGATTCTTCCGTGTGTTCCAAAATGAGTTCTATGCCAACTTATAAAGGATAATAGATTAAGTGGAGATTGTCACAGAATAATTTATGTGTATTGTGACAAGAACAGCTTAATTAGAAACTAACCATAAGTAATTATCACTCTTGGTGGCAGCCAACATATTTGTTACACTTTTCCTTTAAGGCAGGGTTTACATCTCAGTGTGCTTAGCGAAATTGTTGTTACATAATTATGTGCATATTGCATAACTTAACGTTCAAAGCAAAGATCAAGCAATAATGGAGCACACTGTTTACGGAGTAAATTGCAAATCATGGAAAATAGGTGCTACCTACATCTGTATCTGTATAGAGATATCACATGTGTTGTTATCTAAACAGGTTTTACTTTCTATGTGTGAATAAAATGCTTTTTTAATCAGTTGTCTTTGATGTGCGTGTGTGAACATTTTTAGCTGGATGAACATCAAAAAGTTTGGTACAAACTGGTAGCAGTAATAACTTTGGATAAATGCTCTTGCATAGTCAGTTGTCTTTGAGGAGTGAAAAGCTTCACCTGTGCTTTTAGTCAAATGATTCAAAATTTGTAATTGACCAACTGTGGCCAATGATTTTAAGGAAAGTTACTGGTACATGTGGTTATAGGGTGGTAGTAGAGCAATTAAGGTTAGTAACTGATTAATGATCTTTAAAAAATTAGGAGCTGTTGTTGAATGTCGGGAAATTCAGGCTTTGTCCTCCGCAGCATTAGGAAAAGTGCCACGAAATGCTATGGCATTCTAGTGCTGTATAGTGAATACACATAGACATTCACAGATAGAATTTCAGAATTTACAGATAGAATTTTATAATTAGTTTTTAAGAAGAATTAATTAATTAGCACAAGTTCAACTAATTAATTAGAATTAGCTGCTGATGGCAGAATCAAATTGGCCGCAGAAAGGCAGTTCACTGGTGTGACATGCAAATCTAGCAAAATGTAATTAGACAAATATTTCAAATAAATGCACTATCTCAAATTTCTACAGTCCATCCAATTTCTTTTTTTATTACATTCCTTTTTAATTATAAGATATAATAGAAGTACTTTTCATCTAGCATCATGAGTTCTCCAGTAGTCTTGACATTTTTCATAAAAACATGTCACAAATAAACACTAATCATAAAAACTCAAAATATTGGTTTTTATATATATATATACAAGGTACAGCATTAAGCAAAGCGTAAGGAATTGCGTAGGAAATGTAATTATGATTCTAATTGAGATTTTAATTAAAAATAACTACTTAATTAGACTTAGCATAATTTTTGTTACTAAGAAAAAAATAAAATTAGTTACCAAACTAATTAATAGATCATTAGTTTCTAAATAATTACCAATCGCTGCAGAACAGCAAATGGCCGATTATTTGAAAGAATTGTACACAACTATTGCAACCAAATGGACAGCATTTCAGCAAAGCTATATTATAATTGCAAAGCACATAGTTCATTGATTACTATAATAGTGGCAATTGTTGTCAATTTTATTTTTTACCACTCTGACGATTGTTTCTTAAACCTGTTAGCCGATCTTACTAATGCGTCCTTAAAACAGAATGGCCGTGTTCAGTGCCAAGCCATATAAATTGTCGCTCTTATTATTATTATTAATAATATAATTATCACCCAGTTTAAAGAAAGTTGAAAGACAAGATGATTTTAGATAGGTCATTCAATAACGTTGCCATCATGATTACAATTTACATTAACATATTCATCACAAAATTACTAAGTGTCAAGTTGTCTCAAAGAATCATTATTAACTGCGATTGAAAAACTAGAGCCCAGTTTTAGCCAATCGCAACCTGATCGTGCCATCAATGCACATTCCAAAGGCAACCGAGCCTAACCAATAAAAAAAGCTCAAGCACACCTTAGATGCATTCCTGGTGTAATTTAGCAAGACAAAATGTATGGTAAAAAAGCCCACACAGGTACCTACAATTACACTGAACCACCACCTGCATGTTTGGATGGCAAAAGGTGGCTTAATCTAAAATGACGACTCTTCAAAAAGGCATTGTACACAGGTATTAAATACATTGTCTGTATAGAAGCATAAAATGACATACTGAACCTAACGCTCGTGAGACTTCAGCAGCAAATCCACAATAGTTTTTCACACGCCAGATAGATTCACTTATCCGAACGGCAGCAGTTTTGGTGCATTGCACATCACCAATGGCTGATTTGATCAGTCACACCCATTTTGTAGTAAACTGAAATTTCGAACTTATGGCCAAACAAATTTGAAACTTTCAGTGAAACATTCTTAAACTAACTCAAGAAAGGATACTTCCTAAAATCTTGAAACAGACTTCACTAATTTTGTGCAGGACTCCTAAACATTTCATTTGATTTCGACAAGAACCAAAACCGCCACCGTGATCGACATTTACTTAAAGCAGTATCGATTTAATGCAATTCGCATTCACTTCACATGAAAATCCATTAAAACTTAATCCTATAAAAAAAATTCAAAAATGCTACAGGTTCGTCAGTGTTCACAACGCTTTCATCGATGACCTGCAGCACGGCTAAGTTTCGAGCAAAACACAACCGATAAACAGCACATCGAACGGGATTTCTGTTAACTCTTAAACCTAATAATGTTGACAGAGAAGTTACACCAGAATTTAGTGCAAAGTGAGCGAGAGAGAAGTAGAGAGAGAGAGAGAGAAAGAGTTGCAAATGGACAGCGTGAGTGAAGGATAGGAAGAAGAGATTCTGGAACCTAGCAGCACTTTTTCTTACGCGAACTGCCGGGGCCTTTGCCCCCCAGTCGGACCGTTTCTTTTCCGTGTTGTTCTTGTATCCTGCTCTGCTGTTCTTTCTTTGTTACCAGGACGAGTTCTGTTATGGCCATGAACATCTAGACAATCAGATATATACATGTATGCAACAGATTAGGTCGAATTAGGAAATGTCACAAGCAGTAAAACACTAATAATAATGTGACACCAGGGCTTAAAATCCGTTGCTTGTTGATTCCTAGATAGTGTGTTGAATGCTGAAATAGACCAAAAAGGTCAAATAAATATAAATATAATTATAAATATTTTTCAATTCAGTAGTTGCCCATAAATATATCATAATTTGCAGACATGTAATCAGATTTTGATGCCATTTTTGTCATTTTTTTTATACAGAATATACCCCTTTATTGCCCAGGAAAATTGCAGAGTAATCAAGTAGTGGTTGCTTAGAACTTATTTTGAAGTAGATTTGTTGTAGAACATGACTGAATAAAAAAAATCAGAAGCCGACATGTGATGCGTTCTGATCAGATATTCGTTTATTGGATTCAACTAAAAACCACATTAAAATAACATTCATGATATAGTAGGAACAAATGATAAGTATTGTTGAATCCAGACATCTGGTTCCCCGCAGGAATGACATTTCCCACCAGAAGAAATCTAGAGCTGTTGCTTACATGTACATCGGTAATATTCCCCTCTCCAATAAAAATTATATGCGTAACATTCCCCTTCCCCCAGAAATTGGACAGGTCTTCTTTACATGCATATAAAATCATCAGAAAAAATCAACCGGACAAAGAGTGTTGTCGGTGACTGCCTCAATGGTCGCCATACTCCGAAAATTTGCTCTGCCCTCCAGAAACATGAATCCCCCCAAAACAGGGGACCAGATTAAACACCGAATGATAAATTAGACAAGAGTCAATATTTATAACTGTATTTCAGTTCTGCTGCTTATTTTACCATCCCCCTAGGGAGCAGAAAGCGTAGTCAAACTATGGGGCAGTAGGTATTAAGCCATGCAAATAATCTGTTCAGGTGCCTTTGGCAATACAGCCTGCCACTTGCTGCGAAATATTGCAACTGGTCCAACATTGAAATAGTTTGCGACCAATGAATTAAAGGGTTTCAGGTTTCATTCTCTTATAATAAATGATCAGCTGACAACTTGCTATAAAGACGTGCTCAGATTAGATTAGAACACAAACCTCTTCAACATTTTTGTTTTCCTTGGCGCTGGTTTCAAATAACTGTATGCCAATCTGCTCCGCAAACTGTTTGGCATCCTGCGTCAGTACGACCTTGCGACTTGGATCGTCGTCCTTGTTACCAACTGAAATGCCAGATATGAGCTCAGTTCATTTCACATCTCATCTCACATCTCAAATGTAAATGAGCGTTAAACACGTTTTACGATTTCAGTGAAACAAACAAGATGTGAGTGAATGAGTAATGAAAAACTTGTGCCTAAGTGAGGTTATTTAAAAGTGCAATAAAAATGTCCATACACATACATAATTGCATATATGTACATACATACAAACACACACACATACATAGGTAGGCCTACATACATACATGAATAAACAAGACATGAAAATGTGCTAAAACTATACAGAAACACATAGAAAACAGCATGAATTTTTTTATTTTATACAAGTGAGTAAAAAGTCCAGCCTTCCTTCTATCCAATTGTGCAATCTGTTTATTGGTTGCAAATTTAATTCAATTCTGAACATGGTTGCTAAATAATCTTGCATTCAAAAGTTATAGGAAACTTTAAGTGCATTTTACTCGTAAATGTAATTTGAATGGTTAAGTCATATTTGTATTCATAACTTTGAAAAGGGACACGGTTGAACAATAAGATCAATGCCATTTTAAACAGCAGACTTCATTCTTTTAAAAGACGTATGAAACTCAATTTGTACAAAACACATTGTCATAATAAAGATCATTATTGTCGCCCCTCCTTCTTTATTCAGGCAAGGGACTGGTAATGTCAGAGTGCAAACAGTGGGGGACTTGGAGGCAAGCCAATACAGTCATATTGCATAAAACAGAGGAAAAGATCACTACCGTTAGTACAATAGCTGAAGCAGAAACAGGAAAACGATTGAAGCCGAAACGGTCTAAGTAAGTTACCTAAAATTCTATTGACTACATCACAGTTTTGGTCGATTTCGTGCAACCATCGCTTGACGTTCGCAAACGATTCCCCGCTTGTGACGTCGTAAACAACGAGAACGCCGTGCGTACCACGATAGTAACTACAACACGCAATGAATAACACACTAAACCAATTTATTTATTTGTTTTTTACTGAGTGCAGTTATTATGTGTGTAGGGTAATTAAATCTTACTCAGAATATTATGAAACAAACATGCACAAACAACTTGACTTGTCCACAGAGTCTGCATAGAAGGCCTAGACTGGCAACCATTAAAATAGACAATAATTATGCTGCAGGTTAGATGCCTTTATAAAGCCTGCAACAATTGGCAGCAATACAAAGCACAACATTAGCATACTGTATAGTATCCATTTATTTATAAAGCGCCTCTCACAGTGCCGCACCAATCAGAGGCACTACCAGTGTGAAAGACCGAGAGAAAAGACAGTAGTCTTGAGACAGCGATAAGATGTGCTTTGGGAACCAGTCCATAATGAAGAACGTGTCCAAAATGCACAATGATCGTTAACATGCCTGTTCAGATTTGTCAGAGGCAAAACTTCACAGATCAAGCTTTATTTTGAACCATGTTTCGGAATCATTGCAGTACTTAGCTGCTCCGTAGATAGCAAACAGGAAACATGGCAAGAGCAGATGAAATATCATATACATTTTAAAATATAGGGCAGAACATCAAATGTCCAGATTTCCTTTAATTCAGCTTTTCCTTTAACGCTGAGTTGCATTAATTGTTAAACAAGTTCTTACGTCGAAGTTATTGTGCGAAACCGTTCTTGACCAGCCGTATCCCATATCTGAAGCTTAACTTTCTCACCGTTGACCATAATAGTTCGGATTTTGAAGTCAACTCCAATGGTGGTTATAAAAGTCCCTGAACAAAGAAAACACTCATAAATTTGTGAAATGACTGCCCTGCATTAGACACCAGTGCTGCATTGCTAGGTGGCACATGGCTTATAGCAGTGTTTCATGACATCCTTCAAACCTTCTTAGCCATGGGTGTTCGTGTCAACATTCTCATACACTACATAGAAGTTATAATCTGGGTAAAGCATGTTAATTCTGGTAAGGTAAGGGTAAAAGCTGCAGTTAAGTAGTAAGCATTTATTTCACAAATTCATCATCGTGATCTGTGCCAATGGTCATCTCCAGAGCGTAGCCACTTCCACGACATCCAATAGCCGTCTCTACACTGGACTCGTCTCCAGGTCGTGCACAACAATTTCATTAGGCTCATATCAGCTTCCATTGTTCTTGTCCATGGGTGACCACGGTCCATCCAGTACGTCCTTTCCAACCTCTCAGAGGATATGGCTGGGAATCATTGTTCACAAGACCCTATTCTGTGTTTGAATCCAAACAGCCAGAGTCTAATAATAGCCTTAGTCATCTTCAATATCAATTATTGGCCAGCATAAAATTTCGAAAGTTCTACTTAAAGCTAAGTGCTTGGCACCAGAAAGCTGTATAAAGTCAGAGAGATTGTCAAGAGGCACAGTAAAAATAGCACAAAATAAGTAAGGACATATTTAGACATATATGCATATATGTGCATTAGATGCAGTTTCTGAATTTAACAAATCTTAAAGTATAAAACTCAAAGTTTGTCCTTCTGTGTGTGGGATGCACCAATTTTGCCCGGAGGCCTACTCGGAAATTACAGCGATTCGTTTAAAAAAAAATTTTGCAATCGATTCTTACCCACATTTGGAGTTAAACGCCACTATTTTCGGCTGCCAATTCACTTTATAAGTCCCGAGATGTCAACATTTAAACTTGCACGCGATAAGCGATTCAAAATCCATTCACGTTGATCGCCTCCACAAGGCCTCCATTGACTACCAGAGAACTACAGCCAATGGCATGACGGTTTGAGGTCACGTGATATTTACTTCTATCGACAATATTTGCGAGGATTATTCTCGGCTTTTTTCTTCTGATCCACACGAGAAAATCATAAAGATCGCCATCCAAAAATCTTTCCATATTTTAAATTTCGCTGTTATAAAAACGATATATTAGACACGGCATAATTATGTTCACTAAACTCATGACGTCATTATTTTGAGCTCAAATCTTAACGTCACATCTCGCCAAACCGCGTAGCAAAAATGTTGTGGACGTAAATAATGCGAATATAACTGCAAATAATCGGAATAAAAAAGCGTAGATTTAAAAAACTTCCTTTATCTAAGTGGCAAAGAACAATTTATGAAAAAAGCACGTTGCGCTGAATGGTAGTATCTTTTCAGAAAAAGTCGTTTTTCTCAGTTACGTGTCGAATGGACTTAACGGGTTTTGCTCTTCGATTATCGACCAGACCTGTACACCTAGCGGAGAGGTTCGTTACTTCTCCTTAACGCGGGGGTCGATGGAAGGCGGGGTCAGAATGGTGAAGTCGGAACGGGGTCAGGCGTGGCTGGGGACAAAAACTTATATTTCCCGGGCAACGCCGGGTTATTCAGCTAGTTATATATAAACAGACATCAAGAAGGATGTACCGATTTACACTAGAGGTCACTAATCGCATCCCAAATTATCTGCATGTCCTGGCAGATTTGAAACATGAGATCTTGTTGGCAGATATCAAACTCACCTGTAAAGGTGTTGTCCGCAAACCTCATCAACAAACTACTTTTGCCAACACCTGCACAGAAACATTACAAGAATTCCCTATTAGAAATGTTTTCAAAATTTATTCAGCATTAAAACTAATATGAAACTGACAAACTGTAAATTCTACAGTCTACAACTATCAACTGCACATACGAGTTTAAAATGCATGTTCTCAATTTGGAAAGTTCCATAGAAATTATTTTTTTTAACTATGCTTGCAAATTGAAACATATTTACTCGTTTTAAGCTTATAACCAGTTTCAATCAAGGGTAATTGGGTAGTTTAGCGTCCCAAATTATTCAGGTTATTGCTGAGACTTGGAATTTCTCGTTAATCCAGCTTCTATTTTATCAAAACTGGAACCTTCATCCAGCTTCCATTTCTTTATCGTTCTTTTCATAAATCCAGTTTCTATTTTTTAGATCTATAAAAACATTCATCCAGCCTCCACTTCTTTATCGTGCTATTCGTGAATCCAGCTTCTATCTCAGATCATTGAAAACTTGTATCCAGCTTCTATTTCAACTACTATTACAGAAATTTGATCCAACTTCCATCTTTGAAGCGTTCTTTTCATCATTTTAGCCATAAGAAATCCACATCCAGCTTCCATTTCTACGCGATAGTTACCTCGTTTAGGACTTCATTGAGGTTTTCAAGCACACATTTTATGATTTCCTCAATTAAATATGTGTTATTATAAATGTCTTTCAGTTATTATTGCAAAGAAATGGTTAAAATAATTTGGGACGCTAAACTACCCAATTACCCAATCAAGATATTGGAGTTCATGCAGTCTATATATTTTGCATTTACGTATATCTGCATGCATGAAAACGTGGCGTACATTTGCGTCTCTGGGCATTTCCATAACACATCGAAGAAACTTTTATCAAAGACGCGGAGTTTGCGTCTTATAACCCGTCGCAGCTCGAAATTAATCCTTTAAAATCCTTCCTTTGAGTAAATATAACAGAATAGATAATAGCCAGCTGAAACTATTAATTTTGTCTGTTTTATAAACAAACTCAAAGGTTTGCCGGCGACTTCAAACGATTGGGTGGGCGGGCGTAAAGCTCGGCATCAATCGTCATACTAACCACTGTCACCGATGATTAGAAGTTTAAAAAGATGATCGTATTCGCGGGCCATGACTGCTTGAGTAAATGAACGCTTGATTCGATTGCCAGCTAGAGGGGGAAAATTATCATGATTAAACTGGAAATTTGACGGAAAACGCTATCGTTTAGATACTCAACAAGGATGCAAAACAAAACTTAAATGTAGACCGGAAGTAGTAAAACGGAAAATACTCGAACTTCTTTTTCTGCCGACAGAGGTCGCATCTCGGCGACATCACACGCCACTCTCGCTCATTTAATTAATTATTATAATACCAGTCATGGAGCCACTTCATTGAATTAATAATTAACAGTAGCTAAATTGATTAGGGTCCACCAAATATATGACCAAAGATCTTTACTAATAATAATAATAATAATTTCCATTTATTCATCAATCCGGTTGACAGACCGCAACCGGTTGCAGTAGCCTATACAGTTATAACAAAGACCTTAAAGTTACACTAAGACAGGACAGCTCCTATCTCCGCTGTATATTTGATCTGGGTGGTGGCCAAATCACACAAACCGTGGCGCCACGTTATGAGTGGTTTGATGGCTCCTAGCAACGATAGACGCCTTAATAGATAAATATATAGGCCAACGTCAACGACTGGACAATTGTAGCATCCATAAACTTTCATATTTATTTTTAAACTGCATATTGATTATGATGAATAATAAAAACTATTATATATTTAATGTATTTGATTAATTTTATGTTTAAAACGCGTGACTTTTACTGGCAGTTGGACAATGCAATGTCGTTGAGTGGTCGCACATGCGTGGCTGCGCCTCGGACAGCGCATTAAGTCGGCGTGCCTTGTTGTACCCATGCCATCAGGGACTTTGCAGGACACTCAAAACTTACTACAGGCAATCAAAAGGGTCGTCAGAAAATTCGGCGACCCAAAATTTTCGGCCAAGACGTATTTCGCCCCCTCCAGAAACCCGAATCCCTCCCCCAAGCAAGGGGTATAGATTAAACACTGCTATGTAACCATGCCAAAGACTTTCGTCTATTATACCTTTGACCATACTGTCAATTGTGTAAATGCATACCTACAGATGATGATGGTGCTCTGCCCAAAGGCAGGTTCATTGGCTTACGCCCCTGGGGATGAGATGAGTGAGGTGATTTCCCGTTGCCTTCCACACAGACAATGATGGGTAAGCAACTTGCCCAAAGTCGCTCCGCAGGAGCTTGCACCCCTGCGTCCCACACGTGCTAGCCCGAAGTATCTAAATCTCACAGCCCGGGGCTTGAACCGCAGTCCGTTGCAACCAACAGACGATAGCCGCTCTCGCTTACTTGTCCGTGACCTCCAGGCAGGGGGTAACCATAACATCTCAAAATAATTCAGGGTTTTTTACTGCCCCACTTATCGACCGATAATCCAGGCCTTCTGCTCTAGGGCTTCGCACCACCTATGAGCCCAGTGTGGCATCTTCAGACTGTAGGGTTCGAATCCGATCACATTCCAATGGCTCTCCTTGTGACACAGGATATCTCTGAGCTATCTCCGAAAAGAAATCCCAACATCTTTTAACATATTCCTGTTTTAATTCAAGATTAGCAAAGATCAGTTAAACAAGTCTTCAGAAAGTCTTCCATATAGTCACAAATTAACAGCGCTATATCTTATTGTCCTCAGATTTCAAGTTAATTCAGTTTAAAAAAAAATATCGCACTTCTACAAGAATTTTGATCGAACTCTCTCTTCGAGAACATTCTTCGCCGAAAAACCAAATAAAATCACATGAGTCAGTGCAAGCTATCTGACCAATTTTTATAGCGCAATTGCAAATGTTCAACATTGTAGCAGAGCTCCATCTAGCTAAAAGAAAGAACATAATAAAGTGCCGAAAGCCATTTCCGACACATTACCACCACCTTACGACAATTCTTTGCATAGCAGAGAAATTCTAGTAATAGTGTCTCATTGTCTCCAGAAATAAATACCATAACAATGCTCATGAACCTTAAATGCTCAAACGAAAGTGAAACTAATTATTTTCGACCTCTACACTTCACAAGTATTCTTAACTTAATCAATCATCCATGATTCAGAAAGTCTTAACAAGGAAATTATCAACCTTCACAGGTTAAGATCCTAGTTTAAACTCTCCGAACAATGACTCTCTGAATTTACGTCAGATTCTACTCTTGAACAATCCAGTGCAACTGTGTAAGCAAGTTAAATTCCATGTACTAAGTCAACAACCTGCTGTACAAAAGTTCTCAGGGCCTAAATGAGACATCAGGCATACTTAAAACAAAGACTTGCTTAAAACACATATCATCAAATAGCACATATGACATGATGGCCAAACCAACCAAAACATGTTCACCAAAGGGACTTCTCCACAGTGAGCTATTTTTAGACATTCTCAACAACTACAGTCCATTGGTAAACACTACGTCACATGCTATCTATTTCCTTGGCAGACTCTCCAAAGGAACTAAAAATAGATATGACATCACAATACAGCTATGAAAACACTGAAGACATTCACCGGTCTTGACCTACTTTAGAGTCAAAACATAAACAAATCCTTACTACACAGTTTAAGCCAGCACATGGAAAGTACAACAAAACTATCAGTCCTGTAAAATAAAAGAATGTAATCAAAATTAAACACAAAAACATATGTCTATCAGAGTAACTCTCAGTTGCTATACGCATGAGCAGATCTTTTAATCTGCTTTTAAATATACTTTTTTATTTCAAGTAAGGTTCATTCACAGTTTACATAATTTAAACATACATATTTACATGTTAACTATAAATCTAATATACAAATTAACAAAACTTCTAATTCATACATATTTACACATTGATGCAAGCCTGCATGTTAGCAGCAGAGCATTACACAGTTTCACGCAATACAGTATTTATTACATTTATCTTCAGACTGAGATATATTTCCATGATCAACTCAATAGAAGATAGAGAAATGCAACATATAATTTAAAAGGGATATTTACTCATGCAAAACTTTCTTTGCTTTGCGATTGCGCTTCATCTTCAGTTTGCAAGAGTTTTGAAGTTCCTGGTTACTAAATTTTATCTTACTGTGGATGCGAACTGTCATGTACAATTTGATCATGTATTTCAGCCGGGCAACACATGTTGCTGATCCACATGCAATGATCTCTAAATTCTAGTAGGCAAATAAACATAGTCGTTTTAATATACCTGAATTATGTTTCAATTTGTCAAATGAATTCTGAAACAATTGTTCCAGTTTCCTGGTGAATGCCAAAAAGGTCATGGTTGGATACACTAAGCAACCAGTATCTTTGAATGCTTTGTGTTGCAAGAAAGCAAATTCACCGCAAGGCAGCAAGTGTTTACTTGTGTATAATTCACTGCATGCTTGACACATGCCATAACCATCATTAAAACCACACTTTCTCAAGATATAGCCACTCATATATGCTAAAACATTGTCAGTCTCCAATGGCAAATCAGGAATATCCGAGATATCTTGTAAGTCAAAGTCGTCTTCACAAGTCATTTCACAAGTGATCTCCTGGTAATCAAGTGACGTGGAAGTGGATGCACATTTTTCGTGAAGTGATCTAGATTTCAAAAGACTTGACAAAGATGATATGTCTAGAAGCACATTATCTACATCATTTTCGCAATTACGTCCAGAATTATGAACGAACAACTTATTCACAGATATATATCTAAAGCTAGCACGAAATTGTGCGACATCAGGATTGTCCCTGTGTCCTCCACTACCACGGATCATTGAAAACAAATTCTCAATACAGTCCTGATTTAATCGAGATGTTAGTAAGAACTTATATTTGCTTTCTGTACACAAATCCTTCCACAGATCAGTAATAGATTTTACTGTAATTTGCCACCCTAAAATGCAGGGCAGTTCCTTCTTTGATCTGGAAGGTTTTAAGACTTGCAAGTAGGATAATACATCTTTGAAGAACACATCATGACCACTTCCATTAGAAACTGCATGCCCCATGGGCTGCGAACTTCTTATTGTTCGGCTATTACAAGCGTTAAAAATCTTGTCAAACTTATCAACGAATTGTGCAGTATGTTCTGCTTCCCTGTCTAACTTTCCAAGATAACAAAGTGTTTGAATACCTGCTGCCACGGAGTGACTAAGGACCTGTGCAGCAAGATTAACACGCATGCTAGTAAATGGAGGCAAATCAAGATGCTTATCTGTCAGTCGAGGTGCCATTCTAATAGGTAGGTTCTTGTCAAATGCATAGAATTTGGAAACATACTTCCAACACACATTTTGTTTATTTTCCCCAGAACCCCATACAAAATCATGTTTTTTAAAGTTGTTTCTAATGTTTTTAAGCAGGTGTGGGGGATCATAAATCACATATACTTTTCTTGAACCATGAAACAGAAACGGTTGTGAAACAGAAACCCTTTCCAATGTTTCCAGATAGCATCTGTTTGTGGGCCCCTGATCACATATAATAGCATTTGGAAACAACTGTATTTCTTCCAACTTAGCAAGACAATTGTGCAAAAGGTTCTTTAGAATAGTTGGTTTCACAGATCCACGTACAAAAAAATAAGCAAGAGGTTGCTTCCATTTAACAGAAATTCCACGCAACATAAACACAAGAACATGGTCAGCTACACACTGAGTAGTTCCAAGAACACCAAAATCCTCGAAACCTTCTATACAATCCCGTTCTCGATTGTATACCAATTTTCGTTTTAAAGCCATCTCATCAAACATTAGCACACAGTCTTTAGCATTCACAGGGGCTTGTTGCATTTTTATTTGTAAGGTATCAAAAAACTGCTTGTTGAAGCCGGGGTAAAGGTTGCAATTTTGAAGGGTTCGCTGCAGAGTCCTTTTTGATGGCATGCAGAAAATATTTTGCAGCAGACTATAAGATTTCCTGCTTTGATAAAAAAGGGACATAGCAAACATTTTCTCGTCAACTGTCCAACGTCTACCCTGCTTTGAAACAGAACCCATATTAATCTGAGTTTTAACAAAAGAGACAGCAGACGGTGGAAGATGGTTGGACAGTTCTGCCAAAAGACGATCACAAGAAGCAGCTTCTTGCTTCCGTGTCAAGCCCTTCTTCTGCGTCAAGCCCTGCTTGCACTTTGACGTCCTTGTTTCCTTTTCTTTTCGTTTCCGAAGTTGATTTCGTAATCTGGTGATTTCAACTTTCAGTTTCTTTTTCTCAGAGTTGCATGACGACCACTTGGAGCAACCTTCAGACTGTTCATTTACATCTTTCAGGCCAGCAGACGATGATGCAGGTACAATGTTGCTGACGGTCACAGCTGCAGAAACAAGCTCCTTCACAACTCCTTCATTGTTGTCTTTGAGTTCAGCAGAATTGCTATGAACCACCTCAAATTTGCTTCTTTTTGGAGCAACGCTCGACTTCGGTGCATGTTTCATGACAAGTCGTCGCTTCCGTGTGACTGATGGTGGCTTGTTTGGAACATCAAATACCGTTGGGACTGCATTCCAAACAAGCTTGTCATGCTTACTGTTCATAAACTGGGATTCTTCAAAATGTCTACTGCACAGACGAAAGGTTTTGTTCAGTACTTCAACGCTTTTGCAGTCGAGATCTGCACGTCGTACGTTGACTCTCCACTTCTTACATCTGTTCCAACATAATGAAATAAAAACAGCATATGACAGAGGTATGCAATTTCAATCAAAGAATATTGCAGGTCCTGTTATAAGCAAATTTATTCATCTACTGAAAATTTAATGAGGTGGAATGGCTGGAATGGTACTCTAGCTAGTCATGCTTAGAATATATCCCCTACTAAGATGACAATGCAGTAAAGGGTAATTCAGAAGACCCTGCACATGTAAACAGTAAATTATTCGCTCGTTGCAGCATTGTTATTTCTAATCAATCCAGCTTCCAGTTTGGCGAAAATTCATTCACCCAGCCTCTGTTTAGACAAAATTCGTCTCATTAATCCCACTTCTATTTAGGCGGTGATTATTTTCTTCATCAATAAAACTTCTAGGTAAACACGCACACTGGATGCCCGTACTCCAAACAATATGGCTGCCAACGAATGCAATAAAATTAGAGCGCAGCGACCTATCCTGTCGACGGCATCGCAACATGCAAAGCGCTCAGCAGAATGACTGCACTAACCCTAAAACTAACCCTAACCGACCCTCACGACGCCTAACCTGAACCCTAACCGACCCTCACGCGATAAATAGT
This sequence comes from Lumbricus terrestris, assembly GCA_949752735.1. Lineage (NCBI taxonomy): Eukaryota > Metazoa > Annelida > Clitellata > Crassiclitellata > Lumbricidae > Lumbricus > Lumbricus terrestris. Next base: position 67,582,359 of record OX457038.1, read on the forward strand.
CGCTGCGCTCTAATTTTATTGAGTACGGGCATCCAGTGTGCGTATTTACCAACTTGTATTTTATTAATAATTATTTTTAATTATTGCTCGTCAATCCAGCTTAGATTTCAGCATAATGGTTTAAAAAAATCAAGAACTCGTTTCGTCAATCCGACTTGTATTCGACCAACGCTGAAAGCCATGCAATGACAAATAATTTACGACGCTAAAATACACGTAACTTCCCTAAATATTGTTACTGTGCAGGGTGTATACGGAGACAGTCACAACGCACATGCAAAGTGAATCACCGGCAGCAGTTATGGAACATTTTTTATTTTTTAATACAGTACTTTATACATACCTTTCAGCATCTTTCGGAAATCTAAAGAGTGACAGATTTTGTGTATTGTACGAGGTAACGCAACAATTTATGGCAGCGCAACAAATTCCTCCTGGCTTGGAAGCCATGCTTATTCTTGTTCTTATTCTTAGTCGGAAGTCGTGTTCAAAGCACTAAAAAACCATTGCAAGGTAAGTGAGGTGAACATTCAGATATACAGCGGAGATAGGAGCTGTCCTGTCTTAGTGTAACTTTAAGGTCTTTGGTTATAATATAATTTCTGGTTTGGCGTTGTCTCCTTGGCTGTACTCCTATACTTATCTTTTTGAGCTCTGTTGTCCTGACTCGCAGTGCCCTTCGCTCTGCCTCTAGCGGGAAGCTTTTGGTCCCACGTGTTGAAACCTCAACCTGTCAGCGTCGTGCTTTCTCAGTTGTAGGTCCATCTGTCTGGAATAGTCTCCCGTTGCAGGTGCGCCTGCTACCAAGGGTTGACTCATCAGTCTTCTACAATTAAGCTCCTTAAAACTTTTTTCTTTCACCGTGGTTGGACTGGAAGCGCTTCTGAGTGGATTTCTTGAAGAGGCGCTATATAAATTCTTGAAATGAATGAATGAATATTATCTTAATTATTAGCATCAATCTAATTATTAACCAGCAGACAGCCTGCAATCAGTGATTCCGTTAATGTCTGAATTCTTGGAGTCATGGACGCATCACATCCAAAAAATTGGAGTCCACACCAAATGGATAAGAGTCATGGAATCCACACCCATCCATGTTTGGAGTCCCATCGGGCCATAGTAGGCCAACTGTAAAAAATTCCGAACTTCTTATATTACAGGCGACAAAGGGCCCAACCATTAGGTCTATTATCACGTAGGCCTAACCTACGCAAAATTCGTATTTTGACCCTCGATCTCATTCTGTTGCAACTCGTAGGCCTACATTTTGTGAACAACCACATGGGTACGTAAAAATTATAGCTCTAGCGCTCCGTTTACAAAAGTTCATTTAGGCTATTAGGCCTATAGCTAAAGTCAGCTATAAAATTCATTTTACCGTTGGCTATTTTGTGTGTGTTAAAATCTGAAGTTTTCGATACCAATACAGAAAATACCAAGTCATAAACTCATAAATTACAGCCAGCTTCTCCAGAGGTAGGCTGAATTGGAATGAAATAATTATAGGCCTGTATCGTGGAATCGTGAATTAAAGGTCAAGTAGGCCATAGGCCTTTAGGCTATAGCCTAAGCCAACGATAAGTATAAGTTATAATTAGTTTTTAAAATTTGAGAACAAATTAACAGCCATTCAGAAGCAAAAGCTGGTGTATAGAGCACAATCAGATTCAGATTGCATCAGATTGCATTAATATTGACTGGAGATCTCGAGTGCCTCTTGAAGAGGCGTTATGTAGGCCTAACTTATTGAAATGATTGAATGAATGAAGGCAGAGCCTGAGAGAGCTAAAATGCGATTGTCGTTAGCAATGACATCATTTAAAAAATAAACAGGGAAATTTTAGGACACTAATACACTATATACTATAACTAGTACCAATCTTCTCAACGATAATAAGTTTTATACTTTCCAAGAAAAAATATTTTAGCATTGTTGCACTTTATATAAAATTTTCTTGATTTAGGTTCTATCCGACGACGATCATTAATTTTTAAGCCAGCTCATGGGAACGGTTGAACCACATATATTTCTGTAATATAATATATGTGGTTGAACGCTATAATAATAATTATTGCTGACATGTCGATGGTTTAGGTCTGGGCCTGCATGTAGGCTACATACGTCACTCACTTACAAAGAAATGATAGGCCTATAGCCTATTCATAAATATTCACGAACTCTTACCCTGTCTCATCTGATCCTCCACCCTGCAATTCCCGGCCCAAGCTACACCCGCCTTAGCCTAATAGCTGTTCCGCCCCCTGATCCTATGGTAACTCGACCCGGACCACCACGGACTTCTCTCACGGACAACCCTTCTAACTCAACGCATCTGACCCTGATCTTATGGCAACTCGACCCGGACCACCACGGACTACTCTCACGGACAACCCTTCTAACTCAACGCAGCGCTCGTGAATAAGCTGGTGCCCCGCGCTTGGCTTTCGAGTGGCGCTTTAGAAATCTCGAGTTTACGATTACGATAAATAGGTCATTGCATAAATTATTCACCACTAACCAGTCAGTTAACACGCAATGCATAAACTAAGACAGTTACACATATACGTGTGACGCGCGGGGGCGCCGCCTGTCCTAACGTTTCCAACCCCAAATTAATGGGCTCTAGTGTTGCGCGCCCCCTTAAGCGCGGTTGAGGAATGCTAGGTCCTAGGTCAAGGGTTTTGGTGTCAAGGGTAGCAGGTTCGAATCCTAACCTAGGGTGTGAGCTTCTCTGGTTACCAAATTCCTCAGGATGGGCCGATTTTGGACATATGTCAGCGGTGGCTGTTAAGCTCACAACAGCCCCACTAAATGGGTGCTTATCTGGGTTCGATTCCTCAACATTCCCCTCAGCTCCATCACCCACTTTACCTTCAGCTACCGACTTCACCATTGTTTCACATTCTTTCTGGCGGGAACTTAATTGGGCTTGCTGCATGGAAACTAGATTCAGCTCTTCAGCTAGACCGATTAAAATGCTACTCCGGCGCTCCATCAATTGTTCTATGGTAGTCATTTGTTTCTGTAATACAGCAGGGTCTAAGTCATCAGTATTGTCTGTAGTCCCCAGCTCAAGGGTTTCTCTCGGACATAACTCATCTTCGTCTTGTCCTGTCCCTAAGACACTGTCCGTTTCCCCGTCGGAGTCCATTATAATTCGATAGCAGAAATTACTTCACAGTTCTCTATTTAAGTTTCATTTATTATTGAATCAATCAAGCGACTGTCTGTCGTTCATTAGCAATTATTTACACAGCCGATAAAATAGAAACAATATTAAAGATTCACGATTAAGGCCCTCCTAAAACGCCTATGTCTCTTGACTAGCTTAAGTTTTATCAGATCAGTTCGCAGACTGACTATTTCACACCTATCCGATCAGTTCACAGACTGAATATACCACAACTAATATTTGCACCAAAATAGCGATACAAGTTTTATCTAATTGCACCTAGTTCAGGTTCGAGCTCTATAGATTAGGTTGCTTATACTTCCCTTTTCCCATTGATATTTTAGGACAGCCGATCCACCGTTTCCCGTCCTGTAGAAAGTTATTGAGTCGTCGGCCGATGCCAGAATTTCTCCGTCGGAAGCGTATTATTAATTTAATCGTTGCCGGAAATCTTCGTAATTACACATCGATTCACAGGACATCGGAAGAACCTCGTCTTCTACCTGAGAAAACTTGCCAGAATCGAAAATACCATCAATTTCACCACGTTTCACGATTTCCACAAGCGTAGGTGTTACTCGATTGAATTCTGCTGCCCGACTGAAGGTTTGCGCGTTAATTTGCCGCAAGAGAGCGCTTTTTGGCGCGTAAAACATCGCGTGATGTCTAACCAATCAAAAATCGCACGTGGCGGAAAGTTCCATTGAAAAATGCATGGGAAGCTAAATATAGCGATGACCGCATCGATCAGTGCTAAGCATAGCACCCATGAATTCGTAATAGAAATAGCGGCCTTACTTAAGTAAATAAGTAAGGTAGCTTGTAGCAACCTGGTTCGCTACACCCCCCACAACTTACTCTTAAATTTACCAGTACCCTGGTAAATTTAATAATACTTCGGAGCTCGAACCGGATACATAGTACTTGTATATCATCTAGCATGCTACAGCTCACAATGTCTCAGAAGTTGCATCAATTGGCATACAAATTTGTGCAATGACTGATTATTAGTCAGTCATGAGGGTTCACATATGCCCAACAACAGCTCTTAACTAATCGAGGTCTTCACACTGACCAACAAAGTCTTACTAATCTCCTCATTCACATAAACTGTCACAGTTTTTATCATTAATACCTGCCATCAGATTACATACATCATATAGCAATGATATCTCGGAAAGGTAAAACTAGCAATGCAGGACATAGCATTTCCAAGACAACTCAGTAACACAATTGTATAGTCCACATAAAATAACCAATTGAAATCATATCTTCATTTCACGACTAGTGTTATATGCTAGATCCCTCGATACTAAATTATAGGAGCCTGGTACATTTAAGCGGTAACATTACTGCTTACAACCAACTCGATAGCGTTAAACGAGGAATGGCCAGAACCATGCGGCCTTCTTAATAGTAAACAGTGTTATAACTATCGCCTCCTCATGACTTCCTACCCAAGGGGATATCAAATCCAAGATGTCAATCTTATCTTCCATGCCAAATGGTTGTTTCGGTCTGCAAGAAGAAGAGTAATCGTTTAACGTAACCCCATTAACTACACATAATTACAATCACTTAGCTTAACTACTTTTAGCAATTATCCACAATGAAACTTAACTACACACTACTTCCAGCAATTGCACGGAACCCTAGCGAGAGAAAGTCCTCTTAACACATGTAGTCATGTTCCGGCGCCAAATCTTATATTAATCCGTTATTACATTTTTATACAGCAGTAGCATTATTAGAATTTCACATATAATAATCACAATCAACAAGAATCGCTATAGAAGAATCAATACCTTACACAATTTTATGGTTATGATACTATACTAAATCTCAGGTGCACAAGAGTCTGAGGCCATAATCCATTTAAACTTGTCATCAAAAGCCACAAAATGGGAAATGCATCTTCAAGCACACTCAGTCGCTCTCATGCATACTACCTTACACTATCTCTCAGACAATGTTTGATTTCCACAAACCATCTTTTCTACTGCAATGAACCCGCAGTTCATCCATTCTCCAAGCCAAACATTACAGCAATTTACACTTATGCTGGGTTTTACAGGCACGCATTCCTTTTACAACAAGCCACTGTTACAGAGATGAAGCAACGTCAGATCATAAACCTAGGCTACTAATAATGCATACCAACATGCACACGTTTCAACATTACATCAAGGCTTAGCTACCTGGATCGAAGAAGGAATTACTGCTCAGCTAAGCATACCCAAGGCATAAAGGATTTATTCCCATATCCTATACTAGTCTATTACATTACAACCCCTGCAGGAAGTAGTCTAAGACTGGACGAACTCATCCACAGGCCCAGCTTCACCATTGCATGCAATCTCCACTGCCTGCTACAGTGATTCTGCCTCTAAGTCTATAATCCAACTTATTCACTAACTCTCAGGGCGATGCTTACAATTGGGTGCTCTACTCAACCTTACTACACAATCTAGCACCACATCATCACCAAGTTACTCATTCATCCAATCATACAAGGTTATCCTTCAATCACCACGCAGAATGCTAATTACTTCTACCATAGCATATTATAATCATAACTTTTTAACTTGCAATCATTATTATGCACATAACATACAAGCACAAAATTTGCCCTTCTTCGTGGCAACAAGAAGCAATTCAAATATTTAAACTGAGTTTAAAACTACCCTTTTTATTTCAAACTAAAGGACTACTCTTTAAGCATTACGCTGGAGCTAATACTTACTAAATGTCCTTGTAGCATCACATCACTCTACATTACTTTCTTGTAACTGCTATTAAACACTTACTGTAAACATTTTCACATAGCTATAGTCAACTAGCTTACATCAGAAAGCACAGCATTTATGCACAAGAAAATAAAACAATGTATTCCCACATCACATAGTTACATATCATCAAAAAGCAAATAAAACGGAGAAGATTCTATTCTCCCATCGCTTACTCTCGTCGCCATTACACGACCTGGAGGGATTCTACACGAAACAAGTACAAGTACCTTTACTTGGTTATCTCTTATTTATCTCATTTCTTTATTATTCATCTCATCTACTTAGTTATTTTTATCATCAGAGGACACACATGTAATCTGTAACACTTAAGTTACACTTCACACTAATAAAACTATGCATTCTCACATAACCTATATCATCGTATTACACTTCATTACTGTAATCAACTTTCACATTTTTACACAGTAAGAAAGCACAATATATCAAAGCACATTAAAATAAAAATGTAAACCTACATCTCAAGGCCACATATAATATCATCAAAACACAACTAAAGCAGAGAAGACTCTATTCTCTATTCACCTACTTGTCGCCATTACGCGACAGGACTACCCTAGCATATCACATTACATTACATTACGCTATTCTCTATACCTACGGGGCGGTACAATGATCCTACGCGGTCTCGAAGGGGCTACCTCTTCTTCTTCGCCCGAATCATTGGCATTCGCCAAAACCTCCAGGTCAACTGGTTCAACCAGGTCAGGGATAAGGTCCATCTCCCAGTCTCTAGGGGTTTCTCCTTCGTATCGTTTTAGTTTATCAACATAAACTAACTTAACCTGTGATCGGGCCGACTTCTGTATTTTATACAGGACAGGACCCAGTTGTGCCATAACTCGGTAGGGTCCAGTATAGGGTTTGTTCCATTTCTCCTTTACCCCGGGTCGTCGCCTCGGGTAGAAATACCAAACCCAAGACCCAATGGCAAAGGTAGCCGGTTTGACCCTCAGGTTGTAGCGGGCACTCCTAGTGGTAGCCTGGCGCTGCATAACTTTCCTGGCAGTTTTAAAACCGGTTTGTACATTTTCAATTTGATTAGCAACAAAATCATCCACATTTAACAAGGTATTCATGTCCCGCACATCCCCAAGCACTAAATCAATAGGCATGCACAATTCCCTTGACAGAAACAACCGATTCGGAGTGAATCCGGTACTTTCATTCTCGCTGGCTCGGTAGGCGGCCAGGACGTAGGGCAGATGCACATCCCAGTCTTTCTGATTTTGGGCTACCACCTTTCCCAGGAGGGCGTTCAGGGTCCGATGAAATCTTTCGACCGCGCCATTCGTGCTCGGCTTATAGGGGGTGGTACGGATTTTGTCGATTTGGAGGAGACGGCACAGTTCCTGAAACAGGGCCGCCTCGAAGCAAGGCCCTTGGTCCGTCAGGATCTGCCGCGGGCACCCGAACCGGCAGAACACTTCCTTCACGAGGACACGGGCCACGGTCGCTGCCTCTTGGTTGCGGATCGGATGCGCCTCCGCCCAGCGCGTGAAGTGGTCGACAGCCGTCAGGATATAACGGTGTCCTTTGCTGGAAGTGGGATGCGGTCCGGTGATGTCCACTCCGAGGCATTCCATGGGCGCTCCTACGGCCATTGATTGCAGTCGCCCTTGCTTGGGCGGTTTGCCTCTGAAGTATTGGGCGCAAGGAGTGCATCGCCTCAGTGCCATCCGAACGTCTTCTCGCCAGCCGGGCCAGTAGGCTCTCTTCTGTAACTGGGACAAGGTTCGTTTGATTCCCATGTGTCCTCCAGTTATTCCTTCGTGGGACAGCTGAATCAACGCTAACCGACGGTTAGGAGGTGGAATCAACTGGTAGTTAGCGACGTTGCCATCCTCTGCATCCAGCCATTTCCTTACCAACAGTTCATCTCTCAACTCCAACTGCGGCCATTGGGAGATTAGGTTCTTTACGGCTCCACTCTGACTCCTTACTTCCTCGTAAGAAGGCGGATCGCTTGAGTCCAACTTCTTCTGAATCACCCAGTCCAGATCAGCATCGGTTCTTTGCTCGTCACGCATGACAGTCATGTTCCAATCCATTGGTAAGCCAGTTAGCCCATTCGAGAAGTCTCGCAGTTCCCGAACAGCTTGTATTTGTGGTGGAATGCGGGACATAGCGTCTGCGTTTCGATGTGCCGTCCCTGCCCGGTGCTGAATGTCGAATTCAAACTCTTCTGTGATGGCTAACCAGCGCGCTTGCTGTCCGATGGGAAGAGGGGTTCTCCTCAACCATTGAAGCGCCGAATGATCTGTTCGAAGGAGAAAACGGTGCCCCAGCAAGTACTGTCGGTAGGCCTTTAAGAAATGTACGATTGCGAGAAGCTCTCTTTTCGTTACATCATAATTCTGCTCAGCTCTCGAACAGAGGCGGCTTCCATAGCAAATGACTCGTTCTTGTCCTCGTTGGATTTGCGATAGAACAGCTCCTATGGCCTCTCCTGATGCATCAGTGTCAAGAACGTACATTCCGTCGTCCAATGGTAAAGCCAGTATTGGTGCCTCGATAAGAAGTTGCTTCAACTGGGTGAAGGCCATTTCACACTCTTCAGACCAGAGAAAACGACACCCCTTCCTTGTCAGGGCATGCAGCGGTTTAGCAATGTTAGAGAAGTCAGGGACGAACTTCCGGTAGTACGAGCACAATCCGATAAAACCCCGGACTTCCTTAAGGTTTCTCGGAGTCGGCCAGCTCCGCACAGCAACTGTCTTTTCCGGATCGGTCGTGATTCCCTGCTCGCTGATCACATGTCCTAGGAATAGTACTTGTCGTTGTAGCAGATGACATTTGGACGGTTTCAATTTCAGTCCCACCTTGGCTAGACGCTCCAGCACCTGTTTTAGTCGGTTCAGGTGCGTCTCCAGGTCTTCGGCGAAAACGATGATGTCGTCAAGGTAGATGAGACATACCTCGAAGTTCAGTCCAGCCATTACTAGGTTCATCATTCGTGAAAAGGTGGCCGGCGAATTGCAGAGGCCGAATGGTAAGACCCGAAACTGGAAGCTTCCTCTTCTTGTGATGAAAGCCGTCTTATGCCGGTCTCTTGGATGTACCGCTACCTGATGGTAACCCGCACGGAGGTCGAAAGTACTAAACCACCTTGCCCCGGCCAAAGCGTCGAGACTTTCGCCTATGAGGGGAAGGGGGTAGGCGTCCTTCCGGGTTTTAGTGTTCACCGCGCGGTAGTCCACACAAAACCTCGGGGTACCGTCTTTCTTCGTGACCATAACCACATTGCTGGCCCAAGCGGAAGCGGAGGGTTCAATGAGTCTTTGCTGCAACATTTGATTTACTTGTTCGTCGATGGTAGGTAGTACGGACATGGGTTGCCGCCGCAGCGATTGTCTAACAGGGCTTTCGGTCCCTGTCTCAATCTCGTGTTGAATCGCATCGGTGAAACCCAAGTCCCATTCATTTAAGGAGAAGGCCTTCTGATTTTCTAAGATGATTGCCTGTAATCTTTGCTGTACTCCCTCCGGCACATCAGCTGCAATCTCTTCCCATAGCGGGGCCAGAATCTCGGTAACATCCTCTTTGGTTTGCTTCCTCGATGTCTCGGTGATGACTGCACAAGTAGAATCGGTCGTTGCAAGCGGCTCTTCGTCTGCTACGATAACCGGTTCAGCGGTGCATTGGATTCCTCTCTTTATCCAGATGGGTCGACTGGTCGGATTCATGACTCTGAGTGGCAGATCAAAAGTCCGGTGTGGGAGCAGGGTCCCTGCTAGAATGAGCCCGGAGTCCAACAGTTGAGGTCTGACAGCCCATTGTGTGGTTACCGCCTTCAGGTTTGGTAATACTGCATGTGTCGTTATGTCCATTTCACTATTTGATGGCACTTGAACATCACGAGAAACGATTATTTTACGACATAGTCCTGAACGGGTTTTACCATGAACAGTGAACCAAAAGTTCCGCACGAGGACCCATCTTTTCCCCATGTGCCACAGGACATTTTCTTTCACCATCCAAGAGAGTCCGAGAATCAGTTCAGTAACCTGCTCAGTTACCAAGCAAGGAATTTCGAAAGCCTGACCTTCGATTTTCAGTTTCAGTACAGTCTCTCCCATTACCCGAATTGCAGACCCATTAGCAGCTTGCAGCAGTTGACTGGAACCGATAATTTCTTTCGAGTCCACTAACGACGCAGGGCATAATGTCATTTCACTGCCAGAGTCTAACAAAGCTAGCAATTTCTTCCCTCTAATTGTCACAGACAGATAAGCGTCACTGTTTCCTTTTACATGTCTAGCGTTACTCACCCCAGGTCCTTCAGGTTCATCTTGCTCTCCAGTTGACGAAGAGGTTATTCTGCGAGGACAAACCCGGGCCAAATGTCCAACCTGGTTGCACTCGAAGCAGCGTCGGTTGTCAGGAGGTGTTCTTCGGTAGTTTTCATTCGGTTTCTGACTCCATCGTTGATTCTTATAGTTTGTGCCTCTCCATGCTGAAGAGGTGCGTTGCGGTTGCCATGGCGGATAGTGTCTTTCGGTTGATGGAGTATTTAGCAAGCAGTCCATTCTGTCACTCAATTGTTTTAATTGACGGGCGATGTCTTCGCGAAATTCTTTCGTATCACACTCTTCCGTTTCATTACTTTCCTTCACAATTTTGACTCGGCCTGGACGTCGTTCTTGGCGGTCCATGCCATCTTCATCAGCTCTGCGGTAGCCTTCCAATCTCATGGCCGTTTTGTATGCATTGTCTAGGGTGACCGGTTCCCTCTCTCTCACTTTTAAGGCTAGCTCTTTATCTCGTAAGGCATCAAGGAAAGCTTTGATCGCTATAGTTTCACTGTGTGTTGACCTCGGTCCTGGAAATGCCATAATCATTAATCGTCTTATGTCTTGGACTAAAGAACTCAGATCTTCTCCTACCTTCTGTCTGCGAGCACTTAGTTGAGTCTGGTACAAAACCGTTTGGTCAGTGCTCCCATGTCGTAGCCTCAACCTGTCCATCAGATCGGCGCATGTGGTGATTGTGTCAGAGTCAAATTCATAGAGAAGTTGATCTACAGGTTCGACCAGTGCGCAGGTCAGTTGTGCTAGTTTTTCGTCTTCTGTCCAACGATTGTTCTTGGAACACACCTCAAATTTTTTTAGGAACACCTCTACCGACGTTTTTCCATTATAATGACCTAGCTTCATGTGCGATCTCACCTTCTCTCTTGTTGAATCGGCAGCTGAAGTCTGAACTTTCTCGGCAGCTTTTTCTTGTTCTGTGTTGGTTGATGGAGTTGCATGACCACCAGTTGATGCTCGACTTTCAGCAGCAACTTCTTCTGCTGGGAAAGAAAGACTGACTGTCTTCCCTTCAGTTGTTTGCAGACAGTGACCTTGACCGTTCTCTTGACAGTTCAGTCTGGCTAAGCTGAATATTTCTGGCGATGAATTCAGCTTCATGACGTTGACAGAATTTTCCATGACTGTGCACGTCATGGGCCACAGTTGCATCTGGATCGGAAGAGAAACTGCTTCCGCGTAGATAGGGAAAACTGGAACAGGTGGAACCATCTTCTGACCGTATGGCGCATACATGGGCTGACCTGTTGCCCAATGTATGTATTCATTGCTGTGCGTGACTCGAGTTTCCGACGACAGGGACACCGTAGACATGATCGGTCGACTCAGAGCAGATGTGTACGCGAACATCTGAGGAACTGATGCGAAGACTGGAAGGGTTCTTCCGGGTTCTGTTTTCGACTCGCAAAACAGGACATCAGAAGCAGCCGAGGTGACTGAAGCGGTCACAAGTGACAGCGTGTTACTCGGTGACCGGAATTTTTCTGTTTCAGGAACCGACGAGGGGGGGAAGGTGGCAGCCCATGGGATAGCAGTCGCTGATGACCGATGAGGATGTGCATCCCATGTTCCCACGTGGTCGTCGCTCAGCAACGAAGAATCCCCCGATTTTCCATCTTAAACTACAAGTCTAGGATTAGCACAAATTCTACCCTCGTTTTGTTCTACCCTTAACGCTTTTGGTTCGAGTTCAACTCTATGTAGGGATCGCACATCAGTGATTTCTGAATCATCGTTTTCAGATTTATTTTCGATTCCAATTCTAACTAATTTATCTTGTTTTCGACGCATGTAATTTTCAAAGTCAAAATCTCTATACAAAACATTTGTATCACAATAATACATTGCTTGACCATGCAACATGTCAGTTGTATTTACTCTTTGACCTTGACCTTGACCTTGTAAATCATTTACCTTTTGACCTTGTAAGTCATTTACTTTTTGACCTTGACCTTGTAAATCCCGACCTTGTAAATCTTTTGGTCTAGCACCAAAGTATTTCATCTGTACATCCATTCTTCTTGGATCATCTTGTGAAAAATTTTCTTTTCCATTTTCCACTTCTTCCCATAAATCTCCTGCTCTACTAAATCTGGGATCCATTATTATTTTACCCTCTGACCCATGACCTTTTGTAGCTTCATCCCACTTGCTGGAACCAATTGTGACGCGCGGGGGCGCCGCCTGTCCTAACGTTTCCAACCCCAAATTAATGGGCTCTAGTGTTGCGCGCCCCCTTAAGCGCGGTTGAGGAATGCTAGGTCCTAGGTCAAGGGTTTTGGTGTCAAGGGTAGCAGGTTCGAATCCTAACCTAGGGTGTGAGCTTCTCTGGTTACCAAATTCCTCAGGATGGGCCGATTTTGGACATATGTCAGCGGTGGCTGTTAAGCTCACAACAGCCCCACTAAATGGGTGCTTATCTGGGTTCGATTCCTCAACATTCCCCTCAGCTCCATCACCCACTTTACCTTCAGCTACCGACTTCACCATTGTTTCACATTCTTTCTGGCGGGAACTTAATTGGGCTTGCTGCATGGAAACTAGATTCAGCTCTTCAGCTAGACCGATTAAAATGCTACTCCGGCGCTCCATCAATTGTTCTATGGTAGTCATTTGTTTCTGTAATACAGCAGGGTCTAAGTCATCAGTATTGTCTGTAGTCCCCAGCTCAAGGGTTTCTCTCGGACATAACTCATCTTCCTCTTGTCCTGTCCCTAAGACACTGTCCGTTTCCCCGTCGGAGTCCATTATAATTCGATAGCAGAAATTACTTCACAGTTCTCTATTTAAGTTTCATTTATTATTGAATCAATCAAGCGACTGTCTGTCGTTCATTAGCAATTATTTACACAGCCGATAAAATAGAAACAATATTAAAGATTCACGATTAAGGCCCTCCTAAAACGCCTATGTCTCTTGACTAGCTTAAGTTTTATCAGATCAGTTCGCAGACTGACTATTTCACACCTATCCGATCAGTTCACAGACTGAATATACCACAACTAATATTTGCACCAAAATAGCGATACAAGTTTTATCTAATTGCACCTAGTTCAGGTTCGAGCTCTATAGATTAGGTTGCTTATACTTCCCTTTTCCCATTGATATTTTAGGACAGCCGATCCACCGTTTCCCGTCCTGTAGAAAGTTATTGAGTCGTCGGCCGATGCCAGAATTTCTCCGTCGGAAGCGTATTATTAATTTAATCGTTGCCGGAAATCTTCGTAATTACACATCGATTCACAGGACATCGGAAGAACCTCGTCTTCTACCTGAGAAAACTTGCCAGAATCGAAAATACCATCAATTTCACCACGTTTCACGATTTCCACAAGCGTAGGTGTTACTCGATTGAATTCTGCTGCCCGACTGAAGGTTTGCGCGTTAATTTGCCGCAAGAGAGCGCTTTTTGGCGCGTAAAACATCGCGTGATGTCTAACCAATCAAAAATCGCACGTGGCGGAAAGTTCCATTGAAAAATGCATGGGAAGCTAAATATAGCGATGACCGCATCGATCAGTGCTAAGCATAGCACCCATGAATTCGTAATAGAAATAGCGGCCTTACTTAAGTAAATAAGTAAGGTAGCTTGTAGCAACCTGGTTCGCTACATACGGACCCCACGATATTTCTTATTGGTGTCCCATGGACGCATCGTTAATTTATTTATGCGTCCATCCACAATTTCAGTGCGTCCATGGACGCACCGCCTTTATTTTTGTTCGTCCGGCGTCAAAATTTGTGCGTCCGGGACGCACGGACGCACGTTAACGGAATCACTGCCTGCAATACAACGGCACTAATGGCAACCTACAAAGTATATAGATGTATCCAACGGGGGAGGGTTTAGGAAATCGCTCTCTGGTGCGCTGATCTCCATGGGAGGGACGGTATATAGGCTAGCTGGCATGGACAGCGAGAGGTACCTATCGAGATCGCGCCCCGTACGTGCTTGAACCTTTGAAGGCTGCATATGCTATTATTAGCTCCGTACGTGTACCCGTGTAGGCTATAGTGCAGGCTGTCTGTTCTGTTAGTAGGCCTACTAGGCTAGTTAAGATTAGAATATTTTGTTATAATTGGTTCTTGTGAATTGTTTCAACTGCATAAGCTAACTGCATGTACACTAGTAGCTGTAACCGGTTGCGGTCTGTCAACCATATCATTGAATAAAGGGAAAAAATTCTATGCCAGTGTTTTCCAATGCGCCACCCCGTCCCTTAGACTGTAACGTTTGCAGACTTCACAAGCCTTAGGCCTACGCTTACATCAATCTCGGACTAATTTTCACATAATTATTCATTTAGGCATAACGTACGTACCGGTGATAACCATGCATGGGCGGAGTCCTAGGGAGACAGAGGGGACGGTCCCCCCAATGAAGCTGTTGGGGGGAAGGCCCGTGCATTTGTCCCCCCAATCGTTGAGCGTCAAGACTAAAAAAAGTCGTCAACTTTTTGGCGCCGAAAATAGCCATTCTTGGGAGATTTCGTCGCCGGATGACTAAAAAGTCATCAACTTTTTTGGCGGCGAAAATAGAAATTTTTTCGAGATTTCGCCGGTCGTCAGAAATTTTAGCCGGCAAAAGATGGAAACTTTTCTGCGACACTCAGCCATTCGTCCAGCAAAAAATCTCGCGTCTTTCCGTCCCCCTCCAAGTCTCCGCCCAGGTCTCCGCCTATGGTGATAACCCAGAGAATGAGACAATATTAATTTTAATCAAAATGACCGTAAAATGCAGCTAGGCCTATATATATATATATATATATATATATATATATATATATATATATATATATATATATATATAGGCTTGCATCAATACTCACCGTCAAAAGAAACTGATATGCTAAATCTCGCCTAATAACATTATTATCACACGTTTTCATCAATCAGCCAACAATTATAGACAGGCATAATTATATCCTTCCAGCAGCCCATCGCTGCTGCCAAATATAAATAGACCTACTGTATTCCTCACTTAATTGTCCATTCCAGGAATCCAGGTCATTCAACCAAAGATTTTTCTGAAGAACTTCTTCATCGCAAATCTACCGCCAGTTCCATTCTCTCCCCAATCGCGGACACCTTCTGTTCATTCACCTGCAACAAAAACATCTCAACCTTTCGCTTCTCCTTGAGATTCCTTTTTGACTCCGACTACTCCAGCATGGATTCACTTTCCTTTTCCAACCCTAATCCTCCTGCCTCTCAGTCATAGCTGTGTATATATGACGCGGCTGTGTATTGGGTATGTTCGTTGCCTTGCAGCCGGAGGGTTGCAAATTGCAATCGAATCCACCTCAAGCCGCCTCGTAAGGACCTTGGATTATAATAGTCCTTCACTTGCAATTGTTCAGCGCTTCGCCGTGAAACTCAGATTCAGTATCCGCGATGTAGTTAGGAACGCTTCTTAGTAGAGCCTGAAGGGGCGATATAACAAGTGCACATACACACACAAAATTAATAGCTCTCCATTCTTTCTCCTGCCACTGAAACCTGCACGGAAGTAGCCTACGTGTCACTCCTCTAAATTCTCATCCTCATATACTACAGGAAAAACTCGGTTCAGCAAAGCCTATAATTATACATGTATACTGCTGCTGCTGCTGCTCATGCTACTACTGCTGCTACTACTACCACCACCACCACCACCACCACCACCACCACTATTACTACTACTACTAATAATAATAATAATCATGCACGTACGACGTGCGCCCTCTACTGAATAATTTAGCAATGAAAATAATGAGGCAAGGCCGACTGCGCCACCTACCGTGTGAATGCAAAGATCAGACGATGACAAAGTGGATCATCCAATCCATCTCTCAGACCTCATAAGCTATGGCCAAGGAACATGGAGTCGCTTACAACGCTTTATTTATCCAGTTTTGTGTTCCACACACATCGATATCGTCCTTCTCCACTCCTCTTCCACCTTTTCCTTCTCTTCCTTCATCGTTTCCACTTCTTGCATATTTTCTTTCTCCTTTTCCTATTGCTGTTTTACCTCTTTCTCCTCCCCGTTCTCGTTGTATTCCTATCATTCTTTTCCCTCCCCTCCCCTCCCCCTCCCATCTCCTCCCCTCCTTCGTCATTATCGTCCTGATTTTGGCTGACTGACTTTCACTAAGCCATTTGTCGGTTCATGGCAAGTCTTCGTCTGTAACTTCAGAGGCGACTAAAGCACAGTTTATATGTCTATATAACACATAGTCCCTTTTACGTAATATTCAGAAGAAGGGAAAAAATCTAACTGTATGGCAACCTGCAAGGTGTCATCTGTTCATTTAACAGGAAGTTGAAGTATGGGACTCAGCCGTCCGTCCAAAATGTCGCGCCTCGGCGATCGTCCTTCGGTCGCTAGTTCGTCCCCCCACGGCCCACCAACCTCTAGTCTAGAGTCTAGACCAAGTCTCCGCCTATGCCTAAGCGGCGGCTTGAGGCGGATTCGAACCTGGCTCCAAGGCACCGAACCCACCACTACATCACCGCGCCCCTGTAGGCCTATTAATGCACCTAAATAGTAGGCCTGTATGCGCTACTGTGTTAATGCAGAGGTTCGGCCTTTATAAGACGTTGCTGTATTACAGAGTAGGCCTATAGACCTGACTAAGCGTAGGCCCACGCTTATTGATTGGCGCTCTATAAATTGGCCATGGTCTCTCCAATATTAATCCGCATGCTCGCTGCCTTAATCAAATATTCCAGGTTCACGAAGTCAGCAGTCAGGCCACGAGCATGGTCTCTCTCTCTCTCTCTCTCTCTCTCTCTCTCTCTCTCTCTCTCTCTCTCTCTCTCTCTCTCTCTCTCTCTCTCTCTCTCTCTCTCTCTCTCTCTCTCTCTCTCTTCGTTTGCCAGCAATTATTAACCGACGAAATTCGAATGTGCCTGGACATGCCAACGACCCACGTGACCCAGGCAAATATACCGTGACGTCACATGGAAGATTATTCGATCCGTGGCTTCGACGACGACCAGAGACTTCGACGAACGTAGAATTAAGTCTTTTAGGCCGATACGTCCACGCGTGTACGATGCAATGTTCGACCCACAGCCTTGATTGAAGAAACTTTCTTCCAGAAGTTGCGAATTTCAAAGTCGATTGCTTTTTTTAGCAACCGTTTTCTAGATTTTTTTGTAAAAGCTGTTGTTGTTGTTGAGGCTAACGTAGGATTAAAGATCCAGTTTCGAATCCGTATAAGTATATCCGGCTTTTGATGAATACTTGAAGACATCCTCTGTCTGAGTGATCGCGTTGAAGCGTGTTTGCGGGTCTTGAGCGAAGTCGACTACTTTTGAAGTGTTCAGGGGTAGATAAAGAGGGTGACCGGGTCGGTTTGTGGGGAATCATGGCAGGCGACGTGGGGTCCACTGATCTGGAGAGCAGTCTAACGGAAATGGACTGGCTGGCGAAGTTGAACGTCGGTGGGGCCTTGGCTGGACTGGTCGACCCAGGGGACGCCGACAGCGCCACCGGGGACTCCTCGGGCGATGGATTCGGTGACTATCAGACCGCTCTACCGGTCGTAGGCAACAACGGTTACCGGGGACCAAACGCGGGTAACAAGAGCGCATCGTCGAAACCTCCTTTCAGTTACACACATCTGATCATGTCTGCGATTAGTAGTAGTCCGCAGAAGAGAATGGCACTTAGCGAGATCTACAAGTGGATTGGGGACAACTATCCATACTACAGGAGCGCCGTTTCCGGTTGGAAGGTAGGGATAAAGCAACCTTTTGATTAAGCAACTGATTAGTTGGGAACTTTCGTTTGCATATTATTGCTAGTGAGAAGTCTTATCGGTTACGGCATTATTCTATGATTTGCACATGTGGGGGGGGGGGAACTTTGTCCGGGGGGATAATGTCCTACGAAAAATCTGGGGGGGGGTATGTCCGGGGAGCTAATGTCCGGGGGCTAATGTCCGGGGGGAATAATGTCCAGGGGGCTAATGTCCGTTCCCCGAGTACAAGGTGGGTATCTACACGCATGGCCTCAGGATCAAGCAACAACTGTTAGTTGAGACTAGTCCTGAGCCTACCTGAATATCCGTCTTGAAGTTAGGCATTCACTGTTGAACGAAAAGAAATGACATTTCTCATAGTGACAATTGAAACTGTATATGATGAAGTATGGCATGTATAAGATGCCAGTTTTGTTTATGATTTGCTATCAAGTATCAACAAATATGAGTTGTCAACCTATGATAGCGTGATTTGTTTACATATGGCTTAAATACTGATGCAGACACTTCACAGAGGGTCAGGTCAGCCAGGGTTCAAGAATCTTTCACCATCAATGGTCTTGTATATAAATATCACTTCTATTCTTATATTCTGAAAACTACGATATGCTGACATTATCTTGAACTTGAAGTTAGAATATTGCTCGATGTTGTAACAATATTGCCAGTATACTTTTATAAAGTTACTATGTCTATGGTGTTATTGCTATAGTAGGCCTATAATTAACATCTGTCAATGTTTGATTTGACACTCATATTTTATCTTTGGAAGGGAAGGTCTTCTAGTTTTCGGGGATGGTGGGGGCCCATTAAAAAAAGTTGTATTTTTCTACATTTTTAGCTATTTAATAACCGTAAATAATGCATTTGTTTAGGGGGTTTGAAGCCTTAAGCCCCTATTTGCACCTCTGATCAGTTTTAAGAGAGTATCTTCACGTTCAAATAATTTGTGAAGAATTTATGTAGGAATTAGAAGAGTTAATAAAGTTTTAGAATTATAATGTACTGTTCCTCTTTCCTTTAGTTAGAGTAGTAAAGTTAGAGCAGTTAGAAGGGTTTCAAGTTAGAATGTATTGCACGCTGTTCATTTAACTACATATGGTAGTTTGCATACAAGACATTAATATTGAGACCTTTTTATTGCATTGGCACACTTTTGTGCTTGTTCCAGTTGACTGTGTTGAGATTAACTTATGGGCAGCTACCATTTGTGAATGACCTGCAAGTTCACCCAAAACAGTAGCAGCATTTTAAAATAAAGCTCAACATTGTGCTGCATTAGTCAGTAATATAATAAATTGAATTTAGTTTAGTTACCAAGTTATCAATTACGCAGAAAATGTTTTTGTCTGTTTTAGTCATTAAATGTCTTGTATAATTGTATATTTTAATTTAAATAAAATAGGCACATTCCTCTATAACAAACAAGTAATAAGTTGCCTAGTTTTGATAATTTGATTGTTTATTCGTTTAAAAGTTTGGAATTGGGACTTGGGAGTTTTCAATTTTAAAGCTCTTTGCATAATTATAGGCTACCTTTATTTGATTGCATTGCCTTGTGTCTGCCTGTTTGTATGCTTGCCTGCCAGTCTCCCTATCAGTCTGTCTGTCTGTCTGTCTTTATGTCTGTTTGTTTGTCTGTCTCTCTGTCTGTATGTATGTCTGCATGTATGTCTGCCTGTTGTTCTGTTCTTTCGTCCGTTTCCGTATGGTTGCATGTTTATGTGCGTGCATGGGTGTCCAGAGATCAGCCAGGCTCTAAATGAGGAGGAGGAGGAGGAGGAGAGGAAGGAGGATGTGGAGTTGGTATGCTCTTTGTCAGCACTCTGTTAGAGATCAAGCCACTGTGCTGACGACGATAAGAAGGCGGCGGAGGAGGAGCGGAACATAATCGAGGAGGAGGGAGGGAGGGAGGCAGGGGAGGGAGACGAATTGGAGGAGGAGGAGGAGGAGGAGGAGGAGGAGGAGGAGGGTTGGATTTACGTGTGAATTGACGGCCGTCGTATTTTCTGGCGGCGTGTTTGGGCAAGCAGCGTTACAGGCCTAGCCAACGCATGCACGAGGTGCTTATATATAGAAGAGCGTTGACTGAGGGGGCCTCTCTACCGTGAGAGGGAGGGTGTGGGGAGTAGGGGGTTGGCGTTGCTGATCGGGGAGGGGAGCGGAGGGGCAGTCCTCGAATGCCACAAGTACTTGGCCGTCGTTGCGTTGCCGACTACAATACCTATGATCACCTAATCTCTCTCTGTGTCGCTCGCTCGATTTAGTTTTATACATACATACATTTTTATACACACACACATGCACGCCGAAGAACACTGCCTTGAAAGGTACACACGCCTTTACAAATTATATGCATATGCACACGTACACTACCTGACACACACACACACACATATATATATATATATATACCGTATATATATAGGCCTATAATATTACATATAATTATATATATATAAATTATATATATATATATACTATGTGGTGTTTATGCTTATACAACCTGATGATGACTGCTTAAAATGCATAATATATTAGCTCCTCTTTAATTAATGGCTGGGTTACGTGTTGGTTTATGTGCTGTATTTAATCTAGTCCCCTCCTCAGGTCGACGGGATCAAGGTTTCTATGGAGGGGGCGGGGGGGGGAAGAAAGAGCGCCCGGCGGACTATCGGGTTAGTGAAGGGTTTGAAAATGTTGATTTGCCTCATCCGAAATTTTTGGATTTCCACATTGCAGTGGCAGTATTTTTATTTTAAGCTGTGATCTTAAAAAATTGGTCTACTTCTTCAGTGCTGATAACAGTGATAAGAGTGGTGATAAGCGTGATGTGATAAATAAATACACTTGTAATAATAGCAAGTTTTTTTAGTTTTCACATTGTAATGGGTAGCATTTATACAAGATTACTCTATTATTTAAGTGTTATTATTATCAATTATTAATGTTAATAATAATATTATTAATTATGCCACGGGAGGCCTATGAATTATTATAACAGTTCATGTAATACAATAGTGTAAACAGCAACTGAAAACTATTATCATTTTGTCAAATGTTTCTGAGGAAGTGATTTCTGGGCACTCCCCCCCAAGATGCCTAGATTAAAATCTGGTTTGTGTGTGTCTGTTTGTCAGAGTGTGTGTTCCTCTTTATGTGCATATGTATAATCTGTGGCTGTGGGTGCATTTATCTGTGTCACGCTTTGTATCTGTCTATCTGTCTGCAAGTGCCCCCCTGCGCGCTTTTGCCATATGGACTAGCTCTGAAGGAGCGTCTGTTGTTGAGAGCTGAAAATATTTAGTTGATTGCATTTGAAAAATGCAGAGAAAATCCGTAACCAAGAGGAATTGGAGATCTATGGAAAATTTGGAGAAGAATGAGAAAGGGAATGAGGAGGATTAGGATGAGGAGGTTTTAGGGAAAGGAGAGGAGTCAGGAGGATGAAAGTGATGATTTATATAGCGCCCCTTCAAGAAGCCATGCGACATTCAAAGAAACAGAAGCAGATTATGACTACTATTGTCATGGGACGCGGTGGTGTAGTGGGTATGTTCGTTGCCTTGCAGCCAGAGGATTACAGGTTCGAATCCACCTCAAGTTGCTGCTTAGGGACCTTGGGCAAGTCCTTCACTCACAATTGCTGAGCGCTTCGGTGTGAAACTCCGATGCAGTGTCCGCGCTGTAGTCGGGAGCGCATCTGAGTAGAGAGCTTGAAGGGGCGCTATAACAAGTGCACATACAAACAGACTATATGTTTTGTATTTAAATGCACTCAATGACCTGTATGAATACTAATTAGGTCACATGAGACTTTGGACGTTTCGTCTGTGCTTCGAATATTAATGAACTCTATGTTTTGCATTTACAGAATTCCATTCGTCACAATCTTTCGCTAAACAAGAATTTCGTTAAAGTTCCACGAATGAAAAACGATCCAGGAAAGGTATAAAAAAATTATTTAAATGGTTGTCTTAAGACTTAATCGTTATGTTCCTCATGCTATGGCTAGAAAAACGTTTATCAATAAAGATGTTTAGGAATCAACATTGTTTAGTGCCTTGCAGACAATTACAGAAATAATTACCGTATGATCCATGCATGACTTGTATGGACACAATGGCAGTCTGGAAGACTGTTCGGCTTAGTATTCTTTTAGTGCCTAAGCTTCTGTTACATCAAAATGAAGCATACAATACATTTGGTTTCAATAAAGATTCTATTCCGTATTTAATAGCATTAACAATATAGGTTTATGCATATATATGTACATATAATATGCGCATAAATGAATAAATATAATGTATGAATAGACAATAAAGTTATATGTGTAATTACCATGTTTTGGATGGAGTCACGTAAACAATGTTATTTATTTTGTAATTTATTATCATCATCGTCATCATCTCATCGTCGTCATCGTCATCATCTTCATCATCGTCATCATTTGCAAACATTGTGTTATTATGAGTGGCATTTTGTCTTGTCATGTCTTGCAATATGCATTTAGGGATTGTAAACCTCTCTTAGAAAAATAAACGTGTTCTGTAAAAGTAGAGCAATCTCTTGAGCGAACGAGATGACCCTGAGACCTGAGTTATGGAGACTTGAATGGAGCCGAAACGTTCAGTCGTTTTCAACAATGGTCCACTTCTGAGGCTCCCTCTAGTGCACCAAACAGGTCAAACTTCAAACTACCAGACTATCCGGCACCATCTAGTACACATTCCTTTATCTTATTGACCTCATCAGCATGATTCCCTTCAATCCCCTGGAGTGGTCCTTATTTTTAAGCGTTAGATAAACTCCAATCAGCTGTCGCGTATTCACGAGATTTCAACAGCAGCATCCACAGAAATGATCTCAAAGGTGGGAACCAGCTGTGACTCAGGGACGGTGTCACGAAATAGAGTATCCCCCGTATTAATTGTATCCCCCCAAATTTAAAAAAGTCGAAAAAACCGCTTCCGCGTGCATTTTTTTTACAAATTAATTTTCATCTGCTTTGTTTTGAACAATGACACTAAAAGGTATGTTTATTCCTACTAGATAATTTCTTTTGCCCTGTTTTTAGAGCACTTAAAACATTTAAAACACTTAAGAACACTCAGAGTCACTAAATAAATTCGAGTTGCCTTTATCTGAGCATTGCTTAGGGCACTTAAAACAATTAGAGTCACTTTAAATTTTGATTACAGCATAAAAATTTTTATTGTGCGCATTTAAAAAAAGGGGATAGAATAGTTTATCACACCGGATAGTATAGACCGGTTAATTCCATCCGGGGGGATAGATTAATTCATCCTCCCCGGATAGTTTTCAGGGGGGATACTCCGTTTCGTGTCAACGGCACTCGGAGTGAAATCCGAAATCGATGGACAGGTATTGGACCTGGTTCGGTTCCAAGTCAGAGGTGAGGCAGGCAGGCAGGCAGGCAGGCAGGCAGGCAGGCAGGCAGGCAGGCAGAGACAGACAAGCAGGCAGGCAGATAGGCAGGCAAACAGACAGAGAGAGACAGGCAGGTAGGCAGGGAGGCATGAGAGATAGGCACTCCGATATACGATACGGTCTATGACGTTCCATATTGAAGAGGCGAGAGAGGTCAGAGGGAAGAGAACAATGGCGATACAAGCTATACAATTTCAGCAGGTCACGCTAGGGCAGTGGTTCCAAACCTTTTTTGACTTTAGGGCCACTTTTTCTAAGTTGGAGGATTCGAGGGCCAATTTTTCTTAGTTGAAGGACATTAGAGGGCCACAACCACAAGGTTCAGATTTAATTAACTAAAAGCATATAAAATTGTTATTATTGAATTAAATAGAATGTTTGATGTTATTATGAATAGAGATAAAAATAAAATATTTTGTAATGAAGAATAATTAGGTGTTCTATCCTGTCCAAATTGCCAATTCTTGCATAAGATTTTTGTTAATTCTTTGAGAGATGGGGCCATTTTTTGGGCCCTTGATTTTTGCTAATTCTTTTGGCCCAAGGGCCACGGGTTGGGAACCACTGCGCTAGGGTCATGGGAGATATTCTGCAGGCTGAAGAAATTGAACATGAAGATGATGCTATATATTCAAAAGACTTTTTGGCATGTCAAATGGCAGGTCAAGAGTAAAAATAGGTGGGGTAGATGACCTTCCGCGACCTCTGGAAGAGAAGGAATGAGGTAATGATGATATGTGGAAGAGGAGAGTTTTAATTTTGGACTGAAAACATTTTCTGATAATAATTATATACTACGTAGAGGTGTGTGATGGTTGACGTGTTGAACTGTTCATAGAAAGGTCGGTGGCAAGGCCGTAGCTAGGGGGGTGTCTTGGGTGTTTGAACACCCCCCGAAATGGAAAATGTGAAAAATAATCGAATGCATTTACGAGCACATTATGCAAAAACCATGAAATAAAACCATGAAAACACCCCCCCCCCCCGAAATGTAAAAATGTAAAAAAAAAGTAGAATGTCGGATGACTAAAAAGGAAAATTGGTGATATTTTTGGAAGACTTCGGCCGGACAACTAAAAAAGATCATCAGTTTCTTGTGAAGGGAAATTGGTTACTTTTTAAAGATTTCGGCCGGATGACTAAAAAAATTTAATAAGGTCAGCAGTTTTTTAGGAAGGGAAATTGGTGAAACACCCCCGAAATCAAATCCTGGCTACGGCCTTGGTCGGTGGTTGAAATCAGGTGTAAGAGATAAATTCTAATCTGCTTGTGCCATTCCTAACTCAGCTATATTGAGCAGATTGACCCTGTCAGTGGGAAGGTCGGACGGCAAGGGAGAGGGGGACTGGTCATCTGGCCTCATCGTGTGCTGAAGGTGTGAATAGAAAATCATTCACACATTTTTTGCATGACTGTCTCTCATGACTGTTAGCTTAACTTGACTGCTCGTCTTCTTATATGAATAATTAATATTATTGTCTGCTTATTTCCAGGGTTCCTATTGGGCGTTGGATAGTCGCGTTCATCCATCGCACCACAATGGATTACAACGAAAGCGATCACAGAGCTTCACCTCAGATGATAAGGTGATTAACACCAAATACCAGACTGCATGTAGTCTATGTGCATCTATGTATTTTCGTTCGTTCATTCCAGGAATTTATATAGCACCTCTGAAAATAGACCCACTCAGAGTCGCTCCATTGCAAACGGCAATGATTCTGCTTATTTCGCGATGAAAAGGAATTTATCCGGTAAGCAAACAAGCAAGAATCCTTCCACACCACTCTTCCGTTTGAGTGGATGTCACGCCATTTAAGATCCCCGTGAACAGACCATGCTTGCCGGAGACTTAAAATCTCTTAAATCAATCAGTATGCAGTCCATGTAGTCTTGCTTTCGCCAATGTCGCATGCATTCCTTTTCTCATAGCTATGTTGCCTGCAAACGGGGGAGTGATGGTCTTAAATGGCATGGCGCACGATTTCAAACAGGTAATTGCGAAGAATTTCATCCAATGATTAATTGAAATGCAGATGGTCGAGAGGCTATGTGGTCACTATGGAAACACCATGTGCACGTGTGCATGTGTGCGTGTGCGTTTGCCGTGCAATTCAAGAGACCATCATGATCATCACTTGCTTTACAATTCTTGCTGACCCATCAATCAACACTGAAGTCAAAAGCTAGCCTTGCTATCTGCTGGTGATTAACCAAACCCTGAGATAGTGTTCATTTCCCCAGCATTCCTGCTCGAGAACCTCTGACCCCCCTCTTGCTGACCCCCTCCTGCCTGCATCCAACATGGTCAGACATGCATGTGAAACAGATATTGAATTCATGTGGATGAAGAATGTTATAATTCACCTGAATGGATATCTACTCTTTTGAGAAAATTAATGTTACACCGAACTGTCATGTATACTTTCGCTGTATATAAAGGTATTCAACACGATTTCCATTCTGATTTTGTTTTTCCCACATGAAAAACAAAGTCAAAAGCCTGCTATTGAAAAAGGTTTCATTCTGTCGTTTCTAGTCTGTGTGGATTGACAGAATGGTTTTGAGCAGTTTTCATCCAGTCGGCTCTTCCTGTCTCTTTCTATTCGCATGTTCTAGATATGCTTGAAGTCCGTTTTATTGCTATTGTTATTTTATTGTTATAACAATGTCTTGGGTCGAAGCACCTCTGAATTGTTGAGTGGCGCTTTATAGAC
Source organism: Lumbricus terrestris (assembly GCA_949752735.1). Classification (NCBI taxonomy): domain Eukaryota; kingdom Metazoa; phylum Annelida; class Clitellata; order Crassiclitellata; family Lumbricidae; genus Lumbricus; species Lumbricus terrestris. Next base: position 67,608,571 of record OX457038.1, read on the forward strand.
ATTCAGTTATGATTATAATTGCAGTAGGAAAATATTTGAAATGTTTTCCATTCTGTGTTGTGATTACATCTGGATTGATAGCCAACTATAGAAAAGATTGTTTATTCTGTAATTTCCATTCCATGTTAATTGGTAATAGGGCACGGCAGGGCAAAGTCTCCAGTGTGCAGCCGTTATCAAACATGGATTTGACAGCTTGGTATTGGAAATATTTTCCATTCTGCCGAACTTTGTTATTTCACCTGTATTGATGTCGAGGTATTGGGCAAATATTGTGCAGAGATTTCTGATGGTTTGTTGACCAAGCACTCCATGGCAGGAGAGGAAATCGACATTTCGTCGTCCAATTTATTACTGCAACCGTGGTGGATTTTCCTAATAACTGAATTCGTAATCGTGTTCCTGGACTTGAAAGCCAAGAGCAGGGCAGCAGCTTATTCATGGGCATTGTGTCAAAGGGTGCAGTCAAAAGCAGGAATTAGTCGGGTTGCCAGAGGGGGGGGGCACATTGGCTGTTAAGATGGGTGTCGATTATTTGGAAAAGAAGATGAATTGAGGAATTAATTTTTTCAGGAGGTTAAACTTAATTTTTCAGTTGAAAGTCTGAAGGGGGATAGATAGATAGAGAATGAAGAAAGTGACGGTGGGTGATTGGCATGATGATGGTGGAACTGAAGTTTTGCGGAATTTATCCGGAAGATTGTTTTAAAGGTGTGGAGCAACTTGGGATATTATCTCAGTTGGAGATCTGGAGACAAGTAATGATGATAATAATGATAATGATAATGATAATAATAATAATAATGATAATAGCAATAATCGTAATAATAATAATGGTAATATGGATCATATGTGTGGCGCTCGTCGTCGGTCCGCTCGCGGGCAACACGGTGCCTTGCCTCGTACTCTAACCCATCGGTCATATCCTCTACTCGCATCTGTGCCACTGGAGAAGAACGTCTCGGCAAAGAGGCTCGGAACAAGGTGTATAACTCTGTAGCGTCGGATCCTGATGCTGCCCCGCCCGCGGTCACCTTGGGGGTAACATCCCGAGCTCCAGGATGGCCAATCCTCGAAACAGGGTTCACTCTTCGGGCAGAGGTCCCTCGCCTAGAGCTCCTTTTCACGGCTGCCAACTTCGCCTTCTCCTCCGCATGCTCTGTGTTCTTTCGCACCATGTTACATCGAGTTGCCGACGCGCCGTCACTTCCAATAGGTAATACCTGGCGCTGCCATGAGGTCGGCCAAAGAAGGCGACACCAACTCCATTCTAGGGGATTCAACCCTACTCTGTACTGAGACACTACCATTGTCCTTTGTCCGCAACAGGACAGTCAAATTCTTCGTATATGTTTTTCTGGTACCAGGCCTTAAGGGAGACCACCCGTATAGTTCGCTGGGAAGCGAAACTATTTCACAATTCGCGCAACAGCGAAGTTAACCGTAACCAGGAATACGGCGCTTGCCAGGCGCTTGCGTACTTGTTTCTCGCTCAACTCTGCGCTATCCCACAAGAAAGGCGCACACTCGTACTCGGGACTGTCGACTCTTTCGCCGCAACAGGCGCCAACGGTAACTGACTTTTGTATCGCTTCTGACCCGCGATTACTGTCCACAGACCAGCATCGCTCCCGTATAGGGGGCTTAAAAATTGGCTAAGGGATACACAACTTCCTTAACTAAATTAACTTATGACTTATGGAACCGGGACACGCTGCGTAAATTACAGGGAGCGGTTAGGGCAGCTTTGTTTAACCCTAACTTTGCGACTACGAATTCCTCGACCGGGCGGGGAAAACCGTAGTTTCGGCGAAGTAAAGCTTGTCGAGCCTTCACCGTTTGATCCACCAAGGATACTCTCTCACAGGCGTTACAGTCACGGTCGTCTTGGTGTGCTGAGTCGATCGACACCAAGATCAACGGAATCGTACAAGAACTCACAAAGATACGTAACACAAGGGAAATACACGGGCGACGGCCAAAGAATCGCTTTCCGAAGCCCTTCCCAAGGAATAGGTAACACACTCGCACGTATACAAGATAGAACTCGGCGTGACGTTCAATCTGACACCAACTTTTCGTTAATCGCACAACAACTCACAAAGTTACACTCACTCGACCAATCGTGGCCGGTATCTACCTTGGACTTCAACCAACGCTGATCAACGGCGGCTGATATAGCCAAGCGATCGTATCAACGGCTCTGCTACTAGCCGATTCAAAGACCAGAGGTGAAAGGAAAGATATTCGGTAGTCAAAGAATATCGCAATACACTCGCAGACCTAGGGCACTGCGCGTTGCCCACACAGACCTGTCGGCTGCGGTCACTCGCTTGGTCGCGGCGCCGCGTAACCGAACTCTACGGGAAACGACCGGGGGAAACTCTTCGCGAGCCCCTACCGTCGAAACCCTTCCAGATATCGCTTAACTCTCTTCCGACTGACTTGTCCCACTCAACGAGACGCACAATCTGACACCAAGATTGCAAGGATCGGGTAACAATTGACAAAGTTTTCCGGTAACCTTCGACCTCTCTCGCGGTCGCTCGGTCTTGCGTTGCTGGCCTGTACTCGCTAGGCGAAGGCCGAGGGAAAACAAGTTTGCGCGCTTCTACCGTTGAAGCCGTAACCGTCACTGACTAACTTTTCACAGGTAAAGTATTCTCCTCGTCGAGACGAACAATAGGACACCAAGATTGAACGAATCGGACGACAGATGGCAAAGCCGCTGAAAGCGCGGCCGGTCTTCGCGGCCTGGGCGAAAGACTGGAGAAATCGGCTAAGTCCTTTTCACGCGCGAGGCGCTCTCTCTCTAGACTATACCGGAGAAACCGTAACAGCTACAGACAAACCTCCCACAGGGCAAGTCTTCTACTCGTCGAGATGAACCAGATTGTCGCTTAGTTCAAAACGATTGGACCACAGGCTGCAAAGTTATTCCGTGCGCAACTACTTCGTCCGGGCGACCGCTGGGATAGCACGCGAACAGAACAGCAACGCACTTTCGCCACTCTCGAGGCAAATTCACTTATTCGGCTCTAACTCTCGAACGGGGCGAGCTAGACCAGTTTTCTTGACACTTTCACGGGCAAATCGTAGGCGCTGCACGATCCAATGCAGGTTTCAAGACGATCAGGTAAGTTTTCGCCGAGTGCGGCACTCACGGACACTAGGACTCGACGTCGATGCCGCTTCGGCCAGGGATCGGTACAGCTCCCGAAGGGAAGTACTTCACCCAAGTTTTCGAATGGTAGTATTCTGCTTCGGTATTTCACTCAACACTGACGTAGTCAACGGCAATGGGTTTTACACGATCCGCCGAGGCAGAATGTGCGCCGCCCGAGGACTCGTTGCCGGCGGTCGGCCACGCGGGGAATAGAAGGCGCGACGAACTTTGAGCCCTCAATCCAACGCGCGGTCCGAGGCAAACCAACAACCAACGAAACCGGTGTATTGTTTTCAAGGTGCCACTAAATCCGAATCAAAGTTCACAGCCAAGCTGGAACGACGAAAGATACACTGAGCGCACGAGGTGTCGATCGTCCGGGCAGCGCCCGCGACACTGAATGACGGCACCTCCGGGGCGGACGGTGTCCAAGCGAGATGCACTCGACGGTGCGGAAGCTTTCAATGCAGTCACCAACGGCGCCTTCCAATCGTAGGCAGAAATGTTATGAGTACCAGGATTATCACTTTCTGTAGGCAACGGGTCTCTCTCTTTACCCGTGTTAATATTAACCGCCTTCGCGGCGAGGCGCTCGCTGGCGTGGCCTAGGCGCGTAGAGGGCTGAGTTCTACGACGCCGGGCCCGTCGCTCAGCAGCAGATGCTGGACCAGAGTGTATACGCTATATTATGCGGGTTATCCGATGGACACCAGCGAGGAGTCGTCGGTATGATAACTGCAACGGTTCAAGTCTTGCGCTCTCCTGGCGCGGTGGTTATCTCGGTCGAGGCCTTACCGTTCACCGACGGTTGCGCGCTCGCCTTGAGTGACAATTTTTGTTCTGTGTCACACGTACAGGGCAATTCCTTTGCCGCAAACACTGGAAGTTTAACCAGATACGATGGAAACGCGAATTGTCGCAGGAGGAAAGAAATGGTTACTGTACGAGGCAATACGTTCAATCGAGCCTCCGGCCGCTCCGAAAGCGAACGGCGTATTATGGACAACAGGGGACGAAAGTCCGAAACAACCACTTGCCTTTCCTGTACCGAGGATTAGCGCACTAACGAGTTTTACGAGTGACAATATTCGATACGTATGATGCTGACGGGCTCGTGGCGGACAGGGTGCCTAGGCCTGCACGACGCCGGAGCCTCGATCAGGGCGGTAAAACTGCTTTATTTTACGTTACAAGCACTCAACGTCTTCGACAAACCAATACCACTGGCTATGACAGTCAGTAAAACTCCTCCAACAGTCAGAGAACACGGCGCTGTACGCCAGGAGACAGTTGCAAGTAAGACGGGATGAGCCACCACCAACTCTCCCTGGTGCGTCGAAGCGGGGCGATGCCCAGTCAGCCGCCGTTCGAACGTCACCGCAGGTAACGTTTAACCTCCGCGGGTGCGGATTCGCTCCGGATACAATATTTCTCGTCAAATTCACCAGAAAGCGTTTGGACACCAACAAACCAACGTAGCAATGTCAATTCAACGTGCCAAGATTGCGTGGAGAGCAATGAAACGAACAGAGTTGATATTCATTGCCCATAGAGTGATCGCCATCACTCTACACTAGTAGCAGAACACCGTGTGGCAGGCTTTATTCCACCGGAATGTCACTGTTTAAACGCGATTTTTCAGCATGTGAAAAATCTTGGATAATTCGCCAAAAATCCATTTGTTGTCGGATCGTCACCGGGTTTCTTTCTATCGCTTCCCAAACGACTTCTACGTAACCTACGCCCTAAATTAAGATTATTGGACGGCCAGAAATTTATTTATTCTACGGGTGCTAAAATACCTAAGAGCGTTCCATAGCGATTTGGCTATAAATGCCTCATCTTCGCTCTCGCCTGCTTCCAGCTGTGTTCCACAGGCATTAACTAACGGTCGCGCTCTAATAGCGTAGTGGTCGCGCTCTAATAGCGCATATTTTCGTAGCGCATTTCTGCTAGGGGAAATTACGCCTTACCTATAATTGACTCTAACTACACGGTTGGGCTGCTTTAGGAGCGTCACCGTGGCTCCTGCCTGTCTCCAGCTTCAGTTTGACAAGGCAGCCGGTCGGAGTTTATCGTCTTGTGGCTGAAACGCCACACTCTCCACCTCTCCGGCTGATGCGGAGCATCGGGGTCAACTACTCTACAATCTCTTCACGAGATATTTACCCTCCCGTCCCCGGGACTTATCTACCTAGATTTAAGCCCCTCGGAGGAAAACACTAACACGCTGTCCTCCGATCAAGACAACAGTCACATACAAGTACATAACAATTCCAGCAAAGTTTCAATGTTATGCAATGTATCAATTCTAGGCGTCATTCGATACGTAGATCCGCCTTCGTCTTCCGATCCTCACCGAGATCTCTCGTACTCTAGCCGATCCAGCTCCAGTTCCTCGGCTTCACCTACAACGCAAAACAGTCACACAAGTAATCTCTCACGCAGGGCCCTAACTTAAGGAGTTTGTCCAACACCAGAAGTCGAGTTCCCTTAAATTACTTATACCAGCTCCACCAAGGAGTCCACCCTTAACGGTACTACAGTTCTCTCTCACCGGTAGGTTCTGCGCTACCAACCGTCTGGCTCGCCCAAATCTATGTGATCAAGGCGCTGTCGAGACGCCGAGATCAGAAGTGGGGCCATGTTTACCAACGTTCACTACCACCAACTTCTACGCGACCAAGGCGCTGCGAGCCGCCAGAGTCAGAAGTGGGGTATCCTTTCACTCACGTCGTTTCAGCGACTCTTCCTCTCGCGGTAGGGTCTGCACTACCAAATTTCCTCGACCACCAACTCTATCGACTAAGGTGCTGCGAGCCACCAGAGTCAGAAGTGGGGTACTCTTCACACACACGTTCACCGTCAGGTCCACCTCGTTCCCCACACTTCTACGCGGTCAGAGCGTTGACGAGACGCCGAGACCAGAAGTGGAGTACTCCGTTTTCACCGTCAATTCCTTTTTCCGTTCCCCTCATCTCTGCGCGGTCCGGGCGCCGTTGAGACGTCCAGACCAGAAATGGGGTACTCCATTCTCTGTCATTTCTCTCGTCTTCCGCACATCCAGCAGTCAAGGCGCTAGAGAGCCGCCAGGACTAGAAGTGGGGTAGATACGGCCTTTAGCCAACACAGGCTGTCACATGGCAACTCTCGTGCTCCCTCACATCTGCAGATCAGGGCGCTGTCGAGCCGCCAAGTCCAGAAGTGGGATTTATAGTAACTTAAAACGATACATGCAGTTGCACGCGTTTAGGACCTAATACAAATACATAGGCCAACCAAAACGTTCAAGGACCGAACCTACGACAGCAACAGTTTGTCCGTTCCAGCAGCTTCCCTTGTGTCCCCGGAACCACAGGTCAATTGAAACGCTCCCTAGCACAGTGGCGTTTCATAAGTACGGATTCATCAAAAGAAATATAACTATTGTCGACCCGACAATTTTAGTAATCTTCGCATTAAGCGAACCATCGACCTTTGTCCACAGTATCTTTCCGTGCCGTTCATCGATGCTACGCGCCGGCTTCAGGATCAGAGATTTCACTCGCGACAAAAACATCCTCAACCCAAGCCTCGATTAGCGAGCAAGGAACCGTAAAGACAGTTGTAGAGTGGCACCACTAAAACGCTTACCCAGGTACACGGACGATTACTCCAATCCGTTACCTCACGAGAATCCGCAACCAAGCACTGACATCCAACGCAGATGACGGCATTTACGGCGCAAGACCTCGCCACAGGAAAGCTTGACTTAAGACCCCGCCCGACGTTACCTACGTCCGTCAGCTAGGCAGGTGCAAGACAATCCCAACTACTACCGGACATTCTCCCCCAGCACTACCTGGTGCGAGAATTCCACGCCACTCTACTGGTAGCTAGCCTCCCTCCTAGACTACCAACCTTAGGAGCCCCTCTGTCTCGAGACCTAGGCTCCACCTAACCCGTAGGCTAGGGGACCTTAAGAAGAGAAAAGTCGCCACGCTATCTCTTCACCTGGGATGTCCGTCCATCCCATCACCTACCATTAAAAGAAACAGGTGATCAAAACGCAAAGTGACTCGGACTTAGAGTCTTCAGGCAAACCGCACTGAAAGTCCCACCGTGATCAGCGGTCAGCAGATTCAAAAGAACTCAACGAAACTTCACCAGTCTCAGGAAACCATCGCCATTACGCGAAGATAAGAAACGCCGAGAGCGCGTCTCTCATCTTCTGTGTACCACTGAAATGACAGGCGTATAACTGAAAAGATATCATCAAAAGGAAACCAAAACTCATCACTTGACTTCACTACCTCACCGCAATTAAGCGGCGCAGAGACCCAGTTCGTGTCTCTTGCGTCTCCTGGCACTCACCTTGTACCACTGAAACGTCTTACAAAAGAAAACTCGTCAAATGGAAACTGAAATCTTTCACTGCCACATCCAAAGTCATCGCCATTACGCGACGTTACTCATCGCTAGCCCAGACGCTAGTCTAGCCGGCAAGCACGTCGGTTTGCGCGCCGACGGGGACTTTCGACGCTGTCCTCACCAGGCGCGGGGGACTCCGCGGGGATTGCACTGGATCCCACCAACTCGGTGTCTCCGGGAAAAGGGCCAGCGTCCACGGGGGACTCCTCAACCTCTTCCGACAACCAGCTGCGCGGGTGATCACCGTAGAATCGCTTTAGCTTATCCACGTGAACGACCATCGCCAGCGATCTCACACTCCTCTGTATTCGATACAGGACCGGGTTCAAGACTTGTGTGACCAGGAACGGACCAGTGTAGACTCGCGTCCACTTGATCTTCCTGCCACACCGTAACCGTGGGTAGTAGTAGTACACCCAGTCTCCGACGGAAAACTGGCTCGGCTTGACCCGTAGGTCGTAAGCCTTCTTCCGACGATCAGCTATCCTCCCCAGCTGCTCTCTCACCAGCTGATATGCGACTTCCATAGTCTCCTGTTGCTTCGCAACATATTCCTCCACCTCTACCTCAGACGGTCGATCACAGTCTACCAATTGGGCAAGAATCAAATCCAACGGAGTATGGTTCTCACGACCAAGGAACAGAAAATTCGGCGTTCGCTGAGTGGCATCATGTTCAGTCGAGCGATAAGCGGCCATCACGTAGGGAAGATGGACGTCCCAATCTCGCTGCCGTACAGACACAACTTTCCCAAGCAACGAATTCAAAGTCCTGTGGAAGCGTTCGATCATACCATTACCAGACGGATGGTACGGAGTCGTCCGCACCTTGTCGATCTCCATCCGTTTACACAGTTCCTGGAACAACGCCGATTCAAAGCACGAGCCCTGGTCAGTCAGAATCTGACGCGGCATCCCGAAGCGTGAAAAGACGTGCACCATAAGAGTCTCTGCTACCGTAGCAGCTTCTTGGTTTCTTATGGGCAGAGCCTCGGCCCATCTCGAAAAGTAATCGATCGCTGTCAAAATGTACTTGTGGCCCTTATTCGACACAGGATGAGGTCCGGTAATATCAATTCCGAAACGCTCCATAGGTTCACCGATCACGGGACATTGCAGAAGACCTTGTCTCGGAGGCTTCTCTCTTCGATACCGGGCACAGTTATCACAACGCTGACACCAACGTCGTACATCATTCTTCCAACTCGGCCAATACGCTCTGCGCTTCAACTTTTCAAGGCTCTTTCGCACACCGAAATGCCCACCAGCAAAACTTCCGTGCGTAACCTTAAACATCTCATGCCGAAGCATGAATGGTACAACCAACTGGTATCTCTCAGTCTCACCAGTACTCCCTTTTAACCATTTTCGAAACAGGACACCCTGGCGAACTTCCAACAGTTCCCATTGACTCAGCACTGTCTTCGTTTCTTCGCTCAGCGCCGCCGCCTCCAGTTCCGTGGGCTGACGACCTGACTCCTTCCAAGCTAGGACCGGACCAATCTTTCGGTCGGCTAGCTGCTCCTTTCGTAACGACTCCTTTGTCCAACCGAAATCCTGACCCACGACTTCGACAGGCGCGACCGCAACAGGCTTTGCCTCGGCGACGGGACAGATCCACGCTGCGCTCTCCTCCGCAACGTCTTCCTCTTCAGGTCCTGCTCCCATGGGACCTCTGGACATCGCGTCCGCGTTACCGTGCTTTGTACCAGCCCGATGAACAATCTCGAAGTCAAACTCCTCAATCGTTTCAAGCCAACGGGCCTGTTGCCCAATGGGTTCGGGGGTTCTCCGTAGCCATTGCAACGCAGAATGGTCTGTTCGCAGACAGAATTTCTTTCCAAGCAAGTACTGGCGGAACTCTTTCAAAAAGTAGATCACGGCCAGTAACTCGCGGCGTGTAACGTTGTAGTTTCGCTCAGCCGTAGACAGTAACCGACTGGCGTAACAGATAACCCTTTCTTCACCCTCCTGTACCTGAGATAAGACCGCGCCTATCGCGTAGGCCGACGCATCCGTATCTAGGACATACTGACCTTCGTCTTCAGGTAACGCTAGAATTGGAGACGACACCAATCTCCGCTTCAGCTCCACAAACGCGGTCTGGCACTCTTCAGACCATCGGAACGGGACATTCTTTCGAGTTAGCACGTGCAAAGGCTGCGCTACTACCGCAAAGTCATGAATGAATCGACGATAATAGGAGCACAACCCGATGAAGGATCGTACTTCACGCAGGTTTCTCGGAACAGTCCAGTCTTCGACGGCCCTGATTTTACTTGGGTCCGTCGCGACACCATCTTCGCTCAAAACGTGACCAAGGAACAATACCTCTTGCTGCATCAAGTGGCACTTAGACGGTTTCAGTTTAAGATTGTATTCCTGCAACCTCTTGAACACCATCTCCAGACGTTTCATGTGAGTCTCGACGTCACGGGAAAACACGATGATATCGTCTAGATAGACCAGACAGATATCGTAATTGAGACCAGTCAACACCAGGTTCATGAGTCGGCAAAACGAGGCGGGACTGTTACAGAGACCGAAGGGTAGAACCTTGAATTGGAAGCTACCTCTTCTCGTAATAAACCCAGTCTTATGCTTATCTCGCGGGTGCAAGGCCATCTGGTGATAACCTGCCCGGAGATCGAACGTGCTGTACCAACGGGCACCACCGAGAGTATCCAGACTCTCACGGATCAACGGCAACGGGTGCGCGTCTTTCCGGGTCTTCAAATTCAACTGGCGGTAGTCGATGCAAAAGCGCATGCTCCCGTCCTTTTTCTTCACCATCACCACGTTCGACGCCCACTCCGACATGGAGGGCTCGATAATCCCTTGGGTCAGCATGTCTTCTACCTGCCGATCAATCTCAGGTATCATCGCAAGGGGTTGTCGCCTCAGTGTCTGACGAACAGGCCTCTCTTGCTGTGTATCTATTTCGTGCTGGATAACCGACGTGTAACCCAGATCTTTTTCGCCTAGCGAAAACGTGGACCGATACCTCAAGATGAGCTCACGCAACCTAGCTCTTTCTTCTTCCGTAACCGTGTCAGGGACCTCTTCCCATAGTCGCTTCAGGACTGTCTCGGCCTCCGTGTCGACCGACTGACTAGCCGTCATACACACTCTTGCCGGCGGTCGCCCATGGTGGTGCGACGCTTCCAGAGACGAGCTGGTGCTGCCGAGTAACTCCACTCGCTCTAACCGACACTCGGTTCCGCTACCAACCACCACATCGTTGTCGCTAACGTTCACCATCCGAATGTACACCGTCGACTCTTTGCCTGTCACTAGAGTTCGACCAATCACCAAGCCTCTGGACACTTCAGTAGGCGTAGTTGTCCAAGCTTCCGTATCAGCTTGCAAATGGGGATACACCACAGACATCGGAACGTTCAGTTCACATCTAGCCGGGACCACAGTATCGCTTTGCACGATAACCCTACGACACATCAGTTCGGTAGACAACTCTTTCAACGGGATCTTTCTGTCGCCCAAAAAGACGCAACGACCAGAGAAGTCCCAACGAGCCTGGTTCACCTCTAGCCATGACAATCCCAAGATGACCTCAGTCACTTGGTCCGTAACCAGACAAGGTAAGGCGTACCACTGTTTACCAATGCCAAGTCTCAACGTAGCTTCACCGTCTACACGAATTTCACTACCGTTCGCAGCCAGTAAACGCTGACTGGACGACGTCACTTTACCAGGAGACACAAACGACCGGGGAACCAGGGACAATTCACTACCAGAATCAAGGAGACAGTTTCGACGTGTTCCCTCCAGGCGGGCAACAACGTAAGCCATTCGGCTACCTCGCACCATACGATTCTGCGACTGCTCATGCACCGGTTCACTCTTCACAGGCTCCGTGCCTTTCGTATCCTCTCTCCGCTCAGGCGCAGGCTGCGGACAATCTCTGACCACATGCCCTTTACATCGACACCGGAAACATTCGATCTCCGAGTTTCGCCAGCGGTCCGGCTGAACGTCGCGACGTTGAAACGCCGGCCGCTCACCTCGCCACGGCCCATCCGGTGCCCTACCCGGATTATTCCACCTGTCGTACTGCATCGGTTTTCCTGTCTGTACTCCAGAATCCTGTCTCATGTTTATCCGACCCAGTTCTCTTGTCAGATTTTCTAACTTTCGCTCGAGATCCTCCACGCGACGATTCTGCTGTTCACTCGTCGCTGGGGCCTCTTTCGTCGTCTTCACCCTGCCATGTCTCCGGTCGACCTCCACTCCAGACGTGGCCGGACGACCGTACGCTTCTAACCGGACTGCGTGTTTGTAAGCCGACTCTAGGTTAACGGGTTCTCGTTCCCTCACCTTCTGAGCCAACTCCTGATTCAACAACGCATCCATAAACGCGTCGCAAGCGACCGTCTCGACAACTTCATTCGTGGGACCTGGGTAGGCTAAGACCATTAAACGTCTTACCTCTTGCACTACAGCACTTAACGATTCTCCTGGGCCCTGTCGGTAAGCCCGAAGCTTTACCCGATACAGACTCGTCTGTTCATCCGATCCATATCTGGCCTTTAGTTCTTCTACCAACGACTGCCACGTAACATCCTTCTGGGCACCCATGTCCCATAACAGCTGCGACGCCGGACCCGTCAGTGCGCACATCAACTGGTCGGCCTTCTCCCGATCACTCCAGTTATTGCACCGGGCACAGACTTCGAATTTGGCCAGAAAGGCAGCAATCGCTGTCTTCCCATCGTACTTTTCCAACTTGATACGAATCCCACGATCAGCCGCCGTCGTGCTTTTCTTACGATCAACAGGCGACCGTCGTACTCCCACCCTGCGATGACTTCGTCGCGGGCGATCACTGTCGTCACCGGAGTCGTCGTCATCTCCTGAACTCGGACTCCCGCGATGGCCGCTGGGTTTGCTCCTCCCAAGCGCCACCGCTTTCTTACGCGTTCGACCAAAAGGCCTTACTGGTGAGCTGTCTTCTTCACTCGACGGCTCCTTCTCAGGCTTCTTGGTTAGCCTCGCCGACCGACGCGGTCTTTGCTCCACTGCTTCACGAACGGGGCGACCAGATTCTCGTACCTCTTTACCCTTAGGCACCAGCGCGGCTGCCTTTTTGTTACCATTCACGTCGTCAAATCTCAACGTACGCGGCCGTTCACCCGCCTTGTAAGCTTGCCGGCTTACCTTTTTCCGTTCAGGCGTCATCTTCCGATAATTAATATCAGCCTCGGTAGATGCATCGTCTGACGACATTATCCGTGCCCTGGCCTTCGCCGGTCTCGGAGCCACACTCGGTAAGTCTCGGTATTCCGTTTCAACGTTCGACCGTACTTCCATAGGGACCGTAGAGTCACGAACCCGTGCAGGTCTTCTCGTAACCTCTGGTTCACGGTAACTTTCCGTCAAGCGTCGGACCTCCGGCGGTCCTTGCACGCGAGACCATACTTCCATCGGCACCGTCTCTCTACGGGCCTCTCGATGCTCGGGGTAACTCTCTGCTCTCGACAGCTGCACTCGCATCGAATCATTTTCTCGTGCCACCGGCACTGGCCGTTCCTCAAACTTCCTCATTATCCACGCCATACCTTGTCGTAAGGCTAGCAGCTCCGCTTTCACATCAATGTCTTCCGCGTCTCTCCGTCGAGACCGAAATTCACCACCCGCTTCACCCACAGCTGAAGCACGTTCGCTTGCCTCCGAGCGCTGTACTCGAGGACTACGACTCGCTCTCGGGTCACGAACCAAATTTTCATCAGACACAACGGGGGACGGTAACTGTATCGTTTCACGTACGTAACCAGAAGTAACTGTGTTTTGTAATAATCTCGGTCGACTTCCGCCGCCGATTTCAGGAACAGATCGTAGCCAGTTCTCAACTCCAGACGTTGCAGAACGTGGACCTCTACCAACAGATTCAGACGGACCAACTCCATCCAATGTTATCAAGTCACCAGTCGAGACTTGAGGCCGAACCTTTGGACGAGCACCAAAATAGTCAACAGGCCGGTAGTCAAGACGCCCAAAATCGCGATAGGCATCTCTCTCAGCCTCCGAATCACCTTCAATCCGACCAGACTCAGCCGCAGGTACCCTTTCAGAAGTGTTTGCAAAGACCCCACTTCTGGTACCACTGTGGCGCTCGTCGTCGGTCCGCTCGCGGGCAACACGGTGCCTTGCCTCGTACTCTAACCCATCGGTCATATCCTCTACTCGCATCTGTGCCACTGGAGAAGAACGTCTCGGCAAAGAGGCTCGGAACAAGGTGTATAACTCTGTAGCGTCGGATCCTGATGCTGCCCCGCCCGCGGTCACCTTGGGGGTAACATCCCGAGCTCCAGGATGGCCAATCCTCGAAACAGGGTTCACTCTTCGGGCAGAGGTCCCTCGCCTAGAGCTCCTTTTCACGGCTGCCAACTTCGCCTTCTCCTCCGCATGCTCTGTGTTCTTTCGCACCATGTTACATCGAGTTGCCGACGCGCCGTCACTTCCAATAGGTAATACCTGGCGCTGCCATGAGGTCGGCCAAAGAAGGCGACACCAACTCCATTCTAGGGGATTCAACCCTACTCTGTACTGAGACACTACCATTGTCCTTTGTCCGCAACAGGACAGTCAAATTCTTCGTATATGTTTTTCTGGTACCAGGCCTTAAGGGAGACCACCCGTATAGTTCGCTGGGAAGCGAAACTATTTCACAATTCGCGCAACAGCGAAGTTAACCGTAACCAGGAATACGGCGCTTGCCAGGCGCTTGCGTACTTGTTTCTCGCTCAACTCTGCGCTATCCCACAAGAAAGGCGCACACTCGTACTCGGGACTGTCGACTCTTTCGCCGCAACAGGCGCCAACGGTAACTGACTTTTGTATCGCTTCTGACCCGCGATTACTGTCCACAGACCAGCATCGCTCCCGTATAGGGGGCTTAAAAATTGGCTAAGGGATACACAACTTCCTTAACTAAATTAACTTATGACTTATGGAACCGGGACACGCTGCGTAAATTACAGGGAGCGGTTAGGGCAGCTTTGTTTAACCCTAACTTTGCGACTACGAATTCCTCGACCGGGCGGGGAAAACCGTAGTTTCGGCGAAGTAAAGCTTGTCGAGCCTTCACCGTTTGATCCACCAAGGATACTCTCTCACAGGCGTTACAGTCACGGTCGTCTTGGTGTGCTGAGTCGATCGACACCAAGATCAACGGAATCGTACAAGAACTCACAAAGATACGTAACACAAGGGAAATACACGGGCGACGGCCAAAGAATCGCTTTCCGAAGCCCTTCCCAAGGAATAGGTAACACACTCGCACGTATACAAGATAGAACTCGGCGTGACGTTCAATCTGACACCAACTTTTCGTTAATCGCACAACAACTCACAAAGTTACACTCACTCGACCAATCGTGGCCGGTATCTACCTTGGACTTCAACCAACGCTGATCAACGGCGGCTGATATAGCCAAGCGATCGTATCAACGGCTCTGCTACTAGCCGATTCAAAGACCAGAGGTGAAAGGAAAGATATTCGGTAGTCAAAGAATATCGCAATACACTCGCAGACCTAGGGCACTGCGCGTTGCCCACACAGACCTGTCGGCTGCGGTCACTCGCTTGGTCGCGGCGCCGCGTAACCGAACTCTACGGGAAACGACCGGGGGAAACTCTTCGCGAGCCCCTACCGTCGAAACCCTTCCAGATATCGCTTAACTCTCTTCCGACTGACTTGTCCCACTCAACGAGACGCACAATCTGACACCAAGATTGCAAGGATCGGGTAACAATTGACAAAGTTTTCCGGTAACCTTCGACCTCTCTCGCGGTCGCTCGGTCTTGCGTTGCTGGCCTGTACTCGCTAGGCGAAGGCCGAGGGAAAACAAGTTTGCGCGCTTCTACCGTTGAAGCCGTAACCGTCACTGACTAACTTTTCACAGGTAAAGTATTCTCCTCGTCGAGACGAACAATAGGACACCAAGATTGAACGAATCGGACGACAGATGGCAAAGCCGCTGAAAGCGCGGCCGGTCTTCGCGGCCTGGGCGAAAGACTGGAGAAATCGGCTAAGTCCTTTTCACGCGCGAGGCGCTCTCTCTCTAGACTATACCGGAGAAACCGTAACAGCTACAGACAAACCTCCCACAGGGCAAGTCTTCTACTCGTCGAGATGAACCAGATTGTCGCTTAGTTCAAAACGATTGGACCACAGGCTGCAAAGTTATTCCGTGCGCAACTACTTCGTCCGGGCGACCGCTGGGATAGCACGCGAACAGAACAGCAACGCACTTTCGCCACTCTCGAGGCAAATTCACTTATTCGGCTCTAACTCTCGAACGGGGCGAGCTAGACCAGTTTTCTTGACACTTTCACGGGCAAATCGTAGGCGCTGCACGATCCAATGCAGGTTTCAAGACGATCAGGTAAGTTTTCGCCGAGTGCGGCACTCACGGACACTAGGACTCGACGTCGATGCCGCTTCGGCCAGGGATCGGTACAGCTCCCGAAGGGAAGTACTTCACCCAAGTTTTCGAATGGTAGTATTCTGCTTCGGTATTTCACTCAACACTGACGTAGTCAACGGCAATGGGTTTTACACGATCCGCCGAGGCAGAATGTGCGCCGCCCGAGGACTCGTTGCCGGCGGTCGGCCACGCGGGGAATAGAAGGCGCGACGAACTTTGAGCCCTCAATCCAACGCGCGGTCCGAGGCAAACCAACAACCAACGAAACCGGTGTATTGTTTTCAAGGTGCCACTAAATCCGAATCAAAGTTCACAGCCAAGCTGGAACGACGAAAGATACACTGAGCGCACGAGGTGTCGATCGTCCGGGCAGCGCCCGCGACACTGAATGACGGCACCTCCGGGGCGGACGGTGTCCAAGCGAGATGCACTCGACGGTGCGGAAGCTTTCAATGCAGTCACCAACGGCGCCTTCCAATCGTAGGCAGAAATGTTATGAGTACCAGGATTATCACTTTCTGTAGGCAACGGGTCTCTCTCTTTACCCGTGTTAATATTAACCGCCTTCGCGGCGAGGCGCTCGCTGGCGTGGCCTAGGCGCGTAGAGGGCTGAGTTCTACGACGCCGGGCCCGTCGCTCAGCAGCAGATGCTGGACCAGAGTGTATACGCTATATTATGCGGGTTATCCGATGGACACCAGCGAGGAGTCGTCGGTATGATAACTGCAACGGTTCAAGTCTTGCGCTCTCCTGGCGCGGTGGTTATCTCGGTCGAGGCCTTACCGTTCACCGACGGTTGCGCGCTCGCCTTGAGTGACAATTTTGGTTCTGTGTCACACGTACAGGGCAATTCCTTTGCCGCAAACACTGGAAGTTTAACCAGATACGATGGAAACGCGAATTGTCGCAGGAGGAAAGAAATGGTTACTGTACGAGGCAATACGTTCAATCGAGCCTCCGGCCGCTCCGAAAGCGAACGGCGTATTATGGACAACAGGGGACGAAAGTCCGAAACAACCACTTGCCTTTCCTGTACCGAGGATTAGCGCACTAACGAGTTTTACGAGTGACAATATTCGATACGTATGATGCTGACGGGCTCGTGGCGGACAGGGTGCCTAGGCCTGCACGACGCCGGAGCCTCGATCAGGGCGGTAAAACTGCTTTATTTTACGTTACAAGCACTCAACGTCTTCGACAAACCAATACCACTGGCTATGACAGTCAGTAAAACTCCTCCAACAGTCAGAGAACACGGCGCTGTACGCCAGGAGACAGTTGCAAGTAAGACGGGATGAGCCACCACCAACTCTCCCTGGTGCGTCGAAGCGGGGCGATGCCCAGTCAGCCGCCGTTCGAACGTCACCGCAGGTAACGTTTAACCTCCGCGGGTGCGGATTCGCTCCGGATACAATATTTCTCGTCAAATTCACCAGAAAGCGTTTGGACACCAACAAACCAACGTAGCAATGTCAATTCAACGTGCCAAGATTGCGTGGAGAGCAATGAAACGAACAGAGTTGATATTCATTGCCCATAGAGTGATCGCCATCACTCTACACTAGTAGCAGAACACCGTGTGGCAGGCTTTATTCCACCGGAATGTCACTGTTTAAACGCGATTTTTCAGCATGTGAAAAATCTTGGATAATTCGCCAAAAATCCATTTGTTGTCGGATCGTCACCGGGTTTCTTTCTATCGCTTCCCAAACGACTTCTACGTAACCTACGCCCTAAATTAAGATTATTGGACGGCCAGAAATTTATTTATTCTACGGGTGCTAAAATACCTAAGAGCGTTCCATAGCGATTTGGCTATAAATGCCTCATCTTCGCTCTCGCCTGCTTCCAGCTGTGTTCCACAGGCATTAACTAACGGTCGCGCTCTAATAGCGTAGTGGTCGCGCTCTAATAGCGCATATTTTCGTAGCGCATTTCTGCTAGGGGAAATTACGCCTTACCTATAATTGACTCTAACTACACGGTTGGGCTGCTTTAGGAGCGTCACCGTGGCTCCTGCCTGTCTCCAGCTTCAGTTTGACAAGGCAGCCGGTCGGAGTTTATCGTCTTGTGGCTGAAACGCCACATATGTACCCCAGGAAAAAATAATAGGACGATTTTCTGAGCACTGTAGCTCATCCACGGCTCAAGGAAATGACGCTGTGCTTGATTGAGTTCAGAAAGTAAATGGCGGTCAAACGGTTGTTTAAACAGATAGATCTTGCGATTTAAATGCTTCCAAATATGTCGCATTCTTCACACTATCGGGAAGACTGTCCAAGCAGTGAGAAACCATACCTTGAGTAATGAATGACCTGGGGTTGAACAAGAAGGATGAGCGGGTAGAGAGCATGGTTGGGTGGACGATGAAGCGTTTTCGAGGATATGACCTGAGTTGTCTGAGTTCTAATGACACAGCAATGTTGCCGAGCTTGGATCATGACATGATAAATGCGACTAATGATTATTTGTTGTTCAGTTGTATAGTAAACTGTTTGGTTGTCATGTTATTATCCACTTCTGTGATTGGCTGAGCACTTCAGGTGAAGATTAATCCTGAAGAGTTAACCACTTGAAGTTCAGCGTGGCATTATAAAACTAATACTTCGCCTTAGCGTGACATCAGACTGTGGCTAAGATAAGATAAGGTAATTTACTATATTATATTAATATATTATATTATTAATTTATTATTATGTAATTTATTGTGTTGATTTATCTGCAGTTGTGTTAGCAGACCTGTGCTGTCCTGGATTTGTGAGGGATATCAATTTTTAGCTCACAACAATAAGCATAGAGCAGCCATGCAACTGGATAGTGTGCTCTAAAGTGTTATCTTTTTCTGCATCATGAGCTCAAATACATGTATAATTGTTATTATATTACATAAGATGCGCATTGTCCTGTAATGTAATGAAATTTGCTTGTATGTTGCACTTGGTGTGAGTCTGTGAGAGTAAAGTTAGCGCTTGTGTTAGTTATTGTTCTTATCATACCACAGGTTTAAACTGTAATTTAAAGTTTCATGGTTCAAGAATTCTTACTCTATGAAAAGAAGCTCCAACATATTCATTCTTTCATTCATTCGTTCATTTCATTCAAATATATAATATATAGCACCTCCTCAAGGAAACTACTCAGAGGTGCTCCCGACTTCATAACGGCCAAAATAACAGTTTTCAAGTGCTTATATAGAATGTGTCAGAGAGTGACCTAAGGAACAGGTACAGCTCAAGAGGGAAGACTATTCCATACTGCCAGGCCAACCGCAGAAAAAGCACGGCTTTGCATGATTGATGTGGGTATGAGCAAACGGGACTGAGAGCACACCCCTTCCCACTGAGCGTGGAGATCGACAAGTCCGAGTACCCGATACAGGCTGACAAAGATCAGGAAGGTAGATTTGGAGCAAGGCATAACCTTACCAAGGAGGTGACCCTTTATTTAGACAGGTAACCAGAGGTTCTTGCCTAATCCCATACAATCCTCTGCCCTCAATGCTTTCTCGTCATCAGCTCCTCCTTCTCCTCCTCCTCCTCTGCCTCTTCTCTCCTGTCTTACCCTCTGTTAGCCGGACTACTCAGGTCTCCACTAAAACATCTCTGAACAACCTTCCGACTTGACACAGCACTCGTTAATGAGCTGCTCAGGGGCGGATCCAGGGGGGCCAATCCGGCCATGGCCCCCATTTAGAATTTTTTTTATATTTTTCACCAGCCATTTTGGCGTTGAAAGTGGACGTGGCCACCCCCCCCCCCCCCCATCAGTTCGGCAGACCTTTTACAAAAGTAGTCTATGATGACTAAAGAAAAGGTCGTCAACTTTTTTTGGCGGAAAAACCGGTATAGTTTCCGTGAGAGTCGGACAAACGACTAAAAAAAGGTCATCAGATTTTCCGGCGGCTAAAGACCGAAAATTTTGCCCCCCCCTTCGAAACGTTCTGGATCCGCCACTGGAGCTGCTGCCCTGTGCTTATCTTTAGAGCGGGTCTTTGTAAATGTAGAGTTTATGATTACGATTCATATAATTATGTTTTCAGGTGAGAGGAATAATCGAGTCACGTGATCTAGTGTCCGATGTTGAAATGCAGAACGCTGTGAATATGATCACCGAAGATGTTGTTCCTGTTACGGAAGAGATACAGACGACGATTTCTTCTTCGGTCAGTTCTTCTTCATCTGTCTTTAACAGTCAGTTCTTCATCTGTCTTTAACAGTCAGTTCTTCATCTGTCTTTAAAAGTCAGTTCTTCATCTGTCTTTAACAGTCAGTTCTTCATCTGTCTTTAGCAGTCAGTTGTTCATCTGTCTTTAACAGTCAGTTCTTCATCTGTCTTTAGCAGTCAGTTGTTCATCTGTCTTTAACAGTCAGTTCTTCATCTGTCTTTAACAGTCAGTTCTTCATCTGTCTTTAACAGTCAGTTCTTCATCTGTCTGTCTCAGTCAGTTCTTTATCTGTCTGTCTCAGGCAGTTCTTCATCTGTCTGTCTCAGTCAGTTCTTCAGCCAACTCCTCACCGGTTAAGGAAGCCTGTAAGGGGGATATTCCTTACAGATTGACATCAACAGATTATGCCACAAATGGAGTGGTTTTTTAATGAAAAAAGGCAAATCATTTGAAGAAAATTGATTAATTAAATTAGCTAATTGATCCTTCACCAGTTATGTGCATGTTATAATGGCGATGATGATGATGATACTTTAATTTCTAGTCGAATATCGAGTGCAGCAGGCACAACGATGATTTCCTGAGAAACGTTCATTCACTTGGTTTCGATCAAGTCTCAGACCTCAGCGACTCGTTTCGAAGTCTCTACAGATCGTCTTTCGATAACAGCTCAGGTCCCGTCCTACATAATTTATTATTGCTGAATTTCGGTCTTGTATATTACATTTACTCTATATTCTCCATTGGTATTTTATGAAGACCAAAATTGAGTGCTAGAAGACATGAAAGAGAGGACAGAGAAGTTGTTATGGATGGTTAGATGATAAAAATGAGAAGATGACCAATTGATTGATTGTTTTTGATCGATTGATTGATGATCGATTGAGTGATTGATTGAGTGACTGATTGATTGATTGAGCTTATATATTAAATCAGGGCTGTTTTTAAGGAATTTTTAGAACTGCAAAACTTCTTTTCCTTCCCATCCTCCATGGTAAATTGCTTCCAATCGGAGAACAATAATCATTTTTTGCTAGTTTTAGCTGTAAAGAAGTGCTTCTACAACTGCACAAATCCATTTAGAACTGCACATTTTGTGTACCACTGCACGTTAAAAAAAGCCCTGCTTGTACGCAAAATATTCAAACTCTCTAGAAAGGACACGTGATTTGATCTTAAACGAAACAGTATCTAGTTTTTTATGTGATATAGAGGGAGAGAGAGATAGAGAGAGAGAGAGATGCAAAGATACAGAAGGAAATAGGGAAAGTATGGATGGTTAGATGATAAAAATGAGAAAATGACCAATTGATTGATTGTTTTTGATCGATTGATTGATGATCGAACGAGTGATTGATTGAGTGACTGATTGATTGATTGAGCTTTTATATTAAATCACCAAAACCGAGATTACAGACTTTACAGTCAACCGAAATTTTAATACTATTGTTGAATTGGGAAAAGAACAAACAGGAATTGTCATTAGACACACTTCATTCTGGTTTGTTCCTTTCCCATTTCTAATAGCCTACATACTATTAGTGTGACAATTAATAGTGGTTTTAATATTAACCTCAGTGATTCTATTTTAACTATAAACCAGAATTATTAATGCATTGCAGCTGGTAATAATTAATAGTAAATTTAGCAGTGATAATAGCTGTGATTGGTTTTATGTATGCAGGTGGTGATTGGTTGGTGCAACTTGATTGGCTGAAGGAAAGCCTCAGACTGACGAATAGTTCGCTTGAAGACATCGACGTTGATTGTAAGAATCAATTCAATCAATTTTGCACAGCCTTTCCACATTACATGGAAGACAAAATGTATGTTTACATGCGTGTGTGTATGCACGTGTGTTTGTGTGTGTGTATGTATGTGTGTTTGTGTGTTCATGTTTGTATGTATGTATGCATGCATGTGTGCACGTGCGTGTATATGTGTGTATGTATGTATCCATGTGTGTGTGTGTGTATGTTTGCATATACATGTTTGTGTGTGTTTGTGTGTACATCTGTGTATGTGTGCGTGTTTGTGTATACGTGTATGTATGTGTGTATGCTTTTGTATGCATGTATGTTTGTGTGTGTGTTTGTGTATGTTTGTGTTTGTGTGTATGCGTGTATGTATGTTTGTGTTTGCATGTATGTTTGTGTGTGTGTTTGTGTATGCGTGTATGTTTGCGAGTGTGTGTGTGTTTGTGTATGCATGTATTGTTATGTGTGTGTGTGTATGCATGTGTGTCTTAGCTGGTCTGCTCACTTGGCATGAAATTGGCCTATATAAAGCTGAAGCAAGTGCATCGATGTCGTTAGAGCATAATGGTAGTTTTAGTCGCCGATTGGTTCTCGCTTGTTGAGAATTTTACGCTGATCTCTGAAGTGTGCTTAGTAGTGACCTACTGTTGTTGTGAAACTCTTTGTTAGGTTAATTAATTGCCCGTAACAGAATGAAGGACTCTGTCTTATCTCAAGTTGATGCTTTGCTGTGCTACATATTGTGGAAGTTTAATCAGCTAACGAGACAGTTGACAATATGTATACGTGTGTAAGTATGTACGCATAAGTGTATGAGTCATTGCGCATTTACACTTGCAGCACTTTTGTAACTTTTGTCCTGACATGCATGCATGCATGTATGTATGTATGTGTATGTATGTGTTTGTGTGTGTATGTATGTATTTGTGTTTGTATGTACGGTATGTTTGTATGTGCATGCCTGTGTTTGCGTATGTAATGTATTCTATTCTATTCTATTTTGGGATTTATAAAGTGCCTCTCACAGTACAACCTAATCAGAGGCGCTCCCAGTGCGAAGAACGCCTGTATGTATGTGTGTATGTATGTATGTGTGTATGTATGTATGATATATTTTATACATATGTATGTATGTATGTATGTATGTATGTATGTATATATGTATGTATGTAATTTGTATGTATATGTAAAGGACTAAAGGTGTGTGGGTGGGTGTATAATGCATGTGTGGATGGATGCATACATATATGTAAGTGTGTATGTATATACTCATTTATGTATATATATATATTGTCATCTGTTATATAGATACTTCTTCACTATTTATATGGTGTTATAGTTCATTAGTTCATTAAGAATAAACACTAGACAATGCATCGCTATGCAAATAAGACTTCTAAGTGGAGGCTAAGATGAATAACGAACCCTCTTCATAGGGTGCATAAGTGTGATGTGTGTGGTGTGTTCGGTGAATTATGCTCACTTGGTCAAATTTTTTCATCCTCACACATACACATACACACACGCACACACGCATGTATGTACGCGTGCATGTACGCAAGCACACACGCACATATATTACTTTATTGTGACATGTTTACCATACTTTTTCTGTGCACTAATTTACATTGCCTTGCTTGCATTTCAATCTTTTATTTTGCCTTATACTACTTTCTTAACTAATCATCTAAGCTAATCATAGCAAATCTAATCTGATATGAGGGGAGACCTGTGGCTTTTCTTTTGCAAAGTGTGTATGGATGGATGTGTGGATAGACTGATGCAATTGAAATGTTGGTGGTAGTTCCGAAACCTTGAATCTAAGACTGTCCTGAACCGTCAGGGTAATTAAGGACAAAGCCAGATTGACATTTGAAACCTGTGGATAGGCAAAGTCAATATCTTGTACTTATCCAGTTCGTTTTGACCCTTTCCACCTATTTAACATGTACCTCTGTCATCCCATCCAAGTAGACCTGGCACTAAAATGTTTTCCACTCTTTGATACTTTAACAATGGGCTGCATTGCTTTCCCAGTTGCTGTAGTGCACTCTTGTCATTAAGGCGTTAATTGACTGTATTTATGTCTATTCTTATGTATGTACGTATTTACGTATGTACATATGTACGTATGTATGTACGTATGTATGTATGTATGTATGTACGTATTTACGTATGTACATATGTACGTATGTATGTATGTATGTATGTATGTATGTATGTATGTATGTATGCATGTATGTATGTATGTATGTATGTATGTATGTATGTATGTATGTATGTATGTATGTATGTATGTATGCATCTGCATGTATGCACACATGTATTTGTTTACATACATAAACGGTTTTAAGCATTATCTCTTAAGATGTTATGATAGTGCCATATTATAGGGTCTTTAGGAATGCGTAAGTAAGAAAAAAATTGTCTTTTGTCATCAGTATTTATCTGAAGGTTTCATTGTTTTTGCATTGCATCAAAAGACCTGATGGAGGGAATCAAAACGGAGAAAATGAACCCAGAACACATTGCCGACCTGGCCGCATCACTCAACCAGTTCCTATCACAGACGGCAAGAACCGGTCACTTGTCAGGTCTTGACAATCAACAGCTGACGATGTCAGAAGCGAGAGATGAAAATCTCTTGATGAGTTGTAAGTTTTTTTAAAGTCAAGCCGCGATGATATCTTTCAAGTGTGATCATTTCAAAGTAATCGCTTAATGACACCTCAGAATTCTCGTGAAGTCTTAACTTCCTCCTTGTTTATGATAAATGTTTTTATGTTACGAATGTTTGGATATAACGAATGATTGGATGTAACAAATTTTTGGATGTAGCGAATGTTTGGAGAAACGAATCATAGGTTTTATACGACTCAAATTCGCATTAGAATTTCCACAACAGCTTAAGAGCGATGTAATTATAATGCAATTTGATGTGAGTGGATGTATGTAGCCTACATTGCACATACTTAACAAATTACGCCAATGACACTTAACAAAGTGAGTTTAATAAATCTCTCAAGTCTTTTTTCTTTTGCCGTGGCTGGGTTGGGAGCATTCCTGAATAGTTTTCTTGAAGGGCGATATAAAATTCTTTAGAATGAGTGAATGAAGGAATGAATAATACTTTAAAAATTGGCCGAATAATACTTAGCAAATTAAGTCAGCAACACTTAACAACTTAGCAACTCAAGTCGCTGTGTAGAGACCTTGAGCAAGTACTTCACTCGCAATTGCTTGGGCGCTTTGGCGTGAAACTCCGATGCAGTGTCCGCGCTGTAGTTGGGAGCGCCTCTGAGTAGTAAGCTTGAAGGGTGCTATAGAAATGGATAAATACAAAATATATTTTTTTTAAATAAGCCACTGCTGCTTAATAAATTGAGCCAATACTGCTAAGCATGAAATCATTGATGCATTAACTGACCTTACTAAGTGTGTAGATGTTTTGTTAGAATCACAAAATTAATGCACAGGTATAGTTTGAGATGAGCACTGTGATGTTTGAAATTGACCACTGCTTTACACGAGACCTGTGACAACTTACTGAAGTGTTTCTAAACAGTCTTCTGTCGTCTAGTATAGCTGCGAATTTGAACAGCTGTTATTTGGATATACAGTATATTTTATAGATTTTAACTTTTGGCTCTGCAAAGGATCTATTGGATGTTATGGAAAGAGGAATTGTGGACTGTATGTAAAGAATGCGTCTCTGTAGCATAGAAACGAAAGGAGAATTGCCGAAAAAAAGCTCATGACCGCCCGTGGAACTTTAGACTTTGCACTTTATGAAAACAGTGTTGCAGACGATTTGAAGTTGTGACCGGGTCAGTTGTATACAATACAAAGGGCAAGATAGATCCATGTATTTGAAGGAATTTTTTTTAATGAGTTTGGTCTCTAATTCTTCTTGTAGCATTCGAGAAATTTGCGTCCGGGCATTGTGACTTATCCGTGCTTGGTAGCTCTCTGCATTCTTCGCCACAATACTCTATGCTGAACAGCTTTCATCACAGTGAAGAGGTTCGCACCGATCCTCAGGTAGGACATTCTGCAATTACAATTGAGATTAAAATGCACTTAACCAGGGACTAATATCAAAGGTGTATGAATCTGCAAACTGTCAGCCAATCACAAGTGATGCATGTGGTCGTTTATCCTGGTACTCGGCAGTAAATTAATTCGTTTTTGCCATGCAACTCGTCAACAAAAGAAACGAGACTGGCAGATTTAACTTGCAAAATTCCCAGATGTAGCCACAGATGTAATCTAGGTCACTGACCCAATTGTCGTCAGCTTCATGATCCCGTCAGTAAACATAGTCCCAGACTTCACTCCAACCAAAGGTTTAGTGCTCTATTTCCAAATCAGAGTGAGAATTTCCAGCAAGGCTGAGGGAAAGGCTCTCACAGTAGAGTATTTCTTACACACCCCAACTCTACATGTACGTGTATGAATGTCTGACCACTTCCCTGTTCTTTTTCTGCATTTCTTTACTGATCCAAATCTCTAGTTGTCTAGCACCTGACTAGTTTGCTCTTCTGATCGCCGGAGTTGGGATGGGAGCGCCTCTGAGTAGTTATCTTGGAAGGATGCTATATAAATCCTCTGAATGAATGGGTGAAAAATTAACAAATGTACATTGACATTAAAATTGACAATAACTTAGCCAATGGAGATGCTGATTTCTTTCACAATCCTTTAAACCTTGAAGTGGTGAAGTCCTTGCACACAGGATGAATGTCATTTAGGACTTAAATTTTATTTTCAAGCTGATCCTGTGACATAATTATTAGCTGAGTGGAGTGGATGATTTCATTCAGTGAAGACGAATGCATAATTTTTCGTGATTTGGGAACTATGTGCGATTTTACCTAAGTTGGGATTTTACCTAAGTTGGGAAACAATTTGTAGTTTTACAATTTACATGATGAGGGGAACAATGTCTAATTCAACGTGATCTTGGGAACAATGTGTTATTTTACGTGATGAGGGGAACAATGTTTAATTTAACATGATTTTAGGCGATGAAGAGATTATCATACATTCAAGACACACGTGTTAATTTCTGTGTTAGACACAAGTGGACGTAGATGACTTCTAATCATTAAAAGTGATTAGTAATGTTCTTGCCGTGTAATAAATATCTTGGACCTTTCAGATTACGGTAATTAATGATGTGTGATATGATCATTGCTACCGTTTAAGCAAGTCAAAAGCCTCTCATATTTTTTTTACAATTGACTAATCATGCTCTATTTATTAATGTCCTTGTTATCATTAGTCATCTGGATGTTTTAAAGAACATATTAATAGACAGATAAAATGTGTTATATGGAGAGTTTATCAAGGCTTTTTTAACGTGCAGTTGTACACAAAATGTGCAGTTCTAAAAGAATTTGTGCAGTTGTAAAAGCACTTCCGTGCAGTCAAAACTAGCAAAAAAGGTCATTGTCCTCTGATTGGAAGTAATTTACCATGGATCATGGGAAAGAAATAAGGGATTGTGCAGTTCTAAAAATTTCTTAAAAACGGCCCTGGAGTTTATGAAGGCAAAGAGCAGATTAAAGTAAGGCTAACATATTCCAAGTGGAAAAGAAGGGAAGTGGTCATATCTTTTCCGCATGCCCTTGAAAAGGCGATGGACGAATCCCAAGGTCCTGTGATAGTGACAACTTAGTAAACGCGTAATAATAATAATAATAATAATAATAATAATAATAGTAATTATAATAATAATAACAATAATTATAATAATAATGGCAATAACAATATATTGTTATTAATAATAATAATGATGATTATGATAATTATGATTATAGTAATAATCATGATTATAATAATGGGTAAAATTATGATATTACTATGAGCTGATGTTGTTTTTCCAGGTTCCAATACTGGTAGGAAGCCTTTATCCTCAGCAGACAATAGCTGTCGGAGTTCAGGGAACCAGACAGTACAGTCACTTGACCGACGACACTGACGATGATGACTTCAATTGGGATAAGCTACTATAGTCGGTTAATAATTAAGTAAAATTAAGTTGGTTATGGAGACGGTTGAGCCACGTGTGTACAAATGTGACGTTGAGTTGGTTCTAATGTGACGTCCATGTAACGCAAGCGACGTTACGGAAGGGCGAAAAGACTGATTGACTTAGGGTGTTGACCCAATCGATGGGGGGGGGGGATGGGGGGTATCATGTCTATGCAGCCTAAGACTTAAGTGCAGAGAGACCCTCTTCAGAGCCAGAATAATATGGCTCGTGCTTTAATTAGGCGATTTCACTGTCTAGCCCAGTATGCTCATTTACACAGCGTATTTCCTTTGTAGTGTTGGAAGAGACTTCCCTTGCTTAAGCACACATTGCTTTTTTTCTTTTGTCACAGCTAAGCATGTTCAATGGCTTTTAGGTTACATGTTATTATATCAGTTAGATTACAGTTAGAGTATGTGTGACACTTTTGAGAGGTACTCAGAAGGCGCTGTAAAAAGTCTTTCATTTGAATCTGCTAAGCATACATTTACTATCTACATTATTAAGTTAGATACATTTAGGTCAGTTCTTGACGGATAATCGCATGTGCACCGTTTTTGACAGGTCCTTAAGTGTGCTGATTCTAAGTGCCTTGACACATGCAACTAACTATACAGATAAGGAAACTTGTAATGACTCTTCACTATGCCCTGGACTTTTAAGCATGTTATCTGCGTCCTGTCGTTGATTGCCGTGCATTGGTCTTTGTTGTGACCAGATTTCTCTGCGTAGAGAGTTCATGCAATCAATGTATTATTCAGAAAATGTTTCCATTTGCAATTCAAGAAGGTTTAAAAACTATTTTATGATATCATTGACTAGTCGTGATTTTGTGAGATTAAGAGTTAAGTTTGGAGATAGCAGATACCTGTGAGCCCTGAGAATAACTATTCAGTATTCTGTTCAACACACAGGAATGTTTGCAATCATGTAGCATTCATGTTTGCAACCATGTGGCAATCATGTTTGCAATCATGTGGCAATCATGTTTGCAATCATGTGGCAATCATGTTTGCAATCATGTGGTAATCATGTTTGCAATCATGTGGCAATCATGTTTGCAATCATGTGGCAATCATGTTTGCAATCATGTGGCACTAGACTACACAGCACTCTAAGAAATGTTTTTTTAAAAAAATTCTGTGCACAAAGCAATAGTTGGCTTTACAACACCAAGTCAGACCATCCCGTCAACTTAAAAACTGATTTCATATTTAGGCTGTGAAGTGAGTTATGATAATACATTTGTGTACTTTATTAGCAATTCTCTGTGTGTTTTCGTCAGAAGTCGGTCTACATACAGTGTGTGTTGCTGATAATAATCAAGATTTTTGTGTAGGTGCTTGTAACCATTGAGTATTATTATAACAATTTGTATCCATTAATGGCATTCTAATTGAATTATGAACATGTTATTTACACGTTTTTCTGTATTGTCTGCATGGCCCTGACACTGTTGAGTTGTTGAATTTATCATGTGAGATCCTTCAGTGTCAGTTTAGGTCGGTGTGTATAAGGGCCATACTATCCCAAAGTGCAAGGTGTTTTTAGCAATTCCACATCTGGAAATATTTTAGCATGTATGTTGCCATGGGCGCCGACTCTGCGAGGCCCGTGAGTGCTCAGCACCACCAGAAATTGGCCATGCGAGGCCCACCTATGCATGGGCACCACCAGAAATCAGCCAATAAGATGTGCTTTTTACGATATCATTTCTTTGTTGGTATTGCTTATCTATACAATCATTGCGTCTTTTACATATTTTCTTATATCTCAGTTAGTCTACTCCAGTTTTACCCCGTCCGGTAGTCTGAACCCCATACGAATACGAGGAAAGCCTCTAAATCCTGCTCATTCGATCCGCTTTAGCAATTTTTTTATTACGGACAAAGGTGACGATTTGAATGACTGTTTCGTTTTATTGTACATGCTATTAGGCTATACAATGATACTCACTGCGCGAGAATCACCTCCCAGCATCACAAAAGCTGGATATGTTTTGTCTGCGTTAATTAGCAAATCAGCCTTGACTAAATTGTCTGTGATAACTATTTGAAAAACTGTTTTCCACAATGTTAATATTGGCTCACTAAATACCTGTAGTGGTTAATGTAGACAGAATTTTTTGATTTCTTGTGCAAAAATTGAGTCTGTTGAGTGTTGACCTAATTAGGGAAGAGTGCTCCAAGATGCCCATGCTAACGAAGATTCAGATTGTGCTTTTCTTCTGTGTGAATTCCAAGAGAAGTAGGCTACAGGTTGACCCAAAGAGTGATCAAATTTGTTAAGCAAATGAGAAGAACATTTTTTGAAGTCTCAAATCATATCTTTAAACAATGAAATAACGGGAAATTTTGATGAGATAGCAGCTCAAAATGTCATTATTTCACGTTGTGTGGAAATTTTTTAAACAGCACCAAGGATGCTTTTCAAGTCTTAAACCACGACAATTTCGTAAAAATGACAGCCTAAGATGCTACCGTACCATCGCACTGTGGCAAGAAAAAATTCGAAAATGGTTAGGAGCACCCTCCCTCAAGCCCCTTCGGCCCTCCCTGCATGCTTGGCGATCGTCCTTTGTCCGCGAGTTCGTCCCCTAAAACCATGAACAAGTCTCCGCCTATGAACAGAGGTAATTTCAATAACTCTCCTATAAAAAAAGGCTCAAAAAATTTTTCCGCGCTCACGCGCGCATTTTTTCAACATTCGGTTGGGCACTCACATTCTTCGGGTCAAGTCGGCGCCTATGTATGTTGCATGGCTTGATGAGAATTTTGCATAGTGACAAGACATACTTGTGTTTGAATGCTGAATTGTTGCGGCTAGGGATAAATATTTCTGGTGTCAGTTTATTTGAGCCGACTTAATTAAGTTATTTAGATTTGTTTCGTGAAAAGATGCAGTCATTGTTCCATCTGCAGTTTGGTACTGCATCTTGTGAGGTTTTGTCTGCTGATAATTGTCCATTTATGTAAAAAATATGAGAATGTTCAAAAATAATTGGAATAGTCATCTTGTAATTCGATTTCATGATGATTACAATTGTGATATTGAGTGATGATCATTATAACAATATTATCAGTAATTATAAGTTTCTCTGCTAGACATTGACCTTTTTTTAATCTGTCCTGAAAGAACTCAGAATAATTTTCTTTGATTTAATTATCCTTGATTTAAGATCGCTTGTGGGTGCTGTCAACCATGCAGTATTATTATATATAAAACGATTGTTTTAAGATTGATTGCATTCTATATAATTGAATATAATAGAAACTATGATTATTTTAAAATACAAATATCTAGTATCAGTACAAGTACTTACGGTACTGGTTGTGCTACTGCTACTACTACTCTACTACTAGTACTACTACTACTGCTACTAATACGATTCTGCTGCTTCTTCTACTGCTGCTACTACTACTACCACCAATATTTTTATGACTGAGTGTATTAATAATGGCACTATTTTGTTAGCATTATTATTATGCTTATAAATGCATGCTTTATTTTATTTCTTTTTTGATAATATGAGTGAAATTGATCACATTTCATGTGAGTTCATGGTGAAATTCATGTTTTTGTAAAGCCATTTTATCACAAACAAAGCAATTTACATATGAGCTGATATTCTGCATTGGATGAGTCAGTATTTTATGCGTGTTTTGCATCACAATGTAGAATTTAGATAGCTATAGCCAGGCGTTTGATGTTGTGTTTGTATTTTGAGTGGAGATTTAGGAAAATGTCTAGTATGATAATTTGTGAGTTAAGCATTTGTTGGTTTTATGTACACTGAACCTACACTGTGGTGTAGCACTGAGAACCATTTGAAGTTGTTAGAGACTAAGTTTAAATGACGAAACAAATTGTACAGTGGCATCAGGTTATAAGAAATGCTTGCTTAGTTATAAGTTGAAATGCAACTATAGCCTTTACAAAGCAACAGTGTCTGACACCATTGTCTAGTAGTTTCTGTCTAATTGACAATTATTCTGTGTCATAACAAAGATGCCCTCCTCTTGTATCAAATCTAGAGACTGGCTTTTCATAGTATTGCAGTGCTGAAGTGATAGAGGATGTCAAAGCATTTCATTTATTCAGATGTGTGCTCTTGATTGCATCTAAATAATTCAGTTGTATTTACATCTTGCACAGCAACGATGATGATGACAAAACAGGGAATTCGTATGTAAGAAAGTGGTAAATAAGAGTAGACTTATTTCCTGGTGCCCACTAAAAATTCTCAACATGGTTTCTTGTCCTCACAACAGAATAATAATAATATTAATAATATTTTTTTTAATAATAATTATTGTAATAAGTTTGTCAGTTTTTTAAAGAAATAAATGTGATAGTAATAATAATAAGAACAACAATGATAATAATAATGATAATAATAATATACAATGATGATGATGATAATAATAATAATAATAATAATAATAACAATGATAATAACAACAACAATAATAACAACAACAATGATGATAATTAATAATAATAATAATAGCAACAATGATAACAATAATAATAGCAACAATGATAATAATAGCAAAAATAATAATAATAATAATAATAATAATAATAATAGGGCCATTTTCGACAGTTCCAGAAAGCAATTAGTACTGAGAATGCATGAGAACATGACTAAAGGTGTCTTGGTAATCTACATCCCAATAACAGCTCCAAGCAGTCGAGTTGCCGCTATAAATGCAGCACGTCAGCATATCGAAGTTTCATAGTACATCATCCTCCAATTGTTGTCACTCTTTTCCTATCTTATTTTCATTGCCGCCTGATTGTTTTTGAAACTCGAAGAAGAGACACAAAGCTGAACGCTTGATTAATTGACTTCGTATAGGATTATTAATTGTGTAAATATGTAGCACTTGAAACTGCTTTATGGATACATTGCTGTGCGAGCCGATCGCTGAATTTATTGCGTGAGCACGAGTGTTTAGAAAGAAATTATCAGAAGTGCTTTGTTGGTTGCTGGGCGTTGTGTCTATTAAGTTCCGTTTTTGAAGTGATCGATTGTAAACATTTCCAATGAACATTGTATGAGTCACGTGCGACTTAATTACGTACTTTTGCTCTTCACTCGGTAACTGTTGAATTAATTTCCTCGTTGAATCACTGCTTTACATTGCTTCACATTAATTGATTGTATATTTATTGTGATCACTTTACATTGCTCGATCACATTTATGATCACATTAATTTCACATGATTTCATTATATTATTGGCTTATACTTGATTATATTATGATTACCTCGCGTGGTTACATTATGATCACATTGCATGATTGCATTAATTGCTATCACATCACATTATATATGTATAATTTCAATGATTAGCCATGCATGCCACTTGATCACATCTCCTTGTATGATTGTATTACTGTTGATGACATCGGTTGTATAAACTCATCACTTTTTGTCATTTTCACCAGAAGTCTTTGTTATTCATGGATTAGATCATAGAAAGCAACATATATTTATGTAGCTCATCATAAATCAATCAATGGTTTCTTTGTGTGTGTATACTGATTTAGTTTTGTTTAAATTCAGAGTTATTTGTGTTTAATCCAATATAATTGTAAAAGTCTTCTACGATTTAATTGTGCGCAGTGGTGTATCTGCTATGAACTCTGGTTGAACTGCTGCTGTAGATGAAACTATGAAACTGCTTTTGAAGCTGATGATCTCTCGACTGTTGAGTCTGCTGTCGTCATAATCGTTTCTCTTTAAAAACATTAAATTTGTTAATTAATTGTTTCTGGTTTTGAATAAATCAGTTTTCGTCATTGACTCAAACCCTGAATAGTAGTGTTGGACTGTTAGTAGTAGGCTAGTAGTAGCAGCAGTAGCTGCAGTAATATTAGTAGCAGCAGTAGCTGTAGTAATAGTAGCAGCAGCAGCAGTAATAGTAGCAGCAGCATCAGTAGTAGTGCATTGGTGATGGTATAATTTATTGTTTTCCTCGCACACTAAGGACCATGAAAGCAATTGCAAAACTGTTCTCATTTGCCAGGATGTGCCACAGCTGAACCACCTTGATCTATAGCCCACATATTCATCAACGTGCATTGTTACATAGAGAATAACAATCGTAATGACTAATGACAATAACAATCTAATCAGTTTTTTTCAGAGCTTTTGCATCCCGATGACCATATACACTTGGGGACAATTTAAAAAAACTAACAGTAAAAGCGAACAACAATTAATTGTGATGTGATGCGTCCTAGTTCTGCCAGCCACGAGGCCCACCAATTAGGCCTAACAATCCTGGACAAGAGATTCTGGCGGCAACCAACACTGGGTATACTACAGGACACATACACGTCAGCTGGACACATTAGTATCTTGTCTGATCAGACATAAAGTTGAAGCGAGTAGCTCTTCTATTGCAAGAGGGTGATTGGCTCACTGACTCAAGGATTTGGTAAGCGACTATAACCGACTGATAATATGACCTACATGTATTCGGCTGATGTTCGGACGGTCGACTAATCCCGCAGTCGCCCTGTGGATG
Source organism: Lumbricus terrestris (assembly GCA_949752735.1). Taxonomy (NCBI): domain Eukaryota; kingdom Metazoa; phylum Annelida; class Clitellata; order Crassiclitellata; family Lumbricidae; genus Lumbricus; species Lumbricus terrestris. Next base: position 67,643,090 of record OX457038.1, read on the forward strand.
GCAGGATTAGGTATCAGCCTTCGCAATGCTGTGGCCTCCACAGAGGTTTTGCTTCTGAAGCCAATAATGGCTTCTGTAATCACCGCTGATCCATCGTATCTTAGCCACGCAACTTCTAGGATCGCATTCTGTCATTTAATAGACTATAATATCATATATATTATATTTGAGATGACTGCATAATATTAGGCTATGTATGAACATAATAATAATTACTATTTTAATTAGGCACTCGTGAGCGCTTTCGAAGTTGCGATGTAGTCTCTAGGTCACACAAAACATAGCCTTTATGGTAGCAGTAAGCCTAGTAGTAGTACAATATGATATTAGGCCTGTCGAAATTTCGCCTTCCTCGGTTTCATTATCATAGTGGTCATCATCATCGTCGTCGTCATCATCATCGGATCATCATTTGATCCAGTGTTTAATCTATAGTCCCCGTCCTCTGGGAGGGGGGAAATCCAGATTTCTGGGGGGAGACAATCGAGCGAACGGTCGCCGAGGCGCGCAGCGCCGAGAGGGGAGGAGTGTGGGAGGGGGATCGATGTGTCCCCTCCCCACCCAAAACTTTTTACCCCCTCTCCCCCCGGCCTACTTCTGGAGTAAGTAATATTATGGCGAACAATGACAATAATTATAGCCTATACCATCTATTACTTTAGAAATGTTTTAATGCGCAGTTCATAACCTAGACATGCCAACATTTCATTGTCGATCCACGACGCCGTGACGACGGATGAAGGTAGGCCCTAATGATGATTATTTTTCATATCTTATTACAATACAGACGAATGTTTATGAAGCGCATTTTCCCCAGTAATGACTCTGATGTTTATTGATATAAACGAGTCAGGTTTACAATGAATGTTAAGCATGAGCGGCAATCGTCTCGTTGTTTTTGCTTCTGGATAATAATTGACTCAGGCAATCGGCGGCCATCGGCTGACGCAACAGGTGGAAGGCTGGAAGGCAAGGGAAGGAATGGAAAGAGGACGAGAGAGGGAAGAAGGTAGGGAGAGAGACAGACAGATAGAGAGAGAGACAGAGAGAGACAGAGAGAGAGAGACGATGTGCTTAGCCGAGGAGTGCGTTTCTCTTGCACTGGCATTTTCCTGACTGCCAGATGAGATTGCTGCAGTGACACTTGTATCCTGGACAGCAGTCAGCGAACTTGATCTTCGAGTTCACGACACAGTAATCGTCCAATGTTGCACACCAATTGCGCCTACAGATACCACACAATACAATACAACAATACAACATGCTTATTAAATGTAAACAGCGGTTTTGGGGGTATTAATCAGGGCGCTATATGAATAATTTCTTACTCTTACATTACGTTAATTGCATTACACTACGGCCATCTCCATCGCCGCCGTAGCCGCATCAGCCACGAAACAAGAAAAACAATAATGAAGCAGCGTCATAATTGCTTTCCTCTCTACCCCCCCCCTCACCGCCCCACCCACCACATCACCCCACCCCACCCCACCACGCTGTGACTCCAGTCTCATCAGCTGATGAAATTAGCGATGAAGGGACAAGTGGTTTTCGACGGGTAACCTATAGTCACCTTAATGACTAATTAACTGGACAAAATTTGGTGGAAGTCAAGACGAGAGAAAGAGATGACAAAAAAGAGAATTAGAGAGAGACAGGCAGACAAGCAGGCAGACCGACCGACCGACAGACTGACAGACAGGCATTCCGACAGACAGAAGTAGAGGTACAGAGAGAGGTAGAAAAGATAACAATAAAGAGAATTACAGGCAGACAGACAAACAAACAGGCAGACAGAAATAGACGTACAGAGTGAGGTAGAAGAGATGACAATAGAGAGACTTACAGACAGACAGACAGACAGACAGACAGGCAGACAGACAGACAGACAGAAGTAGAGGTACAGATAGAGGTAGAAAAGATAGCAATAAAGAGAATTACAGACAGACAGACAGACAGACAGACAGCCAGCCAGACAGAAACAGAGGTACAAAGAGAGGTAGAAGAGATGGCAACAAAGATACTACAGACAGTCAGACAAATAGAAGTAGAGGTACAGAGAAAGGTAGATGAGATGAGTGAGTGATCATTCCCTACAATATTTCCATCGCATTTATTCCACCAGGAATCAAGCTTCAGCGCAGACAGAGGTAACTGGATGGAAATCAAAGGAATTATTTACGACTTGTCTCATGTATAAACACGGGTCACGAAATAACACAACCTATTATCTCTGTATACATTATATAGACCTACTGATAACATTGGTCCCCTCTGACTCGATCATCCCCTCCTCATGTCTCCGCTGTCTATATTGTCTGTGTGCATTTCTGTGTCACGCCTCTCTCTGTCTTTGTCTCTATCTGTCTCTCAAAGTCTGTCTGCCTGTCCGTCCATCCATCCATCCATCCATCCATCCATCCATCCACCCATCCATCCATCCATCCATCCATCCATCCATCCATACATCCATCATCCATCCATCCATTCATCCATCCATCCATCCATCTATCCATCCATCTATCCATCCATCCATCCAGCTCTTCTCTGCGTCTTGCTCTCTTCCTCTCTGTGTCTCACTCTCTGTCTGTCTTTGTCTCTGTCTGTGTCTCTGTCTGTCTGTCTGCCTGTCTGTCTGTCTTTCTCTCTGTCTCTCTCTTTCTATATCTCTCATAAGAGATTTTGCTGTTTCACTAAGTTCACTTCGATGTTAAATTTGCTTTACATAATGTCAAAAAGAGTCCAGCCTGCTGCCTTAGGTACAGTAGCTTCGCCCATTTGACTCTCAATCCAGCCACCTATATATATTGTGTACTGTGTAGGGGCGATATATAATAGAACACAATATAGGTGAGCGCGGTATTCCGAGATTAGGCTATGTGTATACGGTCAACAAATATAGTCACCTTTAATAATATTATGAGCTTGTGCTACCGTATAGCCTACACGCCATAAATCGCTCTATGCCCTGATTACCTACAAGTGACTGGATAATAATAGGTCTCGACAAAAAAATAATAACAATACCTGGTGCCGGTATAGGCCTATCTAACATTCTTCTCTGCATTTGTGTCTCGATCGCCGTCTCTCTTTATGTCTTCTGGAATAGCTCCCAATAGAACAGTTTTAAGTTCAGTCATTAAATTGAATTTAAATTAATACCTTTGGAAATTGGCGATAAGATCACTTGTCTCGTCGTCGCTCACTCCGTTAAAGATTCGCTCTACAACAAGATCACGTGCTATCATATATATATATGTATATATATATATATATATATATAGAACAGACAGTCAGTCACAATAGTCAAAGCATGGACTTACACTTCGGTTCGGTTATATTTTTTAAAATAAAATAATGGAGGTAATGTTTAATGTAATGCAATTAGCACAATTTAGGTGTCGTCGTCTTTAGTTAGCTACATATATGGTGCTATCAGTGGTTAAATTGCATGGGCGGAGACCTAGGGGGGACAAGGCGGACGCCCCCCTCCAATGGAAGTGTTCGAGGTGACGGCCCATGCATTTGTCCCCCCCAAATTCGTTAAGCGTCACGACTAAAAAAAGGTCATCAACTTTTTGGCGGCGAAAATAGACAATTTCGTCGAGATTTCGCCGGATGACTAAAAAAAAGGTCGTCAGAAATTTTGGCCGGCAAAAGATGGGAAATTTTTCGGCGACACTCAGCCATTCGTCCGTCAAAAAATCTCGCGTCTTTCTGTTCCCCCCCCCCCCAAGTCTTCGCCCAGGTCTCCGCCCATGTTAAAGTGGTGTGGGTGAGCAGTGGAAAATCTGGGGAAGAGTTTCATTGAAACGCATGTGCTGCTTTAAGGTTCCTTCGCATGATGAGCAGCGGGAACTCAAGCAAAGAATTTCGATAGCAGTGGGAACGCTGTTTCCAACCACTTTAAACGATGGGTGCAAATGCAATCATACCCAGAATGTAATAAGTAGGGTACCAGAGGTAGCTTAAAACTCCAAATTTCGCCACTGCACGCTTGGCTCAATGCCAGTAGCGGCTCTAGGGAGGCTAGGGGCTAAGCCCCCAATCCATTTTTTAAATGTAAAAGTTTAAATTTCCTTGCTCAGTCCCCCCCTATAAACTAAAAACCATATGCAGGAGTTTTCGGCCGAATAATCTTTTTTTTAAACGAAAAAAGGTCGTCAGAAATTTGGGCGGCTGAAAATGAAATATTTTCCTGAGATTTCGACCAATTGACTAAAAAAAGGTCGTCAGAAAATTTTCGGTCAATAGGTGTCGTCAGTGTCTGGTTTAATGGTTGTCGTCCACCCAAAACTACTTTTTTGCGCTCCCCCAAACCTCAATTCCCCCAGATGGGGGACTAGATCAAACACTGTAGGCCTATGCTAAAGTAGAAAATTAGTAATCCTTAGAAATGAGGATATGAATGAGGTTCATTAATACAAACGTAGAATTCGCTTTCGTTTAGAGAGAAGCGGAAGTTCATTGATGTTGTTTGCCTTCGGTGCAGCCTACTATACAGAGAAGTCGCCATCGTTTACTGAACGGAAATAGTCCGGGTAAGAAAAGAATAGATCCTCATTTACTAAACGAACAAAAGTCCATGGGTCTATAATAATTATAGGCGTATACAGTAGCCTATACACACAACAGTTATTCACGTTTTGTTACTATAGACGTCTATATGTATATGCAGGAGAATGGATGGATGAAGAGGAGTCAGGAAGGAAGACGGAATTACGTGCAGGAAAGCAGGATAGTCGGTCGGACGGTCTGACGAATGGACGACTGGACGACTGGACCGATGGATGGAAGCAGGGATTCGGTGGTGGGAGCATGGTGCAATGTTTAGGGGAAGGCAAGACGTGCCTACTCTCACTTATTCATACGACTTGTAGATTGACCGTTTCGCATTCGTTGCGTTGTTGGCCATGGACTATGTCTCTCTCTCTGTCTTTGTCTGCATGCTTGCCTGTTTGCCTACCTGTCGGTCTGCCTGCCTGGCTGTGTGTCTCTTGCTCTCTCGCTCTCTCTGTCTGTGTGTCTGTCTGTCTGTTTGCCTGTCTGTATGTCTGTCTTTGTCTGCCTGTCTGCCTCTCTCTCTTTCTCTCTCTCTCTCTCTCTCTCTCTCTCTCTCTCTCTCTCTCTCTCTCCATCTCTCCCCCACTCCCTCTCTCTCCTTCTCCCTCCCTCTCTATCCTGGAATGGAGCGAGAAAGAAGAAAGGGCAGTGCAAAAATTATCAGAGCTTTTTCGAAAAAAAATACAACAACAAAACCAATCACAACAACAATCGTTTAATAGACCGATGGTCGTCTCATTTAAGCCACGCTGCTTTGCAGGTCGCCATCGCAATCGAAAACTTCGAACTTCTAAAGCGCCACTCCATAGAAACCAAGCGTATGTGGCATCAGTTTATTCACGAGCGCTGCGTCGAGTAGTCCGAAGGCCTATGGGTTTGCAGTGCACGTGTCGTAAATTAGGCCGATAATTGGATGGCGAAGGATAGCGCCGGCGAATAAGCTGGACTCCCAAACGTGGCTTTTGTAAGCGATGAAAAATTCTCGGCAATTTACATTAGGCTACGTACATTAGTCGAACGGATGGAGAGATGAACTGATGCGTATAGGCCTACATGCATAGGCGCAACCACCCTATGGGACCCACGGGACGCGTCCCCCCAACTTTTGAGTGGTCCCCTAACGTTATTATTATGGGACCCCAACTTTTAGGACGTGATTCATTTGGTCCCCCAACTTTTAGGACGTGATTGCACCTATGCCTACATGGGTGGATTGAATGAATGGAAAGAGGAAGGAACAGGCCAATAATTATCCGACCGATGTGACTGCCATACATGTTGTACAAAGGTCCCAAATGTTACAAAACTACAACAGAAACTTGTGTCTCGAAGTCATGACGTCATTATGGCCTACATCAATACACCATCCTGGCATTTGCAATCTTCTCTTTCGCACCTGTGTGCTAATTAAGCCGCCAAGAACGATCCAGCCACATATAGATGCAAATGATCATAAATCCACCAATTATTATTCGCCCACGAAACTGTTCAGTGTCCTCCCGATATGGAAATCAAGGATCGTAAAAGCAATCAGACGAAATTAACGACTGCATTTAGTCGCCAGAAAACAAAGAGAAGACAATAAAATCTCATCTATCGCATAGTGATTATACAAACTCTCGTGCATGGCTGACGAGATTTGGCGAGATTTTGCATTCGCTTAGTTTAATGAATTTCTATTATTGAATTTCGTTTCAGTGGCGGACAGTCACCCATGGCTCCGGTTCGGTCTAGCTCTAAGCAATGATATGGATTTGACCTCTCACCACTGCAGCGACCCTATAAAGCTCAATCCCCAGCCATGAAAAATCAACAGCGATCGGTTTGAGACCAGTGACGACGTCTCCGTGAAGTTAATTAAAATTCACAAACTTTATTGCATGGGTCTAGTGCGTGGGCCTAGTAGTAATCGTGATCGTAAACTCCAGATTTCTGAAGCGCTACTCTAAAGTTATGCGCAGAGCACCAACTTATTCATGAGCGATTGTGTTTACACTCTTTAGGTGAACAGCTACATGTAGGCCTAGCTGTGAGCCTGTGACGCATTACGGCTGCATTCTGAGAGAGAGAGGAGAGAGGGAGGGACGGAGAGAGGGAGCGAGGGAGGGAAAGAGGGAGGCAAACAGACAGACAGACCGAGACAGACAGACACAAACAGAGACAGACAGAGAGAAACACGGTGAGACAAATAAAGAGACAGACAGAAAGCTTGACTACATGATGAGTCTTTCATTTTCCTGCTTCTTTAGTTGCATCCAGCACAATCGAACCTTTAACGGAAGCTGATTTCTTTACATAATATATATGTACAGCCGCTAGGGCGTCAAAAATTGAGGTGCCAGTGGTCTAATGCTCCACGCGAGACAATTATGGGCGACAGAATTGCATACGGACCCAATTTTGACCATAAAGGGTTCACATTTTTGTCCTCCTCCGATGAGCTGGGAGGAAAAGAGAAGTTATTCACTCATCAACGTGCGATTGTGCAAAATGTGACCCATCTGACCAAAACCAGGCGTAAGTCGGGCATTGCTCTGCCATGTTTCGGTCCAAAGTTATGAGTAAAAATATGGTTCGACCGTCCAAATTTCAATTCTGAGAAAAATGCGTTTAAAGTTTTCTATAACTTAGAAATGCAAGATTCTTCAGAACCATGTTCATAACTAAATAAAATTTGCAACAAATAAACAGACTGCATAGTAGGCTAGAGGGAAGTCTGGGCCTTTCACTGCTCCCTAATTTATTTTGTTAGCCACATACCGAATATGGCTAACAATGGCGGGAAAGTGGAAAATGGCGGGAAAAGGTATCAAATTATTTGAACAATAAAAACCACAAAATTATCAAAAACATCATTAAAAATAATATTTTTGCAAAATTGTTGGTTTTAGTGTGCATAAAACATATTTATTTATCATTTTCTGTCAAAAAAAAATTGAAAAAATTCGTTTTTTACATTTTGATCATTATCTCAGAAGCGTGTGTTGCGAATTACGCCTGGTTTGGGTCAGATGGGACACAAATATCATTTTGCAACCGAGCATGTGGTTTTGAAGACTGAAATTAATAGACCACGCGACCCACAAAGGCATGAAGGGACATCAGAAATGCTGAAATCTTGCAAATCACCGGCAGCCATTGTATTGAAAAAAACATCAAACTTGGCTTACTAATCGATAAACTTCCGGTGAGACTGATTCCCTGTCACGCATATATGATTTTATAACACAAAAACCATCTTTCCGCCACAACCAGCTTGCCCCCGCATCCCCTAAATATTACACATAATATTCTGTTTAAAAAACCTCCAACGCAGTCTCATTAAAAAAAAGCGTGTGTGTGTGCGCGCTTGTAGCTGCGTGTAGATGTGTTGAATTAGGCTATGTGTAGTTGAGTGTGCATCTACGGAAGTACCGGTAGGTTTGTGTATAGTGTGTAGCATGACTCTGACCTCTAGGCCCATGTGTAATTTCTGCCCAGCCGTTGACCTTGATAGCCCGAGATTTTAATCTAAGAAATAAACTGCCACTGAGAAGCGAACCGCCATCCACACGCTCTCTACCACGTACAGTCAGGACAGGCAAGGTCTCGATTAACAGGTCTCACAGCTCCAGAAATTATACAACAATAACCAATCTCAGGCAAATTACTTCTCCTCTCAATCCCATGTAAATAAATCTCATTTAAGATTTACTTGTTTATTTTATGCCACGTTTATGTTTCGTCCGTCGCTTATCACGAAAACCGATTGAGGATTAGAAGGGTAGAGAGGTCAGTGTCACGCCCGCCTCTGCAGGAAGTAGGGTAAGCAGGGGCTCGTCTATCGCCATCGCCCGTCGCCATTATGCGGACATCATGACGTCATACCTCGCGGCTGCCAGATGGCGCCAGCTGCACACCCCGCCGTTACCATGACGACGAAGGCGACAAAAAACGCTGTTCGTGAGTTGATCATTGTAATCAGCTGCTGTCCAACGGTTTCCACGAAATCCTCCAAACGAACACCTGAAAAAAAAGAGTCCAAAAGCAAAATCAGTGATAGAACTTTTTAGGTTCGAGCATCTAAAGAGGACATTGTCCGCAATGGCGGTATTCAATCGGTATTAATAAAGCCTTGACCCAGTTAAGTAGCAGCAGTGGCGGCTAAATAGAGGTGGCCAGTGGCCCAGTGGCCCAGTGCCCCCAACTGAGTATGTGATCATCGGTGCCCACCCCAGATTCGTGTCCAATATAATTATATTATTAAATCCGGCATTAAGTTTTATATTTTCGAAGGCATTTGCTTAAACATGATGCACGAAGAAAATTGGATATTAGGTTAGGCCTATTCGTGGCATTTTCACAGAGACGATCTACTTACTTGTTTAGAGCCTTAATTCTTTTATTTGTGCAGAAACTATTATCGGATATTCTTTCTGTCAAAAGATTGCGCTGCATGTGATCCAAAATTCGCCCGTTGGTCACAGTTTCTCGCACATGTGGTCAAGTTGTAGCAGGATGAGAGATCTCGGAAAATGATTGATAGAAGTACAGTCGATAGTCGACACACTGACAGAGACATCTAACGTGAAATCTGGGTATAGGTCAAACACTGGCAGATAAAGTTGGGGATCAAATAAAGGAAGAGGTTGACGATTCTATTTATTTATCTATTTATCTGAGGGGCGGTGACGCATTGGATGACACACTGCAAGGCATGGAGATCAGCGGATAGATTCCCGAAGCCCACGTCGGATAGAGGTGCTTTGTAGGCTGCTAATAGTCACTAGTGCCATTGTTACTTGCATTGCGAGCTGTCTGTTCTGTTAGTAGTTAAGATTTATGTTAATTAAGATAACTGCATAACTGTAAACGGTTACCGGAGTCCGGTGGGTTTTTTCAACCGGATTGCTGAATAAACGAAAATTATTATGTTGTATTGTTGATGAAACAATTATTAGTCACATGGTACAGCTATTTTTTTGTTATGGTGCCTAGAAGTTATCCACAACTTTCCTAGCATTATAATACGAATGCCTTCCACATTTCAAACATGCAATTTAAGCGGCTCAGTGACACTAGATGGACGTGTCGTACATTTAGGGGCTCTGTAGGTATTTAGGTTGCTTTGATACAAACGCATACATACTCACACATATAGAGGTATAGAGGCCAGTGTCAGTGCAATTACATTATTAGGCTATAATAGCCTACATAGACAGATACATACTTAGGTATAGGGCTATAGGCACATACATACATACATACATACATACATACATACATACATACATACATACATACATACATACATACATACAATACATGCATGCATGCATACATACATACATACATACATACATACATACATACATGCATGCATGCATGCATACATACATACTTACATACATACATACATACATACATACATACATACATACATACATACATACATACATACATACATACATACATACATACATACATACATACATACATACGCATGCATGCATACATACATACATACATACATGCATACATACATACATACATACATACATACATACATACATACATACATACATACATACATACATACATACATACATACATACATACATACATACATACATACATACATACAAATTTAATTATTTTTTCCGAATAATCATTTTCTATATTCGAGAGCCTAACAATCGGCCACCGTGCCCCGCATAAATGAAGCAAAACCCGGACAAAATGTCACCGAGTTCATTAGGTTTTTTTGAAGCCGCTACATAAATGTGTCGATAGAAATCAGCGCGTGATGATGATGAATTGTGTGAAGTGACTTACTCTGTCGCCGCTGGTTAAACAATTGACTCCGTCTGCTAGATGGCGCGAGTGTGCGTATACGCTGACGACACGCGGCAATGTGACTGATCGACAGAACGTCATCTAGCTATAAATATACTCTGCGGCCTCGCACGGAGCGCATAGGCTTTGTTTGCGATGAACGGAGGAGCAGAATGGGGAGGAGATGGAGGTGGAGAAGGGGCAGAAGCAGGAGCAGGGGAGCAATACTATGAAAAGGAACAGGAGGAGTAGCAAGAGAAGAGGAGGAGGAGAAGCAGAAGCAGAAGGCGGAGGAGAAAAAGAAGGAGCAAAATTGCTTGAGGATGAGCAATACAATGAGAAGGAGCAAGAGGAATAGCCTATCGAGAAGAGTAGCAGGAGGAGAGTAGGAGGCGCACAGGCAAGAGAGGAGCAACAAAATTTGTATGAGGAGACGGAAAGGAGGATGATCCAAGAAGATGCAGGACACTAATTGAGCCCACAGCGGTTTATCAGTGCGCTTTGGCGTCAGAAGGGGGAACATGCAAGCTGTACTGGGTCTAATACAGTCCAACTAATGCGGCTGTTAGGAAGAGATTATAGTAATGAGGAAGAGGATAATATTAAGTGGAATGTGAGGAATAGACGGACAAGAAGAAAGGCTGCTGAGTATGGATGGGGCATAGGTGGATGAGAAGGAAGATATGTTTCGAATGAGCATATAGGGGAGGGTGGGTGAGTGCAGAACTCCCTACGCGCGAACGTGTCTTCTGGGACGTTATAATGAACTGCCGAGCGATCGACCTATGGACGGCAAATTGCCAATCATCTAAGTATCCGCAAAAGATAGAGAGAACCGAAGTTTGAGTTCATCGATAAATTGCAATCACGCAAGATTGGAGTCGATTGGGTTTTATTGCAGGACGATTATTTGCTTAACAAAAGGTCCAAAAATTTGTTAATGTGTTCCAACTACATGGCCTACTATTATAATACATTTATATATATATATATACAAATTATGTGATGCTTACACTATACATAACATGATATAATATATATATATATATATATATATATAGGACCTAGGCCTAATATAATATAATATCATATAATTGATAATTATGATATGATATGATAATTATAATATGAGTATAATAGGCCTATAATTAATAATAATGTAATATAGTATAATAATGATACGATACAATGCAATGCAATGCAATACAATATAATATGATATGATATAATACAATTATTAATAGAATGCAATATATAATATAATATGTATACATGCAATACTGACAACATGCATAATATGATATAATATAATATGATATAATTATATCATATAGGCCTACTGTGCAGTGGCAGTGTGCACCCGAAGATCGACTAAAACAACAATCAGTTCAATAGAATCGGAAGCGAGCAAACGCACAATGAGCAATTAGTATTCTATATTATATATTCGTTGCAGTAGCAGGCTAATGTTTTCTAGCCTAATGAAGATTAATAATGATTGTTTTTGCTCGATGGAATATTAGTCAAATTCATCAATAAAGGCTGCGTGGGTGTCACAAAATAAAGTTTCCTCAAACAATTCTTCTCTGGCTGGAAATATCTTCGTAAAACGTCGTCTATACCACAGATTCCCAGAAATGAATCTCTTTTCTGCATAAAATCAAATCAAATCAAACTAAATCAAATCATTTTATTTGGTGACAAATCAAGAACAGTACGGTAGCACTAAAAAGAACTTAAAAGTATGCAATGCTATGCGTGGGCATATACGATACAAGCTGCTCCAAATAATTAAAGTCGCACTTGCTGATGACAAACAAATTTTTTATGTCTTCGATTTGAATGCGGCACAATCTAGCTTGGAGGGTATGAAGGAAAGAGAAGCGGGGGGCTATGAATCTGTGCTGCGTGGACAGACAGACAGTACATAAAGTAGGATATTACGAGATTCGGACAGACATTGAGATGGTCAATGAACTTAGCAAATGACCGATACATGTAAGTGACGAATTACCATAAAATGGCTGTCGTCCTGCTGCTGCTGCTACTGCTGCTGCAGATGGTGGTGGTGGTGGTGGTGGTGGTGGGTGGTGGGTGGTGGGTGGTGGCGTTTGTTTCTGAGAGATTAGATTGACTACATTAAGAAGATGAGCAATGGAGGTGGAAAAAGAGCTTGGGGAGACGGATATAATAAATATGGTTGGGTGTCATCTGCATGCATAGAGATGGTGGCGAGCATAATATGTGTTGAAGAAATTTAATTGATTTCAGAGGGAGGCTATTTCAACGAGATGCGAAAATGTCTACCCCGAGTCCCCGATACTCTGGTCCATAATAATAAAAGTCTATCTTCCGAGGGGCGGAGGACTGATTAATTCCAAAACAGAGTCACCCGGGGTATAATCTGTTTCGAATTACATTCGCCGGGGAGTACGGTTTAAGAGAGGAGACTAAGTTTTGGCCAAGTTTTCTATCTATTACCATCTATTACTATCTATTGCAGCCATGTAAATTGGCCTACTGGTGTCATTATGTAGGTATTAGGTTGGTCCACTGTGTACCAATTTAGTGTCGTCTAGCCGATTTAAAGAGACAGCTTTCTATCTATTACCATCTCTTGCCTCGAATACATTGCAGCTGATTTTGTACGATTTAGAGCACATATCGGGCTAATGACTGCAACGCGTGAGATCGCAAGGATATTTTTAATTAGCTGATTCGGTCAGGCGCCGCCTATACCTGATAATTTTGGTCATTAAAAACATTCTGTAATTATCTGCCAATTAAATTAGGCGTACTTTATGCACATAGACAAGGCCTTAGCTAGGGAAGTGTTTTGGATGTTTGAACACTACCCCAAAATGACAATGTATAAATAATCTAATGCATTTACTAGCACATAATGTAGGAACCATTATACAGTGTGCCTTGTATGCTATTGGTTGAACAGAACCCGCAGAAGATCGCGATTTTGGAAAAAAAGAGCATGACATTAGACCGTTTTTGCGCCACGGTCAGGGGCGGAGCCAGGGGGCCAATCCGGCCATGGCCCCCATTTAGAAAATTCTTTATTTTTCACCAACCATTTTGGTGTGGAAGTGAACGTGCTCCCCCCCCCCCCTATCAGTTCGGCAGACCTTTGCAAAAAGTAGCCTATGATGACTAAAGAAAAAAGTCGTCAACTTTTCGGCGGATAAAATGCTACATTTTCCGTGAGAATCGGAAAAAAAATTACTGACTAAAAAAAGGTCGTCAACTTTTTGGCAGACAAAATGGTATATTTTTCGTGAGAATCGGACAAATGAATAAAAAAAGGTCGTCAAATTTTTGGCGGATAAAATGGTAGATTTTCCTTGAGAATCGGACAAACTTAATGACTAAAAAATGGTCGTCAATTTTTGGGAGGATAAAATTAATGGTATATTTTCCGTGAGATTCGAACAAATGACTAAACAAGGTCATCAGATTTTCAGTAGCGGCGATAGAGGGGCAGGGGGCTAAGCCCCTCCTAAAATAGTCCATCCTTTTTTCCTATGTAAAAATGAAATATTTGCACGATTACCCCCTTTACCCCCCCCCCCCCCAAATTAACCGTAAAGGTACGCACGAGGTTTGCCAGACAGTTTGGCGGATATAAAAAGGAGCGTTTCCAAGATTTCGACCAAATGACAAAAAGTCATCAGAAATTTTGACGGCTGAAATGGAAAATTTACTTGAAATTTTGGCCGATGACTAAAAAATTTCTCCCGCCAATTCAGCCCCCCGAAATTGAAATTAAAGATGAAATTTATCCTTGCCCAAGGCCGAAAATTTTGCTTTCCCCCCTTTCGAAACGTTCTGGATCCGTCACTGAAACCCGGCAATCCATGTTTGCTCTGCGTGTTTTTGTCGCCCACGGCCTACATGGTCAACGTCTGTTTGACGTTGTTAGAGCTACTACCATTGCTAGATCACTTTATGCCTCACCTGTTTGGTGGGGATTTGCCAACGCAATGGAGCGTAAACATCTTAATGGTCTTTTAAGAAAATTGACCCGTTCTAGCTTCCTTCCTACCATAGATTGAGTATTCGTGACTTTTGGGTTTAATATTCGTAAATATTCGTGAATATCAAGATTTTTTAATATTCGTAAATATTCGTAAATATTTGTTAACGGATTAAAGTGAACCATCGAAACCGCAATGTTACCCGGTAAAGCAGTCTAAGTTTCTGTATGGCTGCATGACATTTACTCGCATTCAGCCTTCAGGTCAAGGCTGAATTAAAATATGCGATGCGCTTAATATGCTGAGATCGGGATAATTTTTGCTTGTAATCTGGCACTATTATTCCCTGCATTGGCATTTACATTTACTCATCCTGCTACACAAATATAAAATTACTTTATCAATTTGCAGTTACTATTATAGGCACTTAAAGTTTATTTCTAATTTACCCTAGCCTACTATTGCTGCTACTTGCCAACTGCCATGGGTGACTCGGTCTCTTTTCAGTTGGGGAGGATGGTCAGAAGTCAGACAAAGTGACTAACATTAAGAATCGAATGTGATAGTGATAGACCTATGAATGCTGTATGGCCACATTGGCCAGACCCAGCAGAGACCTGGAAGTTTTTAACAATAAATCTATTAAAGTTATTTAACTTACTGATATAGGCCTATGCGTAGGCTAATTCAATTTTGTACAATTCATTCAGTAAAAGTTAAACATTTTCATAAATAGCAAAATAAAACTTAAGAATAAAGAATTTCCTGAAAGAACATAATATTTTACGAATATAATATTCGTTGACAGTTTTAATATTCGTTAATATTCGTGAATATTTGAAAATCTTAATATTCGTAATATACGAATACTCAATCTATGCTTCCTACCGATTTTCCTAGTTTTGACGCACTCTGTTCTAGAGCTGACTCCGCTCTTTTCCGCTCTATCCTCCTAACAGTGGCGTAGCCATGCCCGGGCAATTACGGGCAATGCCCGGGCTGGCAATTAGCTCTGCCCGGGTTGCGCAGGCACGAGAAATTGATAAATTTTAATTTTGAGCCTGATAGTTTGATGTTAGGAAAATTCGTGTCAATTTACATAAGGACTGAGTGCGTTGCATTGTGAGATGTGGCCAAACCTGTAACCAGAGGCAAACCAAGATGAGGTATATTTAATATATATATAGATATACATTCTTCCTCGAGCCATAGACGGAAACTTCGTCGCGGGGGAGGAGGGGATGAATGGGCGGCGGAAGCCCACACGCTGAATATTATCACAGATCAAGATCAAAAGATCATCGAGGTCATCTGTTGTCGCAGCTGTCGCAGTCCATTAGCTAGGCATGCTCTGGCTGGTCGCTCTCTCCCTGTAGAATGATATATTACACGTGTGGTCACTTCATACGTTCCTTCCGACGGGTGAAGGAACTTGTCTCTCATAAGTCACATAGGTCACATTTACACTTCTGGCCCACAGAGTATACGGTTTCCAGTACCCCACCATTCGCGCAATGTAGGCCTATACACGACTTGTTCGTACATTAAAAAGGCCAGCCGAGGTAGTACTTCAATAGCTATTATTTAGGTCAAACGCATGGAGAAGACACCAGACAAGGAAATGAAATACTATATTAAACATTAGACGATATCTTAATTATCATGTCGAAGTAAAACGAGGGAGGTGTTCTTCGCCTTCCCTCGTCTGATGAACTACCCCGGCGACAGGTTTATGGGTGGTAGGCGTGTAGTAGATAGCAGCGTCAGATCCATAATGGTCTCTATTTGAGTTCAGTCGGTCTGCCACACACATGGGTCCAGTCTTCGAAATTGTCTTAGACCTAGATGTGTGTATAATTTAATTGAAAACTCTTCCCGGATACAGTAGGCTTACTATAATTATGGCTGCTCTAGAAAAAAAACACGAAAAAATGAAGAATTGGCAGCAGCATCATTTGGTTCACAAAAGATGTCAGCGCTCAGCTTTTTTATAAACCCAAAAAGGAAGGCTGTTTCGTGCGTGGGTTCTTATGTTATTAATACGTATAGGCTATTGAGTCTTCTTACATCAGATTATGATGGATGCCTGACTACGACAGATCTGATGTAAGTATAGGCTAAGCCTAGGTCAGATAGCCGAATAATAAAAATGCATAAGCCTACATTTCTAAACCAAAGTGCATGCTTCATAAATAAATAGGGCCTAGATGGTCACCATAAGGAATATGTTTATTATCGTTGATAGGATTGGGCCCTACGTGTGTGATTAAAAATGTTAGACTTCTGAGCGGTTATATGGATGACGTATTTTTTAGGTCTATCGTGTCTAAAGGGCCCAATATGGGGATAGCAATTGTCTAATTAAAGAATATTCGTATACCTTATCCTATTAATTATAAATAGCTGGCATTAATTAATAACGAGCGTGCTTGGGTTAGTCATTGGCAACTCTTTTTCCTATTCACTGGGCATTCATTTACCACCTGATGTAGGCCCTAGGTCTAATGGTAAAGATGTAAATTACATTTAACATAATAATACATATTACATAGCCTACAGACTAATGCACTATATAGAAAGGACTCTGTGAGACCATAAAATGCTATATATAAGGTGCCCTAACAAATACATACATACAAACATATATATAATTACATACTATATATATATATATATATAAATATATATATACAAATGCTGCCCGGGTTACATTTTGCTTCTGCCTACGCCACTGCCTCCTAAATCCTTGTCACATTCTTCACGACCTCCTCCTTACCCATAAGGTCACTTCATACAATACTCGACCAAGGCCACATAATCTAACCCTTCATAGAGTTGATTCTTTTGCAAGAAACAGTTTTTTTATGCGAATGTTATATAACTTTACATAAATGTTGTCTATTATTTATTTACTCTGTAAACTACTGTGCGTTTGCTGGGGGTCTATTAAAGAATATTTTTACTTACTTGCTTACTTACTTACTTACTTAGTAGAATATAGCGACATAAAAGTTGTCTCGTAATTATACTACACCCGCTGCGATTGCGTCTGTTACATCATAATTCGCTTAATGGCCCGAATATGACGTCATCGCAAAAATGACGTAATAATCATTTGTTCATCCGATTCATTAATTTCAGTCGATGTACGACTGCACAGAAGTAGACGCAGTAGATGACGAAATATGTCGATAAAGATGACGAAATCGACAAAAACGACGAAAAAGGCGACGAAAGACACGATGAAGATGAGGGAGAATTGAAAATGGAATTATTCGAATATCGTATACGACAGAAATACCATCGCAGTCATTTCAAAGATCGAAAATAATCGACAAGTAAGTTTCAAAATGCGTTACTTTAGCAACCAAATGGCCGACTGTCAAACTGTGGAGAGACGGGTTGAGGACAAACGGAAACAGGATATACATGTATAAGGACGACAGACAAATGCAGACATATATAGGTCTATAGTTAGCTGGACTATTTTTCACTGTCTACGGGTCTATCTCTAATCTTCTGTTCTAAGTCCAAAGAGCGCAGATAGCAAAATTGCGTCATTTCATAAAGGTTTAATTTGACATCAAAAATATTTCGAACCACGTATAGTCTACGTCATTTTTATGTAGGCCTAAAGATGAATGAAGTGCATTTTTACCATTGAAAGACTTAATGGATTTCGCAGAATTATAGAGGACTGCATTGTGACAATTCAAGCGTTGCTTATCTTAATTTTATATTTAATTTAGAAACTATTCTGAAGCAAGACGAAAAATACCCGAAGACGAATGAATGTCGTTTCTGAAGTTGTTTGAAGTGGAAGAACGAAGATGCAAATGTAAGTGATTCAAAATTTACGCTTCATTTATGAGTTGATTGGTCTCAAAATTGTGGCTTACAACTTTTTTAGATTGTGTTGCATCAATCAGCTAACAAACGAGACACGCCAGCAGGATAATGAATAGTAATTCTTTAAGGCTTGATTGCAGTATTATAACGGACCAGCATATACAGTGTCTTTGAACAGTATCTAATGACACAATGCTAAACCTAATTAATCGACACTCGACACTGACCATATATAACCAACTCTCATGGGCCTAACCTTGTGCTAACCGACCATTACGACGCCTAAGCTGACCCTAGCCGACACTTGGGTCCCCGATGCTGCAATTGAATGTTACTAAATATTTATCGTAACATGTATTAATTATCTTCCTGGATTTCTGTGTTGCTTTAGGAACCGCTACATTGCTGCATGAGGGACATGAGGGGAATGGCATGAGGGGAATGCGATGAGTGACGGGTGTGGTGGCTCTGTGTTTTTGTTGTTGTTGTTGTTGTTGTTGTTGTTGTTGTTGTTGTTGTGTGTTTGTAGTTTATTTGTATTAGTACCTGCCGGGCCTCTGGCGTGGTTTAAAACCCCGTAAGCTCCTCGCAAAGGCAGGAGGGCCCCTGGCGCGGATTAGGCTAATATCCCGCAAGCCCATTATTATTAACTTTAAATTTATAATTTTATTTATGTGTTGTGCGTTGTTGAGTCGAGGGATGAGAAGGGGGATGAAGGGATGGATTGGATTGATTAGAAGGAAGTGGTGGACGATGGAGGAGCCAGATCGCAGTGGATCATCAAAAAACACGCAGCCTCAAGAGAAAGACATCCTCAACTCCATCAATGACAACGAGGCGGAAAAACTCTTCGTTACGAGACTTAAACAGATATAGACTTGTTGCAAATAGAATCAACTAACAGTGTGAGAGTGGAAACATTCCTCACTCGATCAGTGGACTTTATAATAAATTAACAGTTATTTTTTCAATTGATTGTCTTTTCTGTGTCGCCGCTGTCGTGTCTTTCTAGCTATTCTCGACTTTTAGCTGTCGCCTTGCCATTGTAGGCCTATAACTAGACTACAACTGACTATGCCAAAGTTGGTAAGCAAGTATATCATTATAAGAAGTACCGTGATAACCGAAGTTCTAATAGACAGTTTGCCGAATCTCTAGCCGCTGCCTACTACTGATAGTCTGATCCTGATCTTTGACTTCATTCCATATAGTGCTTATAGTATCAATACGAGCAGTTACGTCTGACAGTGACTGAAGCCCAACAGTAAAAGAGCTATAGAGCCCACAAAAATGCCAATGCCGATGACGGTACCGGTAAATCACCAGAGTCTCCATAGTTAGGCTACAGCTATAGATATACGCCTATCTCATTCTTGGAGTCAGTTGTGAAGATCTATAGAGCTAGACAACAACACTAGTGTCTAATCAATATAGTGCTAGACAACAACACTAGTGTCTAATCAGCAGAGCAGAGACGTCAACCACTAATAATTGCTCGAAGGTCATTCCACTCGATCGTAATCTGGTATAATATCTCTAGTGAGGTCAAGCGCAGCACCCGTAATTCTGTGCTTTATTTAAAATTCGCAACATAAACCTAAGCAGTAGCACTTGCACTTACAATAGTCAAGGCCTAGATTGTGACTTCGAACTGAATCGTAGCCTAAACAAAGATATTTCTGTGAACAAGGGCAGACACAGAAATTTTCGAAGGGGGAGGGGTAACATTTTTGGTCTTGGGACAGGGGAAAATTTCGTCTTGGTCGCCGAAAAATCTGATGACTTTTTTGGTCATTCATCCAATTTCCAAGAAAAAATACCATTTATATATATATATATCTATAGCCGCCGAAAAGTTGATTTTTAACCGCCAAAAAGTTGATGACCTTAATTTCTTTAAAGTCCTACAGTGCTCTTGAGCCTCTGCGCGCGGACCTCGTGGGGCTTACGGAACTACTCATGGGGAGGGGCCACCACGTCAACTTTCCGAGCCAGAATAGCTGGTCAAAATAAAGAAATTTCTAAATGGGGAGGGGGAATGGCCGGATTGCCCCCCCTGGATCCGCCCCTGTACTGTCTGTGAAGAAATAGTTGCAAGCGAAGTGCACGACATGCGTCTTGCATCGAGTCAGAGGAATTAAGAGTGATTGCTGCAATTTATATGGCGCCGAAATGCAACCATGTACGAGTTGTCTTGGGATAGGACCCTACATAGGCTATGTATGTGGGCTAGGGTGGTTCCATCGACAATAGCAACGTTTGAAGTTGTTTCTTCATTATTCTCCAACCCACCATTTGGTGATACGACTTATAGAGACTCTTTATCCAAAATATTTTCAGATTCCAAACGTATTTAGGACTGGCGCGAACCAGTTGAAGTTTAGATGATTGCGCATATTTCGGCAATTTCTTACTAATGACTAATGAACTACTTTGCTACTTGTTTTTAACATAAAATTTGTCTTGGTCAGTAAATCAATCAGTCAATCAATCATTCAATCAATCAAAATTTATATATCGCTCTTCCAAGATGCCTACTCAGAGGCGCTCCCGGCCAAGATCAAGCGAAAAATAGTCTTCGACCGTTTTTAAAGCTGAAAACAGTTTGAAAGGTGTCGAATAATCAAGCTGCAGGTTGTGGACCAACCACAGAGAAGGAATGGCTCTGCATTGTCAAAGTAAGAGTGAAAGTAAGTAACTATTGAGTCACCACTAACAGCGGAGTGCAGTGCGCGGAGTCCTATGCAAGTGGAAAGTGGGAAGCAGGGCTCACGCAGATAAGACAGTGCTTAGCCTGATAAGCATCGCCACGCAAAAGATTCAGTCCTGAACTAAAATGTGCTGCGGGAAAGGAAAGGCTAAACAGTAAAGTACCAATTGAGTCAAGCTGCTACTCCAAGTTGTTTAGTTGGTAGTGCCGCTAAATTTTGTAAGACTTCCGCGAATGGCGTATGCTCATTGTCGGAAAGAGAATTAGGTTGAGAGCTCGTAAATTTAGCATGCCACCAAAACAATTCTGAAATCATGTTGGAGAAGGTCTTAGGTCCTTATGATAAATCCGCGTTTTTCCAATATGGAGCAATCAAGTCGCTTTAAAGATTTCCGGCCCATTATATCGATGGCTGGAAGCACAAAGGTGCTAAGCGCACTTTTCTTAATTCTAAGAAAACTGAAGTTGAAGTTTTGTTATGTGTTGCTAAAATTCATTATTCAAAATAATTCGATTTGCAATGACTTTTCCAAAAGAAGAGCTTATTGCAGTGTTACAAGTATTTTTATTTTTGCACAAATAATTCTGTTTGTAAAAAAAAAATGACTTTGTAAAATTACTGTAAGGAAATATATGCACTTAGGACTTTTGTGCGCTGATGCTGGGACACCTGAAATACTAATTCATGTCAACTGTTTTGACAATTGTTTTAGAAGACCCTTAATAAATACTGTTCTAACTAGCCTTTAAGCATTTGTTAATTTATTAAGCACCACATGATTATATTATTTAATTTTAAAATTTCTTTTAAGCAAAAAAACTCCTAATAATAATTATCAGGAAAATAACCAAAAATAATTTAATTCAAGTATGAGCGACTCTTACGCCGAGTTTTCCTTCAAATTAATGTGATAATCATAGCTGTCATACTTATCATTATAATTAACATCCAATAAAGATTTAAGAAAAAAATATTATAATGAAAATCAAGAAGCACCAAAATGCATCTTCCTCCATAATTTATCCACATTTCACACGTTGAAGAAGTAAAACAATAAAATGCAACAGTAATTATAAAATAATGCTCTGCATTCAAGCCATTAGTTTCAGATAAGAAAAAAATAACATTAAGTTTGAATTCAGTCTTCTTCCTCGTCAGCACAGGGCTCCGAAAGACAGTCTCGAGCTCTAGCATTTGAAGGCAAGTCATTGTAGAAAACCGCATGCTCTGCCGGAATTACTCTGCTCTTCAGTAGCGCAAGGAGGTCAGCTTTTTTGGCCGTCGAGATTGGGATTCGAGAGAGATAGGCTGGTGTAAGTTCCCCTATCAGTGTGTTTGGCCTGCCGCGTTTGCTGGATATGTTGAGGCGAAGGAAATTCTCATCACTAATCTGGTATTTGTACTCAATGACAAATGGGTGAAGTTTACTGAAGCGCAGCCACTTAACACGTAGCCAATTCACCGTATCCCCCTCCATATTCTTGCTGCGATTTAGTAGAAGAGTAGAAGCCAGCATCTTCAAGTCACTGAAGTCTGTGTGCATCATTCGCTGAACGATAAATGGAGGAGCTTTCTTTCGTGCACCGGCTATCGCCACTTCCCAATCACGAGTTGTATAAATTTTGAGATGCTTTGTAGCTCGCTCAATCAGGGAGTGCATTAGATCTACATCTAAATACGAGTGGCCACTCTCCATATACTTTAGATCAACAGTTTGTAGAGAAGGCAATGTTCTAATGGCGTACAACATGACTGCACAGATAAACTGGTTGCGATTTTGTCCACCGCAAGTATCTGAGAATGATGTGACGTGCGTGACGGTTGCTGGAAGTTTTCGCAAGTAATCCAGAAGGGCGGACCCTATATCATTTGCTCCCCTACCACCTTCTGTCTCGTCCCATATGTAATTGAATCCTTGTTGGGATGCCGATTCCAGTATCGTAAAGTTGTACACAGCAAGCTTCCTTCTATAATATATTTGTGAATCACCTGCATGTGGAGTAGAGAGAACTGCTTCAAGATCAAATGTTATGGCTCGATACGATTGGTCACTGCAAGCTTTTACTTTATCGCGACTCTTCTCCTCCATAGACTCTTTTTCTCGCCTTTTATGTGCTTCCCATGCATCATGCAAGTTCGTCTTCTCTGTATCCACAGCATTTCTGTAGCTATTACAAGTGGAGCACTGATCTTTCTTAGGAATAAAGAAGCCAAGATTAAATTGGGTATTGAAGACTCTTCGATAGATTTCTTGCTTAACAGGTGCTACTCCAAGCCTTTGACAGTAATCCTCACTGTACAAACGGTAAAGCTGTTGAATATTAAGATCAGGTGCCAAATACCGTTTACGTGAGTCTTTGCGAGTGTAATGCGATTCAACCTGCGGAAAGCTGTTTATGTGATCGACGATCTTCTGGATATTCTCATCTGAAGTTTTATTTGCAGGAACCTTTCCTTTCCGACCATCTTTTCCAACAAATAAACCAGTATCTGATTTACCTTTTAAAGCCCTGTTAACAATCTTGATTGAAATAGCAAGAGTACTGCAAAAGAAGTTTCTACAGACACGCATTCGATCATCATCGGACATCAAATAATACTCTCGACTTTTCTTGCGCTTTGTGCTTACAGTGTGAATGGTCGAGCACTTCTACTGCAGAAACCTCTCTGCAAAAAGGCTCCAAGACTAGAGGAAGTGTAGGATCAAGCCCTTCAACTGTCATAGCAGGTGTACGATTAAGCGGAGAAGAAACCTCGAGGTCCAGAGGAAGCATAGTTGCAGGCAAATCAGTTGCCAGCGGGTGTGAATGGTCGAGCACTTCTACTGCAGAAACCTCTCTGCAAAAAGGCTCCAAGACTAGAGGAAGTGTAGGATCAAGCCCTTCAACTGTCATAGCAGGTGTACGATTAAGCGGAGAAGAAATCTCGAGGTCCAGAGGAAGCATAGTTGCAGGCAAATCAGTTGCCAGATGTTCAGTAGAAGTTCCTAAGACAGACAAAATGCATACCCAAGTTAAACAATGTAAAGAAACACGGAGGGATGCATCGCTGGTTTTAATATTCACTATGGCAAGCAATACCGGTCTATGCGTCTGCAGGTGTGTTCTGGTGGTCACGATCCTACCTGTAGTTGCTTAATAATACCGATGAGACGTCCATGACATCGCCTTTCGATGCAGCCCAAACCTTACTGCATAATACCGCATAATTTTTACAATTTTACCACATAAGCCGATTTCGAGCTTTAAATCACTTAATTTCCCAAACATCAACATTTATTTTCCATAATTTTACAGCATTTTCTAAGGTTCCTATTAATAAGCTTACCATCATCACTGGATTCCTCGATTGAATCATTAAGGTCCATGATCATCTGAAGCGCTTGTGCAGAACTGAAACGATGCACTCGTTTATGCATTTCAATAATAATGTATTGAGAGCAGAAACAGTAAACAATAAGCAGTAAACACTAAAGATTTCGAGATATTGTTTCTGTTATTTTTAATGTAACTTTTATTATTTTTGTAACGGGGACGACGATAAACAGTAATGGCGAATGGCGTGGAAGTCAACAACAAAGACAAGGCGTTAAAAAAAGAGGGTGCACATAGGTATTAAGTGCGCTTGAGCTATTTGCGCTCTATGGATTTCAGCCAATGAGACTTAGCCCAATTGTGTTTTGGTGCCAAGTGATCCAAATTAACATCGTAAACGTTAGTACCTTTGTGCTCCGATGTATATTTCTTCCAGGCATAGGCTATTATGCACTACTTTTTTGAAAAACCCAAAAAAGTGCGCTTAGCACCTTTGTGCTTCCAGCCATCGATATATCAGGTCACCTTTTCCACACCCACAGATGATAAGCAGATGACTACCAGGTCCCATGGAAGGACGAGGTTATTGAGTTTACGGTGATGATTACTGATGAACTTCTTGAGCTATCTGCCATTTTCTCGGTGACATTTCACCACACCGAATATGTTACCGCTATCCAGTAGCAGTTGCTGTGCGTCGGGCTTTATGATGGTCGAAGCCATTTAGCCTACACATTTAAAACGTGGATGTTCCTCTCACAATAAGAACCTTGACACGGTCTGCTGCCAGTATCAACGAAATCACGAAAGTATCGTGTCTTTCGTTTGGCGAACAAGTCTGGAAGGAACTGAAGGAAGTGTCACTCTTTGTGACTCACATAATATTATAATACCAAGTAGGCCTGCTGTTTCCAGAGCGCAGCGTCAACCGTTTCTCCCAAAAATGACACGAATTTGCTATCCATGCTGTCCACCGACAAGCACAGGGAGGTTGCTAAGGTTACCACAAACACGTTTAGTTTTCACTTCTAGGACTAGCCTGAGTTGCTGGTTGGTCTTGCGTTTTTGACGATCATTTTTAAGTGGACGAGAAGAGACTCATGGCAATGGCCCTAAACGAAAATTCAGGTTCTGTGAGATCATTAGAGCGAATTCCACCGTTCAATGAACCTGTAGGAAAACAGGACTCCACAATATATTTCCGTCGTTAAATCACTCATGACATTCTTCAACTATTTGGAACTATCTGATGATTTTTACAGTATGACCCAAGCCTATATAATTATTGGAGATCGAATGTAAAAAAAGAGCCATGTGATTCTCAAATCCGTTAAAGTGGTTAACTGTATCGCTGAAGTTGAGTAGACACTTCAGTTTAAAAATTAGACTCTTCGCCAGCACAAAGTGCAGAACAAAGGCAGTGTTCTGGCTACAGGTCGTAGGGAAACACAAGAGGCAATGCTATGAGCCAACCAAGACGGCAACCATCTAGTTGGTAAAAATCGAATGACTGATAAATTCATCGGAAAATGTTGATATTCTCGGCTACATTTTCCTGACTTCTAGGTTTTGCAGACAATGTCTTAAAACTACCAAAAATTTACTTATTCCGACATGACTGTAGTAACATTATCTAGAAAATTAATTAAAATGCATACCTCAGAATTTGTGGTTGACTAGTATGCATTTATTACTAACATTGCCGTTTGCCGATGTCTTGATAAGTTTGATGAAAACCATTAGGAAATTATGAAAATTTCGTCAGCGCCGCGCCAGTCCTAAATATTATTATTTTCTTCTAATTTTTTAACAGTGACCTACTAGCACCTGGCGTCACCAAATGGTGGGTTGGAGAACAAATTTAAACCACTTTCAGTTTTTAGAACCACCCTAATGTGGGCCTATTTTGAAAGCAAGACAATATATCAACATGGCAGGATCTCGGTCCTCCTCAGAGAAGGAAAACTGGGGAAATGTATTTTTTTTAAATATAACTTTCGTTTATTCGACAGGCCAGTTATACAGTGATGCGGTACGAACATTGTGCTTCGATCATCGATGATTGATGAAACACAATTGCTATTTAAATGGAATTCAGTTGGATGGATGCAAGCAATTAATTGTTGCTACTTAAATAGAAGCTGGATTGATTAAACGAATTTTTGACTAAATGGTAGATGAAAAATATTTGTTACCTAAATAGAAGTCGGATTGATAAAAGTGGGTATGCGCGTCACTGAAATAATTCTGAAATTAATTCGGGTGAATTAAAATTATAGTACCGAGAATGGCAGTCAGATTTTCAAATTTTGAGTGAAAGACTAAAAAAAGGAAAAAGATCATCAGAAATTTCAAGCGTAAAGAGCTTGAACTGTTCCCCAAAATAAAAAATTCCACACATTTCTCGGATAAATTCTAGGTATTAAATTTCTCGCCTTGCAGCCAGCTTAGCTTTTTCTAGCCTTTTATTAAAATAGGATCTGACCTTTTTAAAACTTCAGAGTGGCATCCCTGCCGATAAGTGACTGCGACAGGTTTGCCAGGTCGTCGCGAAAAGCGCGAATTGGGCGACTTTTGAAAGTGCTCGCGACTGAAAATTTTGTTCTCGCGCTTTTTGGGCGACTTTTGAATTGTCTCTTGGTCGCCACGGCGACATTTTGAAATCTCATAAATTCACCGCTGTAGATCAAAATTACCGTGAGCAGTTGTGTGTGGCGTTGTCTACATAATAATAAAGGCATTAATTCTCTAAGCTTAGAGCACGGACTAATTTACCGCAAGCATTAAATTGCTTGTCATCTAAATTTTTACGTCAATGTTTTCATCATGTATCTTCCGACTGGCGCGTTTCTATTAAGCTCCAAGAAATTTGCCGCCAATAATGGCGGCAAATTTCATCTTTCATGCACGAGGTACGCGGGCACCTGGCCTGTTTTGGAAAAGTACTATGGATGGCATTTCTCTAACTCACGTTATGGGAAAGTGAGTGAAATACGTTAAATTATACAACAAGAATATGGGAACGACTCCCAGATTGGGAAGGCAGGTTCGATCACTCCCAATTCACTGCAATACATAGGTCTAACCCTTATATACATGTACGATTCATTTTTGGTTTGTAAACCAATTTAGCCGATAACTAGAAATTGCGGTGAAATTCATTACTGAATGCAAGAATACTTAATGTGTAACAGAATCCCGGAAAGACTCATGGCACCATTAAATCATTAGTGAGGTTTTTTACGACACGACGACTGTCTAGTGATCCCTCCGGCGAGGAAAAAGCGTTTTGCAAGGCATGTAGAAAAGCTCGATAATCTTGCGATTTTCGCGACTTTTTGTCGAGATCTCGCGACAAAGTTTTTTCGAAATCTGGCAACCCTGGTCTGTGAGACAACCGGAAGGTGTCAGCAAGTGGCGTATGACAATTTGACAAGTTTTTGTTTATTATTTAAGACGAAAACTCGTATAATTATTGCTTATTTAGTAACAAAAACAACATGTGTTATCTACGCCAGTACTTCACGTTACTCTGTGTGTTGCTGGGAGGTGTGTTTGAAAGTAAGACTTAGTTTTATTTCTATTTGCGGTTGTCGCTAACAGTAGACCTCTCATTTCGAAAGACAAATTAGAGTGACCTTTGACATGATTGCGATACTTTCAGCATGGTAGTGTATAACGGATGAACCCGATTGCCGAAACCCCAAATTGCTGAAAATACACAAAATAATAATTATGCGAACAGCGCTTTTGTTTACATTTGCATTTTTGTAGATAACTGGTTTGATACATGAAAGCTGAAAATTCTTATTTTCACAAATGTTGTCGATTTCTATATTTTTTCTGTTCCAGTAAAAATTAATATGAGAATGCATTTTTGTAGGCTACAATTTTTGCGTGGCAAATGACAAAAGCATGCCGATGGCAGTTAGTGGGGTTAGGCTATTCTTTAACTAGCCCATTCCAGACATCGATCAGTGAAGGTTGAATGGGATTCTGCTTCATTTGCGTTAATCTAAGCCAGTGAGAAGTTCGTAGTCTTTATTAGAAGAGTTAGCTGGTCTTTCGCCTACATTGAATCGATTCGTATCCAATTAGCCTATTATCATCATTCTTGTAAGAAAGTATTGAATCACCAGTTTTTCGCGCAACCCCTGCGCTCACTCCGCGGAACCCTTGGGTTCAATGGAGCCAACTTTGGGAAACGCTGCGCGAGACTTGTGCACGAAGTTTAGTTTTTAATTGTTACTAAATATCAAGTCAGCATGGAATATAATTATTATGAACTTAATTTGTTTATACAACTAGGGAATTTACTGTGTAATTGTCATATGCTGATTGTTTCAACTGGGAGCAATAAATTAATTGAATTGAAAGATTTCAATATTTTTTATTTCTCAGTTTCTTATTGGACCAAAATCGTAAGATATCGATTAATGTTACATAATGAGTGGAGAGGAATCTGCTGATGACGGCAAAAGAAAGAAAAATGATTTATTTTGGACACATCATGAGAAGAGAGGGAACAAGCATAGAGAAAAACATCATGCAGGGCACAATGCTGGGAGAGCATTCTCTACACATATTTCTAATATTTCTCGGTCCAGTTTCTATCATCTGCGACGTTTACGTGCCATTAGGCGATCTGTCTCTTCATCGATTTTTTCTTCTATGGTCCATGCCTTCATCTGTTCCCGCATTGACTATTGTAACTCGTTACTCATTGGCCTACCTAAACTCCGCCTGGCTCCTCTTCAATCGGTACTTAATGCATCTGCACGTTTGATTGCCCGCCTTCCTCGTTTCTCTCACATTTCGACTTTCATGACTGAGCACCTTCACTGGCTTCCTTTGACTGCCCGGATTCAATATAAAATTCTTTTTCTTACCTATAAGATGTTTTTGGGTCAAGCGCCTCGCTACCTTTGTGATCTTATTAGGAAGCCTTTCTCTGCTACCGTTGGACGTCCTCTCCGCTCTTTAGACCGTCACGATCTTCTTGTACCACGATCTCGGACTGCCACAGCCCAACATCGCGCCTTTGCCTCCGTCTGCCCTTTACTGTGGAATGGCGTTCCTCCTATTATTCGTTCCCAGATTTTATCTGGAGGCTTTACTTTTTCTGCCCGTTGTCTTAAGACTTTTCTTTTTCCAGGAGTTCTTCGCACTGGGAGCGCCTCTGATTAGGTTGTACTGTGAGAGGCGCTTTATAAATCCCAAAATAGAATAGAATAGAGTGGAAAAGAGGAGGACAAGAGCAAACTGGCTGGGTAACATAAAGGAATGGACTGGATTGACATTGGGAGAAATGATAAGACTGACGGAGAACAGGAAGCGTTGGAGGAACATTGTGCATGATGCGGCCGACCCTCGGATCGAGGAAGGCTAAGAACAGAACAGTGTTTACTAGTGAAGTTGTTATTTGCTGATTAAAATGAAATTAGATGAACAATTTTTTTAAATATAAAAATGCAGTACATATATGTTAAATTCTTTTTTTTCCTTTTTTTTTAAAACGAATTTTCGTTTATTACTTGGTTTGACCCTTTTTAAAACATATATGCTGATGAAAATGTTTGTCTTTTAGCCATTGGATCTGTGCATGCCGAGTCTTCTTGTACGGGTCAGCATTTCGATGGCCCATCATTCGTTGGTGGAATCGTTCTTGCCGTTGGCGTCGTTGCCATCGGTTACGTCATCTACAGATACTTCCAGAACAAACGCCAGACCGGGATGACATTCAACGACATATAGACTTTGCCTAACAACACTCCCGAGGCCTTTCGACTTCCATTTTGCGTCGTCATTTCTCACTACTCACGTGAAAATCTTGCTTGTGTACATACAGTCTTTAGCTGCTTCTGTCTAAATTCGTTTTTGAGTTTTGCCTGGTCTCATTTTCGGCAATTTCTGACTTCATTGCTGCTCCTGATACTGCTGGATATGGATTACCACTTTAACGATGAGGACGTACTGAAAGCCGCTTATGGGTAAAGTGTTTACAGTTGCAATGGTATAAAAATAAGTAATTTTAGGATTATGATTTGTATCCAAGAGAAGATCCGAACGTTGTAAAATTTTCTGCTGCATTATGCCGTTGTTATTTGTGCAACTCTTGGCAACACCATATGTAACAAAGTGTTGCAGTTTTACAGTAACCAATTATTGATTTTACCAAATTTGCATGCAGATATTTGGTTAATTTGAAGTTCATTTCTAATGATATTACTTAAATTTAGAAAATTTTATTTTTTATAATCATGATGATAAATTTGCTGTGCTTAAAGAAATGTGCTCCACAATTATGTAGACAGCTTGATCTGGATTTGGTAGTCATTGCTAATGTCTAGTACACTACAGATGCTGCACAGACTGTTGTATTCAAAACTCAAGGTGTCGGCTATTTTATTATTATGTGAAGTTGTTAACGTGCTTTGTCAGGAATGCAGTTAAGCACGTCAGAACGAAGATCTTGATACGAAGATGTTTTGGTCATACTTTCGCATGCCGACTCTAACCCACTGAGATTCTTTCGCAATCTGCTTACCCACCTTCTGCAATACTTATCAGCTTTCAAAATCTTTTCTTTTTGTATTATTGCGTCATTTTGTATATGCTGACATTTCCAGAGTCCATTGATGCCTAATGATTTTTTAAAGTGGACTTTTCTCAGCTTTCTAACACACACTCTTTGTATTGTATAGTTTTGTTTGTGCCAGCAAGGCGCATAACAGTAAAAGACTTAAAATCTGGTCGTTGACCAAGGGGTGTAATTATGTTGACATTAATATTCGCGGATGGAATGTATTAAATATTGGGTGCTTTCTTATGTCACTGATTGTCCACAGGAGGTTTTGCTCATCTATACAAGGGAACGATCTCCCATTTAGAACTTTGGATGTATTCTAATATTGATTGAGTGTATTCTAACATTGATTAATTATCCTCAAGAAGTTTTGCTCATGTATCCAAGGGAATGGTATCCCTGGTAGAACATCTGCGTATAAATTACTTGTACATTACCAATGAACTTGAAGTGCATCTGACTGTAGCTGTTGGTTTTCTTTTGTTCTCTAACTGCATTCAATTGACTTCATGCAACTGTAGTTGCTCAACGCATATTTATGATTTTGACTGTGCATGTCATATGTATGTCATCCTCAACAGTGGCGGTGCTAGGCGGGGGCTAAGCCCCCCCCCTCCCCATATAAAAAGCAACCCGGGGCTAAGCCTCCCTAAAAAGGCTATCCGGGGTTTTTACATGCAAAACTGAAATATTTCCATGATTTTCAACTGGATGACTAAAAAAAGAAGAAAAAAGGTCGTCAGAAATTTTGGCGGAAGAAAATGGACAATTTCCATGAGATTTCAGCCGGATGACTAAAAAAAGTGGTTAGAAATATTGTCGGATGAGAATGGAAAATTTCCTCCGCAAGGATTCAGCCCCCCCAAAACTGAGATCCTGGCGCCGCCACTGATCCTCAAGAAGGTTGTTGTCAAGACCATTGTGAGAAATCCTTAGAAGGCATATAAAAAACTCTGAAACAAGGGTGCCTGTAGGAAGCAGGCATATTAATCTTAAATTCTGGAATACAGCTTCATTCATCTTTTGCTGAGCGAGTGAGGTCAACTCCCAGCCCGGGACTTGAACCGCAGTCCGTTGCAACCAACAGACGTATGCCGCTCTCGCTTACCGGTGTAGCTAACTAGGCCAGTACTGTCAGTGGTACCATCCAGTATCCTCCAATGTAGCTGAAGTGATGCACTGCAAGGTGCTGCACTTTATTGTTCCTTGCAGAGGTTTAAACTTACTTCAGACAAACAACTTTAGCATGTCGGAAAAAATTTACTGTTATATGACATTGCATTTTATTAGGGTACGATTGACAAATTCTTTTTAGTTGGTAGAACAGTTTATGACTTGCAGAATTTCATTTGATATTTTGAGTTTGCCTAGGGCCTGTATGCGTTCACACTTGAATATTTGTGATTGTGAGACACGTCTTTAAATTATATATGTGGCGCCGCACACCGAAATGAGCATTAAGTCGGAGATTACACATCAGAGATATTAGAAAAATAGTAATTTTTTATTTTTTCATTTTTTGTAAAAAAAAGGTTTAAATTTTTTTTTTAGAAACATTTTTTGAACTTTTTTTCAAAAGACAAGTAGCCAAGCTTTTATAATGCTCCTGATATGCAAATTAGTATGTTTAATTAATTAAATTTAATTAATTAATTTAATTGGATCACTTTTTTCCTTGTATCTTCGGCTAGAATTAAGCTAGAGCAATAATTTTTGTGTCATTTTGACGCCTGAGACAAGGCCTTTGAAAGGATGCATCAAACGCAATATGTTTGAAAATCACCTTAATGCTCATTTCGGTGTGCGGCACCACATATTATCTCTTGTTTTGCAATGTCATAGACTTAAAATGCATTCCAGTAACAAGTCTGCATTGATGTCAGTTCACCATTTTGCCAGAGAGTTATGCTGAACATATTTTGAATGGTCTTAATGATTGAGTTGGAGATGTTGTAATCGTCAGTGCCTTTTACTCTTTCACATGCACATTGTTTCCCTTGTTGACATTACTTTTAGCTGTAATGAATTGCTACTTTAGGTTCGATTTAATATGTGCCTTGACTCTGAAACTTTTTATATTTTGTATTCAGAATATGATAGTCCCGCGAAAGCTTTGTGAAAAGCAGTTGTTGAAAATATTCAGAACATGATACTAGTACCAAATGATGATGTTCTCTTGCCTCTTACATGTGTATTTGTATATTTTGATATGGATCAGACAGGAAACAATTGTCCACTGCGAGTTGTAAAGCAGACTTTTGGGGGAATTCTGGGCAAAATTATCAGATCAGTCTACTTGCTTGTGTGTGGGTAAATAAGGTTAGTTAGATAAATGGGATTGAAAGCTGTGGTGTATTGTGCATGCATTCTATACACACTCTGGCTGCCTTTTGTGTACAAAAACACATTGTTTTATCCAGAATTCTAAATAAACATTAAACAATTCAGACAGAGTTGAAGCAGATTCATTTAGCAAAACATTAACCCATCGTGTTTGAAAATAGCACATGGAGATCACGACCAACTTGGGAAACTTAGTTGCCACACGATTCTGAAAGTGTAGGACGCCAGACTGATTGTGCGTGAAGAATATAGTTGGTTGCGAGGTCAACTGCCTCTGTCTGCGGTCATGGTCAAACTGGATTTCATCCAGATTTCTAATCAGTCTCATGGTTCCTTGCAGTCTATGTATTTCTTAAAAGCTGACGTGGCAACGCCAGCAGTGTGCAATGATCGCAACATAGAAAACAAAACACAACTCTGGGTTAAAAGAGCACCAAGAACCGAGACTGCTCAAAGTGAGCGAGTGACGACGACAAATCTTGACGAGTGTCACGGACACCGATCTGTTTCGATTGAACAACAGATGCGGTTGCTGAAGCAGTCCTACCAGCAATCTCTCTCTCTTGTTCTCTAACACGTTACCGCATAACAAAATAGCGACTTTATAAGAAGCAGCGCACAGAAACGCGTCGCAAATCTAAAACACAGTTCTACCAAGAAATGGCAACATAAATACTGTCTGCGTAGCTAAATAAAAGAAATTTCTCCACAGATTTTCTGAGACAACGGCGGTGGTGAGTCGTGTGGATCGCATCACAACCCGTCTTTCCGAACAGCATTTGCAATCACTGAGTGATCTTTGGGGTGTAGTCGGACGCAGAGGGGTTGAGGCTGGACTTGCAGAGGACATCCTCCTCGATACTCTGCATCTGGGGGACCCCGTAAGACGACGGAGAGTATCGCATTCCGATGCTGCTCGCCCCAACTGTTGTGAAATTTGACGGGCTTGTCGGAATGAATGCCATGACCTCCGCAACCTTAGACTTCAGATCGGCCAGCTCCACTTCTTTCTGGATAAGGAGACCTGAACACAAATCAATAATATGTTCAGCAATCGTAATCTCGTGTTCTCTGTGCTTCACTTTCAAATAGTGCTCTAGAATTCAAAACACATTGCACTGAATTGATAAAGCTTAACCTTGTTGAGCCACATAAAACAAGCATACATCGATAAAATATTCTATAGCACAGTAGTCCTAGAATGCGGTTACATTATGTAGCTCACAGCATTCATAAACACAATAAATGACGAGTGATATCTAAATCTAATCTAATTCAACTACTTCCTGCTATCATATTTTAAAAGATGTACATCGATGGTTTGGGAATTACAAATGTGTTGTAAGGAAGTGTGATATGCCCACAGTCAAGTACTTGCAGGATACTAGCAGCAGACCAAGTACCTTGTAAGGAAAAGTTCTAACAGTATTCTCATAAGGATTATAGTAGCACCACTCTGAGATATCTTCCTAAGTAAGAGGCACTTCGACTGTTTGCATGCATTCAATTCCACGAAAACTAACTGTATTGCTTCTTTAGCCAGCATTTAATAAACTGATCTGGAGAATTCAATGTCACTGCTATCATAATCCACTGCACTGTGTTGAAACTGATGCATCACTCAATGAATTAATAATAATACACACTATACATTACCAGGTATACAGGTCCACAACTGAAGGTAGCTTCAAAATAAATGAACCAAAAGTTCATAGTTTACACAAGCTACATCACAAGGCTGGTTGAACATTTTGAACAATGCAAATTAATCGAAAGAAATCCACAATTTTATACTTGTAGCATGTACCACATTGTACCCTGAGAAGAGGTATAATTATTGGTAATGATCTGAGCGACCGGTTAAAAATATCAAGATCTGGTCAACAGCTAAACTGGAGTCGGCCGTCAATTCTAGATGGAACCGTCTATTGGTTGGGCTGCATGTTACACACATGTTACGCACAGGGCACCTCAGTGGTAACTTTTCCCAAATATCTGAGCAGCATACCATTTACATAATTATACAATACGAGCTGTTTAGTCAGGCACACACGCATAGTCACATACACATACTTAAGTCTTACATGCATACATGTTACATAAGTATGTAAGTTTGTGTGGTGTAGTGGTGGCGTCGTTGCCTTGAAGCCAGAAGGTTCGAGGTTCGAATCCACCTCAAGTCGCCGCGTAGGGACCTTAAGCAAGTCCTTCACTCGCAATTGCTTGGGCGCTACGGCATGAAACTCCAATGCAGTGTACGCGCTGTAGTTGGGAGCGCCTCTGAGTAGGGAGCTTGAAGGGGCGCTATAGAAATGGATAAATAAATAAAGTATGTAAAATAAGGTCCTTACTCTGTTGGATTTCGATCTGACGTTTGGCTTCCCCAAGAGCTGAGAACAAGTCCAACTTGAGACGCGTCTCAGCGCTCAAGCTGCTCTCAAGGTGAGTATTTTTATCCTGCATGGCGCCAAGAGCAGACATCAGGACCTCCGTGTCATTCTGCGATTCACGATACTGCTGCAGAGCCTGAAAGAGATGAAGAACTGGTTTAAAGTTCTGAATGATAATGCCTTTGTTGGCTTTGATTTCTATCCATGACAATGTCTGCAGGAGAGCGCAGTGATCAACTCTACTCCAGACCAAGCTTCTAACAGCTTTAAATGGCAATTTTGGACAATACCCTAAGAATTAAATTTGTAGTAGTAGCCAATTATTGACCGTGAGCAAGTCCTTTGCTCACAATTATTGTGCGATCAATGTTCTGTTGCACGGACGAGCGCACTCGTCAGGTTTGAAAGGCAAAGTTGTATTGTATTGCACAGCAGTAAAAGGTCAGGTTCTGTGTCTCATCTATGTGGGATTTGTGCAGGCATTCATTTCTCTTCTGGAGGCCATTGAGCTGCAATGGATGAATCTTTAGTGACCTTCTGACCTGAGTCTCATGTTCCAGTAGTCGAATGCGGTCTTCCTTGAGTCTTAAATCTCGGCTGATCTTTTTCAGTTCATTTTCGAGTTCCCAGCGTCGTGACTTGCACATATCAAGCACACATTCTGCCCTGCAACAATCCACCACATAACTATTAACCACCCTCATTCACAATCCATCACATAACTACCATCATTCACAATCCATCAAATAACCATCCTCATTCACAATCCATCACATAACCATCCTCATTCACAATCCAATCAATTAACAGCACTTAATTAAACTGCACAACAGAAAAGATTGCAACACAAGCTGACAAAGATCAAGTAGGTAAGTTTGCATCACCATACCACGGAAGCAACCCTGTATTCAATACGTTGATGAACATGGAACCAGCGCAGAACTTCCAGCATGTAATTTGAAATGTGACTAAATTTGGGTATTTGACCAATAAGTCACGCTGCAGAGAGTAGAATAAGGTCAAAGGAAGCTAGCTGACCAGATGGTAAGCCAGAATAAAGGGATAGGTGCTAGTTGGGACGAACTGTGAGAAAAGAATAAACAAGTGTAGTTCCAGTACCGGTTGAGAGAGCGAGCGACAGTGCAAAGCCGGCACAGTTGGTAAAAACAGGAGCGACTGAGGCGATTGAGGTGAGGTACAAAAGTAAGTTCCTGACATATGAAAACTAAAGAGATGACGTGGAAGTGGTAGAGGTACCTGGCGGTGGTCGACGTTGAATTGGCTCTGGTTGCGCTTAGTTCCTCGGCCTTGCGTCTTTTCTCGGTCATCAGTTGCTGTTCAACGGCCGTCCGCTGTTTCTTCTCTTCCTGCAGCTTCTTCTCCAGTGTCGCCAGATTCTGCTTCTCCTGCTGTCGGCTCGTCACGACTTTGTGCAATCTAAAAACACAACACATGGCGCAACTGAAACAATGGGGGACCCCTATGATGATTACAATCATTCGTTATTATGCTGAGTTCAGAGCCTTTCCAAAACCACTAAATTCCTGCAACCATGAAGATCTGAATCATCTAATAGCTACAACGTTAAACAGATGCAAATGAAAATACTGAGGAGAAAAACATTGATGCATGCTGAACAAGGTTCTGAGCATCTGTTGAGAACATCACTGTGTAGGGCTTTGAGCAAACACTTCGCTCTGAGTTGCTCAGCATCATCAGTTCAAGCTACGTTACTTGATAGTGGCATCAAGTAAATGCTCTGCCACTTGATATAGCAACTATTTAACTACTTTACTTTATTAACACTTATAATTGAGAATGCACATCAGAATATGATATTATCAAGACATGGCTCACTTTGACTGCAGATTCTCATTGTCCTGTCGCAGCTGCGTCAGTTCGGTCTTCGTGAGGCGCTCGTTTGTTGAGAGATTGTTGATTTGAGATCTTAGTTCCTGTTCTGTGTTGCGACTTAACTGCAAGTCCGACTGAAGTCGCTTAATGTCTGCCTCGAGCCTGTTCAAAGTTGCAACTAAAGAATCACTCGACGCAATCACAACTACGAAAGCAAAAAGCTGTGCATTTGCAATACAAAACTTGTATTGTATTGTATTGCATTTATAACAATTTCTATAGCATCATTAGTAGCAACCTACTTCTGGGATGCTTTATACACACTGTCAACAGTGGTCAGCATTCAATTTTAGAGCTCGATTGATATTACCGTTTTAACTGTTTTTTAAAGGGATAAAAGTTTTTTGTCTTCTGTATTGGTGATGGAAGACAGTTCCATGTGTGTGTTCCTCTGCGTTAATAGCCTAAAAACTTTCAGGTTAAATTTCAACACATAAAAAATAACATTTTCAATTCTACGATTTAAAAATTACCAGTGCTTAATTTAAAATTACTTGAGACAAAGGATTCAACATATGGAAAATGATTGCCTAGTAACAAACTGCACGACCAAAATCTAAAATTCACATATTTTCCAAATGTCAACAAAAAAAGTAAATATTACAGATAAAATGGTTAAAATCCGTAACACAACTGCAGCTAAAAATAATCCTCCACCTAAACATACCTGGAAGTCTGTGGCTCGCGATTGGCTGCACATGCCCCACCAATGTTGACGGCCTTGTTCTTCTTAATGCTCGCCGACGATGCCGACGCCAGCACTGGTGCGCTCGCAACCTGCTTCTGATTGTTCGACTTGACGGTATTTTTAATTATGCCGATATGATTAGTGTCAGCCCGTACGTCAGTGTGGCCTTCAAAGTCGTCGCCGTCATCGTCCAAGTCGGAGTCTAAGTCGCAGGTGTCATGTCGACTCACGGCCTGCTCGAGGAACTCAAAGTCGTCGGGGACATCGCGACTCCGACTTGATCTCTTTGACTCGCGGTCTTTGCCGTCAGAAACGGAGTTGGCCGACGACGTCGAAGGCTTGCGATTGGTCAGCAAAATCGAGTTGTTCTGAGGCGAACCGTTGACGACAACCTCTTCCGACGACTGCGAAGGCAACGCTGGAAAAGAAGCAACAAATAAAGAAATTGATTAATCGAATCACATGCATATAGATTTAATAAACAGCATATAATTTGCCTTGTCCTGCGCTGCGCGAATAAAGAACAATTGAATAAGGTCCCAAAACTAGATTTATCTGTGGTCAAGAATAAATAATAGCAATATTAAT
Organism: Lumbricus terrestris; assembly: GCA_949752735.1. NCBI lineage: Eukaryota > Metazoa > Annelida > Clitellata > Crassiclitellata > Lumbricidae > Lumbricus > Lumbricus terrestris. Next base: position 67,681,836 of record OX457038.1, read on the forward strand.
GTACATTCTGGTCATTAAGTAACAATTATAACTATAAATTTTTTAGATTAATAATGATTGAGCGCAAAAATTTGGTCAGAATGATGATCTTCAGGTTTATAACCAATTTGCTTTTACAGAAAAAGCTGCATGAACAATGGACAAGTACCGCCCATAACTACATCTAGAGCTTTGTGTTTCGAGAAACAACACACAAACAAAAATGTAAGTTTGAATATTTAAGTATTGATCATCAACAGCAGCAGTGCACAACTGAATAGCGAAGAAACTGATGAGCACTTCAAAAGTTGAGAAGCTGCTGAGTTGGTCTACTGCTACTAATGGTACTTTTTTTGAAGGAACCAAGGATTAAAACATTGGACTAAAACTCTGTATAATTATGTATCAGAAAACAAAAACACTGCTTATCATTAATAATAATAAGACAATTTATATAGCGCCGTAGCTCAGCCGAGGCCGAAGGAAAGGGCGCTGTACAAGAGTTCAAAAGTTACTAGCAATTATACGACTGTTTAAATAAGTCTTGAGTCTGGATTTAAACGCCTCCAGAGAAGGTGCATTTCGCACATAGTTCCGCACATTAGATAATTAAAAATGCAAACAATTCCAATAACAACATTACAGTGCACATAAATTCGATAGTTCTCGTCGTGCTTGTATATTTAGGCTTACTGTGGCTAAGGTTTGTTGCATCAAACATAAAACCATTGAACAAATGCCAAGAATGCTGGAAAATCTTAAAAATAAACAGTAACAGACATGGGAGATAAGGGTTGCAAGTTCAAATCCCCCTCAAGCCGCTGTGTAGGGACCTTGGGCAAGTCCTTCACTTGCAGTTGCTCAGCGCTTCGGTGTGAAACTCCAATTCAGTGTCCGTGCTGTAGCTGGGAGCGCCTCTGAGTAGCAATCTTGAACAAGTGCACATACATAAATACATCTCTGTATAACTCCTCTGACTGGAATTAACGCCTGTGAATAAACTGGCTTCTGCGAATAAACTGGCTTCCTGCACATAACTTTTAAAAAGCACTTATAAATTTTTCAATTCATCCAATTACAATTCATTGACACAGAGTAAGCAGACTGATTCCATATGGAGTAGAAGTCCACTGGAAAACAATCATCGCATGGGAAGAATGGAGGGAAAGTAAAACAGGACGGCTAAGAAGGGCGACGTTTTGCACACAGATGGTGAGCGAGATTGACCTCCTGACCTTTGGGTTTGTCATTGGCCGGTGGTGGTGGAGGAGGAGGTGTGATGGCGCTGAGCGGCAGAGCGTCCTGGAGGAGCTGGAGGTGGAACTGGTTCTCTCGCTGAACATCTTGCTGCTTTCTCTGGTCAACAGAAAAACAAATTGCTCCCCATTAAACATATATATATATATATATATATACCATTGATCAATGTGCATCATGGTGACTCAATGGCTGTTTACTACAGGTATGAGTCAGTCAGACAACAACTCAACCACCTGTTCATTATTTATACTCACCAGCTGTTCACATCTAAAGTCATCTCAACGACAAACAAGAAATCATCGCCGTGTCAATAGCAGACACACAAGTGTCATCAAAACTCTCTATATTCGTTTAATTGGAAATCAGACAATTCCTGGTGACACACCGCACCAGGTTACACGTCAAAAATGTTAAAATAAAACACAGAAATAATAATATAGATAAGCATAGTAATAATAATGTGATAAAAACATTTTAGAAATAAATAATAATAAATAAAGTAAAGTAGCGGCAGCCGTATAAGGCGCCTATCTAAGTAAGTAAGTATATAGCCTTTAATACTCCACTTGCAAATGCACAATGGGAAACTGGCAAACAGGCATCGTAAGATACTTAATACATGGCCAAAACAAGTAATCGATGAAAAGTTCAGTTTCAGTCTTAATTTTTCAATAGAAATCTTGATTATCTTCATGCTGTTGCAGTAACTATGTGTACTGATTGGCAATGCTAGTATATCTATACATGCTACAGTTTCAGTACTTGGTTGAAGCGGGCAATGAGTACTTAGAGCAAACTTGCGTCCAATCTAGTCAGATTTTCACAGTATTTAACTAATACCTCTACACATTCCAGTGGTATTGAGCCATTCATATTGTGTCCAAACATAATAGCACAGCATACATCATAAGAGCCAGGTTATTGCCTGTCAGCTGACAACCTAATGGTCTGCTCCTATTGCTTCTAACTTGATAAATTATTGGTTCATATGTTTTAATCTTCCTACTACATGTTAACAGAATGAATCATGCACGAAACTTGATTACTATGATTATGTGGTCACATCTTGTACACTGACATCAAATTGGGAATGTTCAACAATATTTGCATTGAATATGAATTTGGTATTAATGAGGAAAATAATGATACAATTATTTCCTTTGTACAGTGACACAAATAGATCAATATACGCAATTTTTATGCATACGCGGCAACACCATTAGTGCTGTGCCACACCCAAATAGTCTTAAGACAGTACGGTGACCATGCTGCTATGCTATCATCCTGAAACGCTAAGAAGTTTTTTGGATCATTTTACAGCACTGAAACACCTGGAGTTACAGCGGAATAGACCACATGACTCTTGCCGTCTTAATCTGTTTATATCAATGGCAACTCAGACGCATAGCAACCCGAGAGGAAAGCTTCCCAACGCTATTATATTCCAAACGTAAAAAACGCCTTTCAGGTACTTGAGGAAAAGAAACTACAAAAGTCTGTATGTAGGACTCTGAGCTGTCATAATTTGCATTGGCTGCATATAAATGAATGCATGCATCAATGTAGGCATGCATATATAAGCATGCAAGTTCAGATCTATTGCATGCATTATGTATGCATCAGGAAAATTTCAATTGTTTACATCTTTCAAAATACGCAACACGATACTACTATTGCTTCCAAGGCTTGTTTTACTTGCCAAAATTTAATTAGTTTAAATTGTTCTGTCACTTACCAATCGAAATCTGTAAGAAATACAGCTTTTGAAACTGAACCCAAGCGTAATGACTGGATATCCAACGCTACAAAAAAAAACTTCAAGCTGTTAGATTCTTGGTGCACGAATTTGCATCTTTACGCAATGTACGCTAACGTATGAAAACACCACATCCACTGACCACCAGTATATAACACCCTTCAAGCAACTCTAAAAAGCATACCAAAATGATCTAGGGAAGTGTGAGTTACACTAACCAGAAAGTGAATGTTGAGCTAAAGCAATTTTGAAATAGCACAATATTAGTACATTACATATATTATATACATAAATATGTATATATATGTTTAACCCTTTATCAACCAGAGGGATTGGTTGTCCATGCCTATAAGTATACATCCACCATTAAACTGTTGCTCCAACAGCAAGAACTGAAATCTGAGAAAGCCCGTATACACTCGTAAGTAGATACATGTGTGTGTGTTTTTACGTCTCAGCCTGCATGTAATATATATATGTTTGCATGCAAAAACATATCTGTGACTATAATCAGTGCATCAGCATTAACAAATACCCACGCACAATCGCACATATACATATCGTTGTCACCGATTAGCCGGAGGAGTTAGATAAATTTACTCATATGTTTACATCTCTATGTTTATATCTACGTTTATATCTATGTTTACATCTATGTTTATATCTACGTTTATATCTATGTTTATATCTATGTTTATATCTATGTTTATATCTATATAGCTCTTTTGAGAACCTCTCCGATTACACACACTTTCCAAAGACATCACAACAATTGAGAAGCCTAACATATTTTTTTCATCTAGTCTATCTGCAAAACACAAATAACCCTGTTACTACCAAATTGCTTGATGCTTTAGAAAGACGCAAGAAACCAGTAGATATCATAATGATACCTGCAATATCTAAACACATTTTTCTGGCGGTTTACTGCTATAACATCTGGAACCCACACATACGTATTTCGAGTAACCAGAATATTTATAAACATAAAGATGTATGGTGATACGGTATATTTATTGTGACCTGAAGTCAGACATATATTGTGGCCTTTTGAAGCTGTCTGCCAGCAGATAAGAAAGCCTTTGAATACTGTCTACATTCATGAGACCGTTTGAAGTTACCAAACAACAGGAAACATAGGATCTTTGTTGCAGATCTATATTATGAGGTCCTGTTCCTTTCAAAGAATCAAAGTTTTTCAAAACATGAAGAGGTCCAAAACTACAGCACTGGTGCCACTGGACCTTTTCTAAAGCATTGGGGTCTTTGAATTTTTTCTATGGCACTGAGAACTGTCTAAAAAAGAAAGATCCATTGTGATCTGAAGGTCAGGAGAGGTCAGCAGTTCTGATATGACACCAAATAAATGGCAATCATCATCATCATTTTTCAGAACAAAAGCATCAAGCTCTGTTTCTAAAGCATCAATATATTTCTAATGCATCCAGATTCCAGAATTCTTCTCCTGAAGCATAAAGGTCTATTCTAAATGCAAGATATCTTTTCCAAAGAATCAAGATCTGCTTCTAAAGCATCAATATCTTTTCTAAAGCATCACCGTGGCTGGGCTGGGAGCGCCTCTGAGTAGTTTCTTGAAGGGGCGCTATACAAATTTTTATATTTGAATGAATGAAGATCTTTCCTAAAGCATCAAGATCTTTTCTTGAGCTTAAAGGTCTATTCTAAATGCAAGATATCTTTTCTAAAGCATCAAGATCTTTTCTAAAGCATAAACGTCCATTCTTTTCTAAAGCATCAACATGTTTTCCAAAACATCAAGACTTTATCTAAAGCATATAAACGTCATAGATATTCTAAATGAGAGAGAAAGAGAGAGACAGGTTACCACTTACCAGTGCGCTGCAAATGGTCGACAGAGGTCGAGGTGAAACGGGAAAGACTTGAGATCCCTGAGTCGAACTCCGACCTCGATGTAGAGAAAGAGCAACCAGAGGAGGACAGAAGGAAGACAAATGCCACGCTCTACAACACCAGCAGCAGCATCAACATTTATGCAGCTCAGTTGCATTCATCGCCAATCCTGCATAACATCGCAAAAAGATCAGAACCATCTGTCTGAGTAACTGATAAAACTAACACGCAATCAGTGAGAGCAACATACCTCCTTCAATTGACAGGTAACTACTTAATGTATCAATGATACATAACAAGCCTTAGTTTTTAGATGCATGAATAACCTTGAGTTTAATGTAAATTGCAATTTAATCCTACTAGCAGCAGAGGAAAACAACATACTGAACTGATATAAGGAAAAACCAAAGTGTGACCACAGATTTCTTACCTAATAACGTACATGTACCGTATAAGCTATTGAAGGGGATAATGCTTGCATAATAAGCGCACATTAAAAGTGTACCTGGCAATTGCAGTGGCACTGTTACAGAATGTGCAAAACCCATAGCCTATAAATTGCCACAGTGGCAACACTTGCATTGTGGCTTCACAGAAGCAATAGATTGTCAAAGTAACCTTTTATAATAATATTATTCTATCGTGATTCTCATAAAAAGGATTACCACCAAAAAATGGTTTACAATTCTCTCAGGTTCCCATATAAAAGATTAAATATAAAAGATTAACTTAACAAAGAGCCATTCTCCAACTTGTGTTCTTTCATAACAAGATAAACATAAACAATAACTGACAATTCTCCAAAGGAGCTCATAAAAAGAAAAAATATACGCAATACGCATACAAAATACATTCAGAATTCTCAACAAAATCAGCACAAAATTACATGTGCTAATCCTTCCAGTGTTCCAGCACTATTCAAAAGAACCCGGGCGACAGACTCCCGTCACTCCACCATTCAATGCAACCGCAGACTTCTTAGTCTGGGCCACGACTGCGCTAATCAGCCTCACGTCATCATCATGGCTGTAACAATGAATGGCTAAGGAGGCCGGCTGCTGCTTACCTGTCTGCCAGACGTACTGGACCCAGATGTAGGTGCTTGCAGTGAACATAAGCCACTGAACGGGAATGAACAGGTAGCAGGCGACGTCTGACGTGATCGTAATGCAGACAAAGAATATGGAAAACGCCTGTCAATGAGAAGCCATCAAGCCAATTAAAGCACAATTCACTCAGCACCCACCACCTGTCAGGCAAATAATAACCAGGAAAAGCAGCAAGGTAAGGCAAGATAAACGCACAGTAAAGAGACAATAGATGAGTAAAATTCAGTACGAGAGACAACATTAAACTGGAGGAAACATAAACAAGGTTTAAAAGACAATGCATCACCAACAGAAAGAAAATACATCACCAGCACCAAAAAATCGAAAGAAAAAACCAAATATCACAAAGACCAATAACAACACCAGTAAACAAATATATGACCAACACCAAAGAATCATCAAAACCAGAAAAAGTGTACAAACCAAATCATCTGTAGAACCAAACCGAAAAATTGTGAAACCAAATCAAATCAAAGCACCAAAAAAGTAAAATATCACCAAAACCAAAGCAAAGGCGATTAATCACTCCAGAGTGAACAAGAGGCACAGCAAGTCCAATCAATTGTATTGTATTTATAAATTTATAAACAACATTGACTAACACCAAAAATCCACTGAAGCATCTCTGTTGAGTGCATCAGCATATAATAATATAGCCAAACGACAACTGAAGGCCGCATCAAGTAATCCATCAAATGCCAAACCAATCACTCTGCACAGATGCAGGCGGGTGGCACCGGGTCATGCTGCTAATATCTTCACCATATACACCTCTGCATCCAGGGTCTGAATGTACATCAACATCAACATAGTCATCACCACCAGTATGATCATCATGAGAAGTGTGCAGACACACTGTAGCAGACAAGTGCAATCTCAAGCATGGTTAACCAAAAGATATTGTAGCTAAAAATATCCACATGATTCAGCGATTTCAAGGTGTATCTTGTTGGAAGAAATTTGATCATCAGAGAAACATTGGCAGTTGGTTCTATTCCCTAGGGAAAGCCGCATCTAATACTCGATATCCCATGACAGTTGTGGGCTGGAGCTCTGCCATGAGACTAGGTGTGTAAAAATTGGCTTTTGGCAAACCGATCCTTGGTTGTAAAAATCCGATTTAAAACAGACTATTGACTTTTGTATTGGCCTTAGTGAAAATCCGCTTTTCTCGGCATAAACAAAGATGGCGGCTGCTGGGAGTCATTGCATTTGACGACGTTTTTGAGGCTAAAATGTGTCAAAAGGTTCTGTAATTAATTCGTCTTGTTGGCTGACAGCGAAGTTTATTTCTGTTTTCATTTTTGCCATCACAAAATGCCAAAATTTGATGAAATGTACTGCTATGGACAAGGCTCACAAACTTTAAAATACTCAAAGAAACACCTCGTAAAAACAGGACCTTGACAGAAGGTAGTTCTCAACACTGCTACCAAGAATAGAATAACATAACACGCTTCTCGTATACATTTGTACTTCTCAATTTTCAACTACTCATGTAATACTATATTGTAATACTGTACATTGTAACATACATGTATGCCTGCATGCAGATATTTATACAGTGCCTCCTCTTCAGTACCTATCACAAGTAACTGACTATCATCCCGTTGTGCTTCACTCAAAACATCCTCTGACTCTCCAGGGTCATGCATGTCAGCAGTTTCTAGCAGCACATAAACAAGTGTGTTACCTTCTTTAACTACTGTTGACAAGGACAGATGATAAATTATTGAATGCACCAAACCTTACTCAATGGTACAGGCCGACACTGAAACTTCACGTACCTGCAACCAGTTAACCAAACACTAGCTGGTCACAAACCAACCAATACCCTCCGTAAGTTCATACTTAAAGCTGATCTCAACACTCTGGATACCATTTGTCTTGGATATCTTGAACACTTAAAATCTGAGCCTTCAATGAGAGTCTTCTAAGTATACGATTGCCCAGGCTAACCTTAGCAACCAAATCAATGCTTATAAAGACGATTTCTCCCAACACCGTGAAAACTACTCCAGCACCTTAAACACGATTTAACATACCTCTAATCGCTGTTGTACATAATTTCTGTTAGCCATATTTGGCGCTAACAAAAATTTTCATGCTAGCCAAAAACCTTAAACAGGTAAAAGCAAAACCTTAAACAGACTTCAATTTCTGCCGAAAAAGCATTAACATGGAAAAATTTCTTATATCTATTGTCCAGGAATGATCACAATTCTATCTGGTCATAGAGAATCTGCTTCATTACCATACAAGTCATGTCCACAGCAGCATTGTCTCCTATTACTAGACATGAATTAACAAAATGTTAACAGGTCACGATAGCCATAGCCTGACAACAAGTTCATTGATTCATCTGTACAGTTTTATGAGCACTGCAACCAGCATGATATTTGCGATAAAATCAAACAAAACACGGATCAACATAAATCAAAATAAACAGCAAAAACATAAAAACTCACAGAACTCAACAATTTCTATTTTCACAGCAGACTGTAGTCATATGCATATATGTGGGACACATTTAATAGCCAATTGCAGGTTAGAGCTTCTGCCTTGTAGCATCCAAGGAGAGAAAAGGTTTGAACACATGCGAGTCCTCTGCAAGGACCTTAAGCAAGTCTTCACTATTGCCTAGCCCACTGACTGATGCTTGATCATTATATAACTGGTGTTTAATAAATATTCAATAATAATAATAATATTTAATAATATTTAATAATAATGTGTATACACACAACAGCATCAATTTTTAAGAACACAAGTGCAGTATTTCGATCAACCCTGAGCTACAAAAGGTTAATCGTGCTTCAAACTGACCAAGGCAGAGAGCTGAATCTAAACAACATGTATTAATAAATTACCTTGACCTCTTCTCATCTAACCTTTGCAAATTGCACTACAACTGATCACTACTCCATTGACTTTCATAGCACAAAGTATTAATCAATAGTTTCTCCAAATGAACTCATAGTCAGAAACTTTCAAATAAAAAAGCCTGATAGACACCTGGCAGTTGAGGAAGATCAGAAATCAAATGGTGGAAATGTGGAGTGATTGCACAGCCATCTTCAGAACCAAATTCCGAGTCTTCTATAATATCACTATTTAGGAAAGTTCACAATCACAGTCTACACAAATAATCCCTTGGATTTATCTTGTCGAAGTCCAAGAGGTTAGAGGCGAGAAGACTGACAACAAAGGTTAAACAACAAGTATCAAAAAGAAGAGTTTTGAGTTTAAACCATGTTCAGAGAATCAGAAAAGTGACAAAGCTGTCTAGCAACTACAAAGGATTCAGACCAAAACTTCAATAACAGAAATGTTCATTGATTGATGCTTATTTATTAGATACTGACATCAAATAAATACAGAAATAAGAGAAGTTCTACGCTACTCACCAGACCCTGAAACTTAAACGAGTCGTAGACACTTCGAAGCATGAGCCAGAACGGCCAGAGATACTCAAAACGAAAATCCAGAATGAAGTCGGCCAGCAGCACAAGCGCCCAGACAAGGAAGAATTTCAGGTACAAGAAAATGCTGTCAACAAAAGAAATTATAAATGACAACTTACAACAATCAGGCCAAGGTACACATGCAGTCACGCACATATGTATAACTGCATGTATGTATATATGTATGTATGCGCATAAGTATGAATGAATAAGTATCGTACTGTATCATATCGTATGAGAATTTATAAAGCACCTCTTACAGTACTAACCATTTAGAGGCGTTCTCTGCATGATAGTCCTAAGGAAATAAGAAAGTTTTCAAGCAGCGATGGACTGACGAGGGGTGGCATGTATGTATTTCTTCTGCCATATGCGATTCATCTATCTAGCTATTTATCCATGAAATTATATAGCGCCCCCTTCAAGATAACCATTCACAAGTGCTCCTGACCCATTCATCGCCAAAGAGAAATACCTTCAGTAGTTTATAAAAAGAGCTAGAAAGGTCTCCCAGGATTGAATGCAGGTTCATGCACGCTAGTTGCAGACATCATCGTCTGTCAGATGAAGAGCCAACTGCCAACTGCAAATAATGCATTATTTATTCAGTTTACCCTCAGGCGCTCACTTTTAAATGATTTAGGTTGCTAAATCATCAAAACATCCAAGCACTTAAATGTATGCTGAACCAAAAATGCATTAGGTAATTACTTTACAGAGATCCAGATTATAACAGACAATGCATCAACTGCAGGCCTCTGTAATCGTAATCACTAATTTATGTAGCAACACCTTTAAAACAGAAACAAATCAATGGTGCTCACTGCTCAGACTCTGATAGAAAAACTACATGACTTGATGGTTAATGAAAAATAAGGTCAAGAAGGTCAAGCTTCTGAGCTGTCAAACTATCACTTAAATGTCAGCTGAACATTGCAACCTGTGTAGTAGCTGTGCATGGTTTTCACCCAAAATTAAAGCACTCTTCTTCCAAAAATCCTATCCTGACTTATCATTATCTCCTTATCGCACTCATTGCTTCAACTCTAAACACCATTCATCACAGCTGCCTCGTCATCTGCCCACCTGACATCCAGGACTTGACCGGGACTGTATTCTGGCCCATTGGTATTGTTTTGACTGAGCACCTGTCAATAAGTCAGTTTCAATGACAAAACTTGTTCACAATAGATACAAATCCTGACATTATGATTACGTTTTAATTAGGGCTGCCAACTTTTGATTTTGCCATTCCGGGACGCCTTCAAGGCCTCAGCCACTCGATGTGCCATTACCAATTTACACAATACCGTACACAGAAGCGCATAATGTAACAAAAGTTGTGTCAGCCCAGTGTAGAATCTACATCTAGGCCTACAATCTACTAAAAAGTCCTTAATAATTTCAGACAAATCATCAAAAGACATAATTTTATAGCCTAAATTTAACCTTCGAGTGCCTCGACCGGACCCCAGGCCCGTTTTTTCCAGATAACTTTTTAACGGCTATAGATATGCCAAAATGCTTTTAGGTATTCCTAGAGCAACCATTTGGGCATCGAATGGTATATTTTGCGTGAGTATTGTCCAACCCTGTACCCCACAACCACATCGTATACTAAGGGTACCGCAAGATTTGCTGCTATTCCTTTGGTAAATGACGCAAGCAAGCATTATACTGTGTATCATGAGATTTGTACACTATTATTTTGCACCAGGTGGTGCTATTGTGATATAAGATACATCAGTCGACTGAAAATTCATTTTGGATTACATAGAACTAAATTCTGTTATGATATTCCAATCCCTTCTCAAGATTTTAGCATGAAAACGATAGACTTCCTTCGGTAAATGACGCAAGCAAGCATAAAATGTGTATCAAGAGATTTTACACTATTATTTTACACCAGGTGGTGTTATTGTGGTATAAGATACATCAATCGATTGCAAATTCATCTGGGAATACATAGAACTTAATTCTGTAACGATATTCCAATCCCTTCTCAAGATATTACCATAAAAACGCTGGGGTCCGCGCGGACCCCCCTTGGGCCTTCGTGTACCAAAAAATACCTTGGGCACTCGAGTGTTAAGACTAGAATCAACCTGAAGAAGAAACATTTCAAACTTCAGTCACCTAGGCTCACCAGAGTAAGAATTAGACATCTATGAGCCCAAATTGAGGGAAGTTGGTAGGTAGGCCGTAGATTCATAAGTCTGCAACCGGAGAGCAGAATTTATATTAAACTTAGATGGCCACAAAGTCGCAGAAATCAGCACATGTCATGCTAACTGTTGTGCTTTAATAAGGTCGGTGAACTCTCGGTGCTCAAGTAGGCTAATTGCGATTATTAGACAACAGATCGTTCATAATGCTGAACACTCTCTCGCAAAAAAGCATTAAAACTGGACATAAAATGCCAAACTGAACAGTGATTTGTAAAGTTTTGAAGACTTTAACTCCCGATTTCAGCCAACAATGTAATGTATAGGTCTGACAGAGAGCAGAACGTAAAATCATCGTACAAATGGCTGATTTTAGTAAGAAAAAAATCAATAGAAACAATAATTGTGCTAAGTGGATCTGGGCCAAATTCCGGGACAATTTGAGATCAATCCGGGACACGGGACGCACAGGGTCGATTCCGGGACTGTCCCGGCGAATCCGGGACGGTTGGCAGCCCTAGTTTTAATAAATCACATTTGTTGTTGCCAGGTTGTGGTTTTTAATCTTCAACTGATATAGCTCCTCTTCAAGAGAAATTCCACTGAGGTGCCTTCAAATTTATACTTTAAACCAGAGCTGAACGGAATTTTTTTTAATTTGCACAGGCAATCTATTTCAGAGGTGTCAGTCATGCACTACATTGTGCTATTAGTAAAAAAAAGAGTGCACAGTGTTGCCCCTTGCATTCAATGCCAAAGCAATTACTGAATTTGGGAAGCTTAAAATTAATATTTATAAATCATACAAATGACACAATATTACTTCTAGTGCACAGCAAGAATTTGGCACTTCAACTACCGACAAGAAGCAGTGCAAAACATGCTAATGTTGTGCAAAAATGACCAAATGCAAACATCTGAATCCCCCAATTGACTAGCCCCTCTGATCCTATGGTAACTCGACCCGGACCACCACGGACTACTCTCACGGACAACCCTTCTAACGCAACTTAGCGCTCGTGAATAAGCTGGTGCCCTGCGCTTGGCTTTCGAGTGGCGCTTTAGAAATTTCGAGCTTACGATTACGATTAGCTACCCAGTGCTTTAACATAGCACCGCCATATTGAAAGCTAGTGCTGGAAAACCGGCGTTAGTTTGCAATTGGATGCTATCCGAGTGCTACTAATGCGCTGCAACAGCGCAGCTACGCCATTACGAATGCTGGTCGGGAGTTAATCGAAATGCATTCAAAGGGTTACGAATGTGGGCACGATGGAAGATTACCTCGCGTAAATGCCGTCGGATATCTTGCCTCGCTTCAACGGGCGCCTTGGAGGCGGCTTGCCACAGTCGGCGGCAGCATTCCGTCTCTTCATATTCCACAGAATTCCGGGGTAAATATGGCGAGGGTTCAAACGGGGTAAAATGAAGAAAACAACGCAGCAGAATCTGGCTATAAAGCAGACGACGATGCTAAGATGTTGGCCTTCTTTGTGCTTCCTTCTTCCGTCTCTGTCTCTGTGCGTCTGTCTCCCTCCGTGTCGCTGTATCACTGCATCTCTGTCTCTGCCTCTGCTCTGTTTTCGTCAGGCACAGACTCGGAAACAGTAGAGGGCGGAGCGTAGGTCGGGCCCAGCGGCGCTGATTGAGGCTACATGCTCGCATCTGCGGCTACGCTTTCTGGAACTAATTATTATTATCACAGGCCTAACTGCTGTATAATTTGTGTTCGAATAATTATTTCTAATTATTATTTTTCCTGGAACCGTTAAATAAACTATTAGACAAGCTTGTTTTCGTTAGTTTATTCAGTGCATTTAAGTAAGGCGCGCTGAAGAGATTCAAATGAGGTCTTGTTTACAATTATGTAGTTGGGAAGCATTTAAATTAGGGTTCATTTTAAACAATTGCCCTGTGATTCATAATTAGTATCGATTAGTATCCTCACGTGTTTACTATTCTTGGAAAGTGGTGTAGGATAATGCTAATGCTGCGCGAATGCGGTACGCTGCCCCTCAAGTATTATGCCAGGTTGAATCTGGCTTCTGACATAATGATGCATGTATAAATGTCTACAGGTCGATGAGTGGTGGGGTACGGTAGTTGATTATTGGAGCACTGAACATGTAGCGCGAACAGTTCGGGTTCGAAGCTGCACGCAGACAAAACGTGTTGGGCCTATGGACCTCGAGCAAGCCTTTTGCCAACAATTATTTTCCAAATTATAGGATTTATCTTTCTTAACCGTAAACCAGAGTGACTGTGTGACAAAATTTAAACAAAAGACAAACGAAAAGCAACATTTGTTATATAATAGAACAATTCGATTTTATTAATTAATAGGGGGCACTGACTTAATTACTGAAAGGTAAATTTTACAAGTATCACTGAGACAGAAGTTTTACATGGATATCCACGAGACTCGCGGCTTTTGAAACGATGCAAACCATGTAAACAAACCTTCTTCCTAAATGTATTCTTTTAGCAGAATACATTTAGTCAGATTATAAAATGTCTTAAGGCAACTCTGATGTTATTCTTTTAGATGAGATGTATTGTGGCGAATAATCATTATTAGACAATGGCAACTCGGCAGGAGTATGATGTCAGCAGTCAAGCAGCTTATCAAACGTTGCGTGAATTGACAACGTTTTTGGCGAAGTACAGTTTTATCTATAACTTCAAAGTTACAGAATTCTTCCGCCAGCGGATTTGGGAGAAATTTCCAACTGAGGTAAACCTTCCTGAATTGTAACAAAACTTCGCGAATGCATGTTATGTTCTTTCAACAGGCATATTCCTGGATGGGCACCCGCAGATATTTTGCAGAGGGGCAAAACGCGGTAATCCTTCACTTTAGGTAGTTTAATTATTTCACGCTTATTAACACGCTATATCATATATGTATTGGTGTTCTAAATATGTAGTCTATTGTTTGTCACTCCCTGTCGTCGTAATTTTTCGGATGAAAGTGTCATGCCTTAAATTGGAGCTGGATTGATTAAAATGTCTTGCCTTAAATTGGAAAGAAATGGAAGCTGGATTAAGGTATCTTTATATGTGAAGTGGAAGCTGGATCAAGGTATCTTTATATGTGAAGTGGAAGATGGATTAAGGTATTTATATCTCTAAAATGGAAGCTGGATGAAGAAGGTTCCTTATAGGTGAAATAGAAGCTGGATTGACGAAAATAACGTTTGAGAAATGCAAACCGGATTAATGATAAAACGCTTCATCCAGCTTCTAATTAAGATCTAAAATCCCTTGATCCCGCTTCCATTTCTTAAGCTTTTTATCATCCATCCAGCTACAACTTTGCCAAAAAATTCATCCATCCAGCTCCCAGTTAAGGAAGAACATTCTCATCCATCCACCTCCAATTTAATCAAAAAGATTTTAATGAATCCAGCTCCAATTTAAGCAAGCACATTTTAATCAATCTGAAGTTTTCTTACAGACAGTTTCAGACAATTGTCCCATGTGATTTTCAGCTGAAATAATTAAACTACCTAAAGTGAAGGATTACCCAAAACGCAATGGTCACGGTTGAATTTTTTGACAAGCTTGAAAAATGCAAAGCAGGAAACTAAAAACATGGGTATTTTGTGATAGAGATTTCTAACATAATTTCTCAGTTTCACTTTGTGTATCAGAAGTGCATGAGTGCGAAAAATTCGTTAAAGTTCAAAAGTAGTTGTTAAAAAATCGGTGTCCATTTTCCAGGATGGAAATGCCCCTACGAACGGGCACCCATAGTTCCCAGTGAGTGAGTGGAATAAAGCTAGTGGAGTGATGATATAGTACATTTGATATAAATTTGATTATATGAGGCTGTGCTTTATGAAAAACTCTTATGATGATAAATGATGTAGAAACTTTCTTGGTGGAGTAAAAATTGGCAAATTGATGCAGTTAATTAACTCATGACTGTTCTTGGCATTGATGTGAAATTGGTATCCAGTAGACACCTCATTTCATTTGCTTGAGTGTTACAGAAGTTACGACTGGTTTCATTATGCTTTTTTATGCTGAACAGATGCATGTCTGTTTCTAATTTCAGTGGATGCAACTGTTGACTGAGCTGTCCACTGATGATTTGAATTCTATACCTTACGGTCTTGTCAAGGTATTGTTTCTTATCATGATTATACTACCCTTGATCTTCTTAGCCTTGGGCATAATATGAGTGTGAAGGACCAGCACTCTCCTTTGCTTCCAAATCATGCAACTTATCTATATTAAGTGTATTTTCATTTGATAGCTGACTTCCCTAAGGGAACAAATTAAGCAGAAATCTTGAAACTTCTTTCTATTCTGTCTTGTATTTGAGCGTTAAGACCTGTGGATTGATAACTGAGGATGCTTATCAGTCCATTGCACCACAGTTCCTTTAAATCGTTCTTGAAAGATGCTGTATTCCAGTAAGCATTATTTTCTTAGGCTTCAAAGTTGGCAATGAACAAATCCCCAAGTTCCAAAGGACAAGTTAATAGCGGAACTGTGTTTTGCCTTCCATTTGATTTAGCGTAAGTACCACCTTTGAGGCACCAAGGTTTATGCTGCCCTGATCTTATGTCCATGTCACTGAAATTAGTCCATTGCCTAAGAGTAGGAAATTAGTTCCACTCTTTGTAACCATCTTCAAAATTGGAAGACTTTACTTCCTGTGAATGATGCTCAGTCCAAATATTTGCTTGATTTATTATGCAATTGATCACTCCATTGTGTTCAATATTATATTAATAGTTTTAAGTAGTCATGCTTTTATTCTGTAGAAACTTCAATCTGTGTATTCAAACCTAAGCTTTCAGTTATATATGTCCAAATTGCCTTTTTATCGCTGTTTAATTCAATGTTTGTTCTAGGATGACCCTTGTTAGTGGGGTTTAAGCCCTTTCAGTACTCTGCTTTGAGCCAAACATTGTTTTGTAACCTATTATCTCAGTGAAACTCTTTTTCTTTCTTTTTCAATAAAAAAGTGTGGTTATGCCTATATATGCAAATGATGTGAAGGATTTTTACATCTGAACATTGTCGTGTTTTTCAAGGACGATTGGCCGTCATCATTCTCGTTGTTTCTTGAGGAAGCGCTGAGGCTTTCTTCTCTTCATTTGCCGCGGAAAGTCATGGTTCAGCCCGTCAAAGTAGTCGACAGTTGTCAGTTTGGTATGTCTCCAAAGAAACTCCATGAAGTGAGTCATTTGGTCGCCGCGATTGACGCTCTGTGTTGCAGATCAGACTGTAAATTCATCGTGGATATCGGTTCTGGACTGGTGAGTTTGAAATCTTAAATGTAATATTGTTATTTTCACTTTTCAATCTCGATGATTTGCATAAGCTTTGAGCATTTCGTCTTCCTGTTGTTTATGTAACTCATGATTCCATTTTGTAGTTTGTATCCATGGCTCATTTGTAAAGCAATGAATAACGATATGTGACTTATTTAACTTGCTGCAAATGAGTAAGCTTTGTAATAGCTTTAGACATTAATATACTGCAAATTACACTGCAGGTATATAAAGAAGTGTTGTATTGTATCTGACAATTTATAAAATGCTTCCTACAGCAGGAGCCTTTCAGAGGCACTCTTTCTGAAGTGCCAGAAAGGGATGCAAAATAATTTAGCTGCAAGTTCTGTTTTTGAGTTGAACCACATTCAGTTTAACAATAGTCATTGTTCATCATGAAATTTATAATACAAGGGATCAGCAAAAAAAAACTGACGCT
Source organism: Lumbricus terrestris (assembly GCA_949752735.1). Taxonomy (NCBI): domain Eukaryota; kingdom Metazoa; phylum Annelida; class Clitellata; order Crassiclitellata; family Lumbricidae; genus Lumbricus; species Lumbricus terrestris. The sequence continues at coordinate 67,699,168 of OX457038.1, forward strand.
CTGTGTTGCAGATCAATATTAATATTTTGGTTTTAAGATTGTTTCAATTTTCAGTTGGTTTCATGGCTATTGACATTTACTGAACGCTTCAGAGCTTAGTGCATGTTCTTGTTTTCAGGGCTATCTAGACTTAGTTCTGAGTAAACAATTGGGTTATGAGGTTCTTGGTCTTGAGAATCAGTCTGGTCGAGCATCTGGCGCTGGAAAAAGAGCGAACACTGCCTCCGAGAAGAAAGACATCTGTACGTTCCTAGCAAATGTTTTCCGTTTCGGTTACACAGCTTTACAAATTATGTGTTGCGTTAAGTCTTTATTATGTTTAGCATTTGATAATTGGTCTACTTCACAAGCGAGCACTATGTGTATGTAAGAAAATGGTCCGGTTAGGTCAGAGTTGCGTAAAAAATCAAATCAAACGGGTTCTGTAGTCAGAACAGGGTGATACTTTAGTTGATTAATATAGACTTGGACTTCTTTTCATGGCATCTTGTTTATTCATATGTGTTGTAGATTCAGGTTCTGGTTGCTTTATTTCAAAGCACTTTGAGCTGATGAACAGTGAAGACAGCATCCTGCAACTTGAAAGGATCATCAATGAAACATGGCCGTCAGGTTCAGTATTCACTTTGCAGTATAATATCACTATGTTGCACGCTCATAGTGCTCATGGATTCAATAAATATGTAGAGGTCGCCTAACTGATTTTAGTCTGTTGATAAGGTGTGTTATGGTCTATATCCCTCTCAAGATAGGAAGGTGCTCAATATAAATTTTATATGACATATTTGCACAACTGTGCAATTATTTGGGTCAGTGGGTTGTGCCCCATGACTATAAAATGAGCTATGTTGGAAAATCAGGCACAGAGGGAGTGGAAGCCTACACCATAGGCTGAGGCTAAGGAAAATGCTGTTAACACTTTGTGCCCATTTGAATTAGATTTAGAGAAGGCTCTTTTTCTTTGATGTAGGCCTTGCACATGTAACATTTGAGTGGCTATCTGAGTATCTGCACTTTATTATGTATTATTTTAAAGTATTTGTTACACATGCCAAGTTTTCATATAAGGCAATTTTTAGGTTAGCATGTCATTGTTAAGAACATGATTTCTTACAAACAAGCAAAATGGATGGACTTTTTAGATGTTCCATTACATACGTCTAATTGTGCTTTTATATTGGCAATAACTTAGCAAGATGCAATTTCAACCCACTGACCCAAATTGCAAATATGTCGTATAAAATTTATATTTATTTAATGATTGTAACGCTCAGATGAAAATTTATTACTACAATTTTAGTGACAACTACTTTCTGCAAATTATTTCGTTTTCTTATTTTATTGCCAATTCTAGATACGGGCAAATGTGACATCTGCTTGATTGGTTTGCATTGCTGTGGTGACCTGACGCCCGCCACCCTCAGAGCATTCACTCAGCTACCTCGTGCAAAATGTATCGTCTGCCTTGGCTGCTGTTATCATAGAATGCAACCATCAGGTACTGTTATTATTATTATTATTATTATTATCATTTCTTTCCCATGACATACATAATATGATCCCTCGGCATTGCAAAAATTAGGAGCGATAGTCTGCAATGGCCAGTTTTCGTTGCTGGTTAATTATTATTATTATTACTATTATTATTATTATCAGTAACTGTGCTTGTCATAATGTGTGTAAAATATCTTGATTACAAAATTTTGGTATTCACTGCATCTGTAATGCGAAGTTTGTTGACAAATGTTGATGACAGTTTCTCAGTTTGTGCATCGGATGATGTGATTGTAAATCTTTTCTGAAATTCTTGTCTCTGTTTTTGCCTTCAGTCATAACCAAGTGTTTAAAATTCTTGATTGTGTTCTCACATGGCCATATCGATAATAACTAATGGTGAAAAGCTTGATGCTGGTGACGTGATAAAATATGGTGAAGGGTGTGACGATGATAATGATGCCTATCATGTTTGGAAATTGAAACCTTATGGATATGTATGTGTGTATGTGCACTTGTTATAGCGCCCCTTCAAGATCTCTACTCAGAAGCGCTCCTGACTGCAGCGCAGACACTGAATAGGAGTTTCACGTCAAAGTGCCGAGCAATTGCGAGTGAATGACTTGCCTAAGGTCCCTACATGGTGGCTTGAGGTGGATTCGAACCTGCAACCCTCCGGCTGCAAGAAAACGAACATACCCACTACACCATTGCACCCCACAAATTATGTACAGAGACTTTACATGTGAGACAGTTTATGTGCACTTTAGACGATTATGATGTAAATAATTATATGTTTAAGCATTGCTTGCATATTATCGGTACATTGAAAAATGCGTGCGCATATTCTGATATGCTGCAGGTGAAGGATTTTCTCATTTTCCGTTGAGCACCAAACTGAAGACGGCTACGATGGAAAGAAATGTTGAAGGCGATGAGAAATGGCTTCTGACGAAATATGGTCTTCGATTGGCTGCTCAAGAAACAAGGTTCGGCTCCCAGCCTGAACAACTTTCAACTGATTTTGGTGTGGTGGTGGTGTTGTGGTGTCCAGCATGGTGGTGGTGGTGGTCTTGGTGATTGTAGTTGCAGTGGTCATAGTGGTTGTCATGGTGCAGCATTAAAACAGTACACAGTATTAGGCCTATAGTACTTAATAATTATAGTCATTATTCACAGTGTTACAAAAAGGGTGACTCTATATCGAAGAGTCATTATTCGCATATGTTATATCTCCACTTTAAAGTAATTAAAGGGTTTAGTTCAAATGGTAATCACTAAATCTAACAGGAAGCTTAGAGGTTCTACCACTCCGAGTAATAAATTTATTTATTTATTTCTCCTTTTCTATAGTGCCCTTTCAAGCTCTTTATTACAATCAGTTGATAGTTTTATGCTATTTAAATATATACTTAGAGCACATAGTCATCTTTCAGTGTATCCTAATGGGATTACTAGTTCAACCCCTGATCTGCCCTTGCAATGATGTCATTGAAAGTGATTCAATAACTTTGTGACATGACTGGGTAGACACACGTTGCATCAATCCTCATTGCAAACACTTTGACTGTCACCAGGAAGTAGAATTTTGTGATGATCTAAGTCTGGAAGGAAGCCAGAAGTCTTGCGATGCACGAGCGTCATGTCCAAGAACTTAGAATTCATCTTTTTACCGTACACTGTGGGTTATAGTAGCTTTCCTTTATTAAATATTGCAAGTAACTTTGTGTATGGACATTTGTATAAAATGCCTTTTAAGAGCTTAAAAGTGCCTCTCTCTGGAAGAGGCGCTGTATAAATTCTCGGAATGAACCTAATGAATGACCAGAACAATGGTGAACTACAAACAGTTAAAGATTGCAGTTTCTTTACATCATTGTCAAGTTGTGAATAATTTGCATTGATATGTTTGTTTTTATGAACATCAGGTCACGCTGGAGAAAGCAGACGAACGATGATCACGAGAATCACATCCGGAACGTCGCTTATCGAGCGCTTTTTGAATTGCATGGTACCATTCACTCTGTTTATTTTATAATAATGAAGATGAAGAAAGATGATGAAGGTGATGAAGGTAGTGGTCATGGTCTTAGTGGCCATTATGACTTGACAGCAACAATGATGATGATGATGATTGCCACTGTATGATAATGACGATGAAGAATAATGGTGGTGGTGATTTCAGAGCATTGGTATTTATAGTCATAGTGGCTACGTGAATACAATGATGATGATCATTCTGCTACTTGGCTGAAAGGCTATTGTCTTTAAGACAAGTTTACGTTTCCACCTGATATGCAAGTTGTGGATAATCTCTGCATAAATATTCATATCGGGCAAATAGATCAATAACGATCAATTGTTCTAGCAATTTGACAACCATAATATAGTTTACAGATACCATGGGCGGAGACCTAGGGGGGGACGGTCCCCTCCAATAAAAGTGTTGGGGGGGACGGTCCATGCATTTGTCCCCCCAATCGTTGAAAAAAAGGTCATCAACTTTTTTGGCGGCGAAAATAGAAAATTTCGTTGAGATTTGGCCGGATGACTAAAAAAAGGTCATCAACTTTTTTTTGTGGCGAGAATAACATTTTTTTCGAGATTTCGCCAATCGCCAGAAATTTTTTGGAAAATCTCGCGTCTTTTCGTCCCCCCAATTCTCGGCCCAGGTCTCCGCCTATGACAGATACCACAGTATTTATCTAGTACTCCACACAAATTTTCTGATGAGTGATGAACTATTCCAAAGAATTTTCTTCTTTGATCGCAGTTTAATTAAGAATTAATAAATTGGTCATTAATGGTGCTATAGAAGTTAATTAGAGTGTGTACCAGTGATATTGAGGTTGTGACATATTCTTCATTCCAGGTGAACTGTCTTTCAAGAAGCAACGACGAAAGCTGGTAACAAAGAATGGCCGTTCAGACTTCGAAAGCTATGTGGACGAGATCATGAAACGAACAACTCTCACAGGCAAGAACGTTGATTAAGGAATTAAGCGAATATTGATTTAATTAGTTATTCATTTGTTACATGTATGCATTCATACATACTGCAACACATCTTTTTATCCATACTTACATCAATCTATTCATCCATACATCTATCCACACATTCATCTTCCAAACATGCATCCTTCCATCCAAATAATATATGTCTGTCCATTCATCTATCTATCCATATGTCCATTCATCTGTCCATAGATGTAAAAACGATGAAAATTAAAAAAAACGGAAAAAAGGTCGGGTTTTTTGAAAAAATTAAAAACGACAAAAACGATAAAAAAAAACGGAAACGGAAAATAATTTGCCTTTGTTACATCTGAAACTTCATTTTAAGCTTAAAACCTTGCTTATACAATTTTATCTTAATTTGCAAATAACAAAACTTTATTATTAGGCCAAAATTAATTGGTATAAGTAACAATAACCTAACAGTTATTTTTTTCTTATAACTTTGGTTTGATAGGAAATTCAGAAAAATTAAAGGTAGTGAAATCTTTTCAAATTTAAATTGTAAACATAAGTTCACATAAGTTCATGCTGATCGACATAATGCAATTAAAATCTAATCAGAAGCAAAGACCATAGATGTGTACTAAATTATATATTGTACATTTGTACCTAAAATTGTTACTTATAAATATTAATTATAGGCCCTTGGAAGAATTTTATATCAAAATAACTCATACAAATTTCATTTCTTGTAGGGACCTACTACATGTATTTCTCAAATGATGACTTAAACAATTACATAATGACACTATAGTTAGCTGAATCCTTGAGAGTAGGGTGAAAACGTATGGAATATCAGACAAAAAATGAAATTAAGGTAAATAATAATAGATGTATCTAAATAAAGTAACATAAAAAATAAAAAACGATGCGAAAAATAAAAAAACGAGAGAATAAAAAACGGAAAATACTGGTTTTTGCAACTATGCATCTATCCATCCATATTTCCATTCATCCGTCTATCCATTCGTATGTATACTTCGGCAACTAGACACTGCTAAGAATAGACCTTTTAATTATTTTCTATGTTTATAAAACGGGACGTATCATATGCACGTGACGTACCAGACAATTATGCATGAACAACAGCCCACGGCTATTGCATGGGATTTGTGGAGCCAGCTGAAACTGCAATTGTTCAGTCATATACCCAACAATGCTACCATATAAACCATCATAATACGCAAGAATTATTCCATTGTTCATTGAGAATGACATATCTGTCTGCCCTGTAGTGTGTTGTTTGCATAAACGTTGTTGTTGTTGTTTGCGTAAACGTAGTTGTTGTTTGCGTAAATGTAGTTGTTGTTGTTTGCGTAAACGTAGTTGTTGTTTGCGTAAATGTAGTTGTTGTTTGCATAAATGTAGTTGTTGTTTGCGCAAATGTAGTTGTTATTTGCTTGTAACAGACTCTGTTGATGTAAAAGATCATCTGCTCCAGCTTTACAAAGATTATGAGCCGTATTTTGTTTACATCGAGCCAGTAACTGTAAGTCTTGAGCGGAAATTTCTATAAACTACATTCGTTTATCAATTTTCAACTATTTTACATCTTGTTGTTTTAAATAACTCTGATTGCAATGCTTCAATCTTGTTGTAGTAGTGCTGTAAGTACGGGCTGTACTATTTTATAGAAGGAATGACAAAAATTTAATTTTATAGACAGTTTTTACCCTAGGTCTGGGGTAAAATTATTTTAATATGTACAATTTGTATATTTAGCAATATTTAATGAGAAACTCTTAATCCAAAGGTAGAATTGATCCATCAGTATTTTTTAAGTGCCAGGTAAATTTATGAACCTGTCAGGAATGGCTGATAAATATATTTTACTCTTATTTAATATAATTTAATTTTAAAATTTCAGAATGGCACCAAATTTTAAAATTGCACCTAATTTTGGATCTTTTTAGATGCTTCAAGTGATCCTGCAGCCAATTGTGGAAGCTCTTGTCGTGTCGGATAGAGTTGAGTTCGTGAGAGAAGCCGGATTCCATTGCGATGTTCTGGCCATGTTTGATGACTGTATTTCCCCACGAAACTGTGCAATCGTCGCCTCCAGGGACTCTTCCACCATCGGCTGTCTCTTCCCTCCCCAACTGACCTCGTGAACTTGCCCTGACCCAGTATTTATTGGGTCAGTGCTCTGCATGCGTGAGGATCTCTGCTAATCATGATCGCAGAACACGCCCACTTGAAATGCTATTGGAGAGATGAACGCTCATGCAATATTCATGAAGCGTCCGTATGCGTCTCTTTGTTAGCGGATTGGACCGTTAGACACACCCACTTGACGTGCAATTGGTTGATGATCTCTTCATGAATATTCATCAGTTTTCCTTTCAAGTAAATTGATCAATCAGTGTTGAACAATTTTCTATCCATGGATAATAAGGTTGCAGTACTGAACACAGATTGAAGGGAATTCAGTGAGCATTGACTGAATAGTTTCTTTATTAGGAGCACTGTGTATTGTTGAGGATTGGTGCATCAGAAGGTTTTGTGTTTTCTTCGAGTAAACTACTAATTTATCAACTCATGCATAACTCGGAGTATTGGAGGATGGTGCGAGATGGCATGTCGTCGTGGAAACTCAATGGCAAGTTGTCGTTGGGTCCGGTGGCTGAGGCTGTGTCGAAGAGGAACCGACTGCCACTTACAGTTACCTCGACGACAAAGGAAGGTATGACTTAATTGTCACTTTGTTGCTGATTGGATGGTCATTTAGAAATGCAACTGGATTGACCTCTGTGCCTGAGATTTGAATCCTGGTGATTCAGTTTGAATGGCAGTATATATATATATATATATATATATATATATATATAAATTATCAGTGTTTAAAATGCAGCTTTATTTTCAATTTCTGCAAAGCTGTTTCGTTCAATACTCAATTTAGGACTGAAACAATGTGATCCTGGTGTCTGCTTGTTTCTGATTTAATCAAGCGCAGTCCACCACAACCGTCTCCCCTTTCACCTGCCACACCTTTGAATATATAGACATAGGGCTGATCCTTATAACCTTTGCCCTCAACGCTTACCTATAGCTGGACCTACATAGGATCACTTTTCCCATATATTCAAGACCCAAATATGTCTAATCAGATACTTTTGGATATGCTGGCAGAGGTTTGAGCCTGTGATTTGGCTGATAGCCGCAACTTATACCATGTCAGCATCACCTGGTGCATTAAATGGAACCTTTAGGGCTCTGTATAAGCCAGTGCTAGTTCCAAGCCTGGATAAATGAGAAGGGCGTCGCTAGTGTCTTTGTTACCACACAGTGACGTTAGACTGCAATTACTACCGGTACCCGGTGTTGTGGCATGATTTTGCCCAAGTCGATAGCTGTCTTCTTGGTCGTTGAAGAAAACCGGAGAATGATTGGTTACGACTATAAAAATATATGAAGGTGTAAGATTTGTAGAAAAAATGTGGAGCTTCCTCAGATTTGAATCCATCTGGTGTTGGAATGTGCACAGAAGTCTTTAGTGTACATAGATGCAGTCCTGTGAAAGACCAGCGAGTGGTCGAACCCTTTCAATCCCACCCTTCAATTCTCACCATGACTATTTCTAATGATCTCTCTCTGTTTAGGTGCTTTGAAGACCGCTGCTTTCGGACCTGGATGCTTTGGTTTGCCAATGCGATGTCCATCTTCTGAGTCATCGTCGTCTGCTGTCTTTCGTGCTGGCGGCGGATTTGGTCCATCGGTCGTCGAAACGAGTCAGTTCAACCGGAACATGTTCACCGTCTGTGACTACGGAACCAGGACTAATGGTCCAGGTATGTGTTGAAATGTTAATTGGGTGATAATTGGCGAATGGCTAAGGAATTGGCGTATGTAATATATGGATGTCCCCTTAACCACTGCATTTACCTGCATGGGGACCAACTGCCCAACTTTACTTAAACATGTAGAGATCCAACATTGTCAGAAACTATCAGCAGTAGGCCACTATGTTCAAGTCAGCCACATTGATGTCGATAAAAACGAGCGTATACTATAGCTCGTCTTGGAATGTTTTGCAGGTGCAGCTGGTGGTGGTCAGATTCAACTATGGCAGTTCCTGCTCGAACTTCTCTCTGACGTTTCAAATTCCGCGTTTATCGCTTGGGAATCGGATCCACATTTCGAGACAGCAGCGGCTAGATACTTTGGAGGCGATTCCACCGCTGCTGCCGGTCAATTCAAGCTCGTTGACCCGGACGAGGTGGCCCGGCGCTGGGGCCGACGCAAAGGCAAACCGAACATGAACTACGACAAACTGAGCCGAGCCCTGCGGTACTACTACGACAAGAACATCCTGACGAAGGTCCATGGCAAGAGGCATGTCTACCGGTTTCACGTCTTCCCTGATGAGACCGTCCTTCTGCAGCCGACCGCACGCGGCTTTGGATGCAATGCCACTGCGCCCACCAAGGCCCGGGCCAGAGCGTCAGAGGTGGAGACCGATGATGATGGGTGTTGCCGTCATTTGCGTCGACGTCATCATCTCATGGAGACGACGTCATCAGTTACGAGATTCGTGTCCGGGTACGGAGGCGTCACCGATGACGTCACACCATCGTCATCCTCTTTTTTCCAGTGCAGTTCAGCGATCGGAGGCGGTTGCTATGGACACCGTCGAAGTGACGCATGGTTACCGTGACAACTGCAACTGTATCATGGGCCATGGGCGCTCGCAGATGCATTGCAGAAGGGGCAAAACACAATGGTTGCTGTTAATATTTTAGCAAGAGCTTGAGAAATGCAAAGCAGGAAATTATGAACATGGATATTTTTCATGGTGGTTTCTAAATTAAAATCTCTTAGCTTCATTGTGTGAATCATTAGTAGGTCTATCATTAGTACCCTAGTGAATTTTTTTCAAAAACCAAGAAGTAGCTTTTAAAAAAATAGGTGGCAATTTCCTGGGGGCACATGCCTCTCTTGCCACTGCGCATGGAACTGTATAGTATATCCGTATATGTATGCTGCGTATGGACCACCAACAAAGTAGGCCTACTGAGGTAGGCCTAGGCTTACTGCTACGCTAAGAATTGCCATGCTTGTAGTTTATGCTATTGACTGACCCCTGTGTTTCTTGCTGGCGAATAAACCTACACATTACAGCTCCGTTGTGCTAAGTTTTTTTTATACTATAATACTAGCTTTAAAAGTCTACATTTTTAAAAATTTCAGCCAATGTGAAATCGTGCTTAAAACTTTATATTTAACGTAAGATTTTTGACAAATGTAAACAAATAGAAAAGTGTAGACCCCTGTTGCTCAAAATTATTACAACCTGCATAGTGCATACGTTAATTTCGGACAGCTCGTAACCAGATTAATTTTTTAGTGTGTTCAAAGGCTACAAAGCTGGTCCAGATAAATATATATGCTGACCATCGGCCTACTGTTCTCCTGCTTCAATACCTATGCTTTCCATTGGCAACAACGATAATAGGCCTATAGACTTCTTGCTGCTGTTTTGGCCACAACTAGGATTTTTCGTTGGCGGGGGCGGCTTAAGCCTTGAGCATGACGAGTGCGGTAGCAGGAGTGGTGCCGGGGGGCATACAACGGCGCTTGATTTATTTTGGGGAGGGGCTTCTGCCCAACGCTAGTTACGTCCCTGCTCCTGTTTCCGGTGTTCTATGCTTATAGATTACGTTCTGTTGATGGACTGACTGACGTATTCTAAGATGGAGGATGCGCACATGAAGCAATAAACAGATGTTTGAGATGAAAACCGGATGGAAGTAATCGCCGAATAAGTTTTCGATAAGAGTCGTCGCGAAATTGACGCCGCAGCGCCGGACAAAAGAGCGCGAGAAGGCAGACGACAGCGTTCGTCGTTTGACGCCATTGTTATTCAATTTCGTCGGTCGTCTGCTCTTCGACGACAAAGCAGACGACGACCGCGGGAAGAAGAAGAGAGTCGACGATGAACGAGACGGGTCGCTTCGGATATCCTATTCATATTCTGCTGAGGTCGTGGTTGATTGGGTAGCCTACGCCCCAGGTTTTCGATGGGGTGTTGATAGCGGGTGAGTGTCGATTTTTCTGGTGTCCAGCAGGTCACCGATTGGCTGATCCGTTCGGCCATTTTGAATTTTGATTAATTTGATGCTGCTTATTTAACGATCAGTGTTTAATCTAGTCCTCTGCTTGGGGGGGGGGGCCCGGGGTCAGGTTTCTGGGTGGTGGGGGTGCAAACGGGTGAGCGGGCGGACGACAACCGAGGCGGACAGCGGCGATGCCCTTTTCCAGTTCTATTTTCTGATGACCTTTTTAGTAGGCCTATAGCCAAGGATTCTATATTTAGTGTATAAATAGTCGTTGGCCTATAGCCTAGCCCATATCGTCATTTAACCGTTTATTGCTTTATTTGCGTGTGAGTGTATAAATTGAATGCCCCAAAACAGTACACCTCCATAAATAATTATGACCTTTGGGGCAACACCGAGAACATAGGCCTACCTCAAGTCAAGCGGAAATATAGGGTCTACAGTGATCATTCAACAAAGATGTTACGTAATTTAAGTCGTTAAACCTGAATTATAATAGTACAATAATAGCCTATCCGTGATATCATCTTCATTTACAAAGACATGAATCGATGCTCGATTAAAATCTCATCACAGCCTAAACTCATAATCCAAATGCAGAAGTTAAGAAAACCTTGACAGACTGAAGAAAGTCATGAGGCGACCACGGGAAAGCAAGTTGAAGGAGATCAGACTAAAGTTCAAACAGATAGAGGGATAAATAGAGAAAACAGTTATAGGCAAACAGAAATAGCAGGATGGAAGGAGAAACTGCAAAAGCAGAAGCGTTGATCGTCTGATCGATATCATGATCTGCATTCCAATAGGCTATTATAATTAGCTTTAGCATATCCTTACACGACATGGCATTTTATCAGCTACATCCAATAGGCATAAGACTTACATCGGATACGCCTCACAGTGGCATAGCCAGGAATTTCTGATGGGGGGGGGGGGGGGGGGGTTGAGGGTTTTATGGCCTGGCCGGATGCCCTTTCTGACACTAACCCAACAGTATTACAGTAAATAAGATACGGTGTCGCAATAGTATTGCTCTTAAGGAGGTGAAAGATAAGCAAAATTTCTAATACAACTCTATAAACTCCTTAGAAGCTTCAGGCGAAAGGTTTATTTAACCATAGAGCTCAAGCATCAAAACAATTCAATGACTGGCCACCTTTATGTAAACTGCCAACTATATGTTGATACTTGTTAACTAGTTACTATTTTACAGTAACTTGCTCCGTTTTATCCAAAGTAACAGTGTTAAAGAAAACAGAAAGATGTATTTACTTTGCATTACATTAACATCAACCAAAGTTCATGCCATCTAGATCAATTTTACGATGTCATAAATATTGTTAAGCATTTTATCTCAACCTTCAAATTCTTTGCTTCACTTGCATTAAAACAATCCATACATTTCCGTTTATGCTCAAGCCAGTTACGCTCGTGGTGGTGCTCCTGCCAATACAGGACCATAATCAACATAATGAGCTTCATCCACTTGCAAAATGTAGGCACAGAAATGAGAAGCTCATGTCACTAGCTCATATCATATGTACAGTGGCGGCGACCTCATTGGTCACGTCAGGTCATTTGACCTTCTATTTAAATCTTGACCTGTCTTATGAAGTTATGACTTGCCAAACAGTCTTTGGTACTTTTAATATCTTCTTAACATTTAATTTCTTCCTGGTGAATAACTCCCATGATGCTGACTGACCTTGACGTGACCTGCTGAAACTGTATAGCTGCATAAGTTAAGACTGTTTCACTGACGATGAAGCTTCTATGTTGTCTGTGGTAGTAGACAGGGTAACAACCAGATCATTCTCTGTTGGATTTAATAATAATGAAAATACTGATACATGCGATATAATAATTATTAATAATAATATTTCAAAATTAATCTTCCAATTTGTGGAAACGCAACAAATAAGGAATTGGTTGAGAAAACAAAATCACACAATGCTAACTTACTAAAACAATGCTTTACAGACATTAAACTTGTAAGGTTAAATTTACCAGTACTTAGGCAGTACGGCAGTACGCTTATATAATAATAATAATAACAGCGTCAGTCATCTCTGATGAAATAAGTATTTCAATTTTTACATCTCACCCTTCGCATAACCCCTTCATTCGCACGGAATCATTTCTACATTTTGTTAAAGAGCGTAAAATACAAATACTAAAATCGATTCTACAATGTGTAAATAATAAGTAAACAGAAAATAATAATTCAAACGACAAACAATTAAATCACAAAACAATGCAACCATTGATTCAGTCATTAACAAATTGAAAGAAATTCCATAAGTTACTGTTAACAAAAGCAAGATTCCATTTGTGGAAAAGCAACAAATAATGAATTTGATTGTGAAACGAATCACAAATTACTCTACATTTCTTTACAGCCATTAAACTTGTAAGATTAGATTTACCGGTAAGCTGATTGCTGATTATATATAATAAACGTACACACACACACACATATATATATATATTGCTATCACCTCATTTCATTCACCATTCAATTTATATAGGATATACAAACATATATACACACACATATACATTGCTATAAACCTCATTTTATGCACCGTTCAATTTATATAGAATATGCCTGTGTTACAACAGACATGTTTAGTCATCTTCTGCATTAAAATCATGTAATAGCAATACATGTAACAGCAATACACATTCCATTGGTAATTTAGCAATACAACACAAGCAATAACAATACTATGAAGTAATAATAATAGTTCCAAGTAGAATGTATTGCACCTTATAAAAAAAGCTTGAAACATACATCTAATATTCTATTAACCATTTCAGATATTATTTCTAACTTTTGAGGATTTTTTATATTTCTGATGACCCTTTCTACCAAGAATTAATTATTAATTATACGCTCTTGTATGTATGCTGCAGTAGACAAATTCTGACCAATTGTATTTCTTCAACAGGAATTCACACACTAAAGTCATGTTAAAACATAGTGTTAGGTTGCAGTACTCGTACGCAGCAGTTGTTGTGTAAGCCAGGGGGATATCCATATATTACGTACATAGGGAGGGTCACCGGATTTAAGCGATTTGCGTACGGTTGCGTATGGTGGGAAGGGGTCTTGACAAAATGTACGAATGCAAAAATAAATGTCTATTTATGATGTCCACATTAGATTATTTATAACTCTGCATTATCCTATAGTTTCCAGTGGTATTTTTTTAACATTATAATTAAATTCTGTTGTGATCTAAACAGCAAACCATAACGATTAACATATCTTAGCCAGCAAATATTATGTCTTAACAAAAAATGAATAGTAGCTTAGAGTAAAATAAATGTTTTATTGATGACTCTAGATAATTAAGAGAAGCTTATATGTACGTACATATTTCGTATCCACGAAATGTATGAGTTGCAACGGGGAAAGGGGTAAAAAATACGATTTTTTGCTTACGTAATATACATAATTATAGGTCTTAAAGTTCTATCGAAGGCTGTAATTTTGGGTAGAGTTAAACACCCAACCCCACTTTAACCAAAGTATCAATGAGTACGTGTCCTATTTTTCAACTGGAGCTGTTCACTTGCGCCTTTTCAGTTCCTCGAATCTTCTTGCGAGGTCGTCAAAGTCCACATCATCACCGCCAACAGAGGCGCCACCTAGGCTGTTTGATGGAACACTCGGCAGTCCAGGCACGTCGGGAAAGTTTGGGATGTCAGGCAGACGATTGATATCCGATCCATCTGCTCCGGAAGAAGGTTGTCTCTGTCCTGGTTGAACTGTAGGGTCTGAACACACACAAAATTTACATCACTTGTCAGCAGTCAAGTTCAGAAACAGGTATTCTGTAGAAACAATAGTATCTCAGAATTATAAATTAATTTTTTTATTGTATCTTCTTTCAGTGCTATTTTAATAACAGGACCACTAATTAATAGAATTTTAAGGAGCTCAAGGAAGAATTAAATGGGATGGATTGATTACATAAAGATATGGCCTGAATTATCATATGACTGATTGTTGAAAGAGACTGAAATAGAAGTGGATGGAGAATTGTCGGTCAGATCAACGACTGTTGAAGACAGGGCAAGACTCATAAACTTCAAGTCGTTTGGGGACATGTCTTATAATAATCAATCAATCAATCAATCAACCAATTAATCAATCAATCAATCAGAATTTAAATAGCACCCTTCAAGATAGCCACTCATAGGCGTCGTTCCCAGCCGAGATCAAGCGAAACAAAACAGTCTTCAACCGTTTGTGAAACTGAGAAGTGCTTAGTTTAAAAGAATTATTACGAATACTAAATGAACAACAAATGTTACATACACTGATTAGGTGAACTGACAACTTGTTCGTATGGCGGTAGGCTCTGCAAAATATAGAACATCATAAGCTGTAACTTGATGTACCAGTAAGATTTTCATATTTCATACTATACCCTTAGTAATATAACCAAACAACTTGTGCAACACTGCAATGTATTGCAATGCACAAGGCATCAGATAATGATCATTTCAATTAAATAATAACCTGTTGGGCAAGCCAGGTAGGTTGAATCAAAGAAGGGTAGCTATGGTAGGTGCACAGCTTGAAAAGACAATTTTTAACTTTACACCTGAACTACATTTACTATACTTGTTATTAATGTTTCTCCATAATCATACATTAAATATTATACAATGGCAAAATAAACTGCATCAAGGAAGACATGGTAACCATATAATTTATGAGGAAGGCTGGTGCACTACTACAAGGCGAACCAAGCAATCAATGCAACTATTACAAGTAGCAAGGTAATCCTTTGCATCAATGCATCTGAAAGATCATTGAAAGGAGCTATATAAATGTGAAGATAACACACAGAAAGCTGTTAACATAATTCCATTAGTCACTCATGGAAAGAAAAACGCTGAAAATGGGACAAGGTATTAGACAACTTTAAAATCCTTAATGCATGCATTACTCAAAGGTTTGGGTGAGCATTTTTTGCTTCAACTTTTGTAATTCTGTAACAATTCACAGCCTTAAATGATGAAACCTCTGATTGCAATTGGTTTGAGAAGCCCTGGCAAACATCAAGACAACACAAAACTTGAGTTATGATATGCAAATTTTCTAAAAGCCGAGTTCAAGTTTAGAGTTTTAAAGGCTTTTAAGCTGAGGTGTGCATCATCAATTAAACCTGATGCAACCTATGACACGTTGAAGTTGTATTTTGGTTGCAACAAGTATGGTAAGTACAGAGTAAGAAGTATGCAAGTATTTACAGGCAAGTAGTCGTCGTTGATCCACGACATCTGGGGATTCATTGGAGCTCGGCCAGCTGTTCCTGGTCCAGTCCTTGGTATGTCAGCGGAGTCCGTTGGATGACTGGGATGTGATGATGATGGAAGAATACCAGATGGAGGCCGGTAACCATCAGGAACTGGAGGAGGAAACTGTCCCTGGAAGCAGGAAAACGACATAAACTAAGTAGACAATATCTGTGCCACACAATAGCATTGTTCTTGTGCATCTCTATCTTATCCAATGATCTCTACTCAGCCATTGTCTTAAACATCAAGAATATTGATACACAGGTACATACACACATTCAAACTGGAAGCCCGTCTAAACCGTACTACTGAAACCTCAGCACTGTGCTTGAAGTGAGTTGCTGAAAACTGTCGAGAAGCATTTCATACATACTCACAATTAATCAAATATCACAGTCAATAGAAACCAAATAGTTACAGAAAATAACAAAAAATTCAGAGCATCAACTCAAAAGCAGTTACATTATCCATAGCTAAAAGTAAAACAATTACTCGTTAGATAAATCCTGATTACAATAAAACTGAATTTTACACATTTTGTCAAATTGCAGAAAACTGAGTTGAATATTCACCTCGGACGGCAAGACTGGTACTCCGCCTACCAGAGCTCCACTGTAATTTGCGTCGCTGCCTCCCGGTGTTTTGCTGTTACCTCCGGCAGATCCCATTCCACCTGCAAAACCCTTGGAGCCACCAGCCGCTCCTCCTCCTCCAGCAATATTCTCATACAAAGGATTACCATCGCTACAACTACTACTACTGACACCACCTGACCCTCCAAATGCACCACTGCCCGCCACACCCTGGCCACTGCTGACATAGCCTCCTCCAGTCCCACTATTTATGCCACCAGCCGTCGTTCCAAACGCACCACTTGCCCCAACGCTGGTACCACCTGAAGAACTATATCCAAATCCTGCCCCACTGGTATTACCACCACCAGGCTGACAGTAACCAAATCCTCCTCCACCACCACCACCAGGTCCAGGAAATCCATTGTTTGAACCACCTGGATGAAATCCACCACCACCTGCTCCAGGAAATCCGTTGTTTGAACCACCTGGATGGAATCCACCACTACCAGCTCCAGGTCCAGGAAATCCATTGTTTGAACCACCTGGATGGAACCCACCTCCTCCAGCTCCAGGAAATCCGTTGTTCGAACCACCCGGTTGAAACCCACCACTGCTACCACCACCACTGCCAGAGCCATACACCAATCCCAGGCTACCCACTGATCCAGGGATGGAAGGAAGCGGCTGACCTCCAGGTCCTCCTCCTCCTCCTCTTCCTCCTGCCGCCCGACCTGCTTCCATGGCTTTCATTTGAGCTGCAGTTGAACCGCTACTGCCCGTTCCAATGCCTGACGTTGCAGACAGGGCGTCAATTCCAAGGTCAATCAGATTGCTGGCCTCTGGTGGTTCACCCTGGAAGAAACACGCACTGTATATATGCATAGATGCATGTACTGACTATATGCATTTATAATATATATATATATATATATATAATTATATATATAATTGGACAAACCATTAGATCAACTATTCGGTCGAATAAGAATAAGAATAGTGTACAAAAAAAGGTCTAACGACAACATTCAAAATGTAAACGTTTCAAAAGTAAGCAAAAGTTCAGTAAATTTCATACATAAATTGCCAGTATACAGTTAACTAGATCTACGTGTAATTTGTGCGTATTTCTGCCAGTCTATAGCAGACGCATATCGATGGCCAACAGCACAAACGTCGTATCTGCAATTTTTTCAGAAAATCACTTTTTGACGCTATTCGATGCGTAAAATTATTCTTCACAGCCTAATAAAGGTCGTATGTACATACGATGAATATGCAGTAAGATATCGTTCAGAATCTGAATGTCGTATCTGCAAGTTAAGGTCACAAACGTCGTATCTGTCACAGATACGACATTTGTGCAGTAATTTCTTCCACAGATACGACATTTTTGCAGTAATTTCTGCCACATACGACATTTGTGCAGTAATTTCTGCCACATACGACATCTGTGCAGTAATTTCTGCCACATACGACATCTGTGCAGTAATTTCTGCCACACACAAAATTTGTGCATTTGGTGGGGAGGCTGAGCCCCTAGCCCCCTACCGCCGCCACTGTGTATGAAAAAGCAACATGCTTGTAACAGATAGTTTTGTTCTGTCGTCTTAAATGCTCTTGTTTTTGCGCATACGATGATCGTGCGGTTGTCCGTCAAAAATAATCTACTGCACAGATGTCGTATCTGACCTTTAATTACATTTTAAAAGCCTTTCATTATGCTGCTGCATAAAAGACACTGACAATGTCACTTGCTGAATCAAAATAAACATTTTGGCTATCTCACTTTTTATGAGAAAGGAACATGTATCTTGAAAAAAGGTTTTTTCTACTACCTGAAAAGTTTTGGTTTTTGCACATACGACGTTGGCCATCGATATGCAGAAACAGATGTCACGTGACCACTATTCGTATTCAGTCTGACAGTGACTATTCAACTGAATAGCAAATAAATATTTCACCAGCTTATCGGCCCCGAATTGAATACGAAGCTAATGTTCGGTATATCACTGCTTGAAAGAAATCCAGCCGCGCAATAGGAAACCAGTGTCAGTATTAAAAATTGATTAAACATAAATGAGGAAAGCTATTCCGTTAGCAGTACTTACCATCATCACCAACGGATCCGGCTCGAATGGTACTTTGTACGTTCGTGCAATCTCTATCATGTAATGCTCGACGAGCATTTTTGGTGGAGCTGCCAGACTCATCTTATGCACAACCTGAATCATAGATGAGAAACTAAATCAACTGCTCTCTTTAGGATATTTATTTTTCTGCACATATCTCTTCTCTCTTGTGCTTCAGGTTATGTCAAACAACAAAGAACTAATAAATATATTAAATACAATAAGACCGAACAAAACCACAACACGTATGTATGGCCGTGTAGGACCCTTAGCAAGTTCTTAACTCGCATTTGCTCAAACGCTTTGGCCTGAAACACCAATTCAGTGTCTGCACCGTAGTCGGTAACGCCTCTTAGTAGAAATCTTGAGGGGGTGCTATAAGAAGTGCTCGTACATACATATTGGTAATTTGGTAATCACAGCTAGGATATGGTTATAGACGTTTTGAAAAGTGTCAAAATGCTTATACCAACCTTTTCATTCACACTTTCAAAGGTATTGCGTCTACACATTTCACCGAACTCCTTTCCATATTTGATCGTAAGCTGATGAGCAACCTTCAAGACAAGCATAGAACAAATATAATAATAATAACGACAATTTATATGGTGTCATAATGTGGCCATACCGCTACAAAGGCGCCTCACAAACGGCTAAACAATTGTTGAAGTTCAGCTAAAACTAAGGCCTCCACTAAAATGTAATCAAATATTCCTAGAGTGGAATAAAAAATAATGGAGAGAGCAAGAAGCATTCATTGTACAAAGTGAAACCCTATTCTCTACCAACAATTTGTACAACACCGTTATAATAACAAACATGGAATCCAATCAACGGAACCAAGTCGCCAAATAAACGATTTGATTTAGAATTGATTTGAACACCCCTTAAAAAGTGACCAACCATACTATAACTGATCACAGGATTTGATCAGATCAGATGAGTTCTTAAGTGCTGTAATAGGCAGAGCAAATTTCTGTCCAGGGTAACTGCCTCTGTTGTCATAGACCCTGGTCAAATCTGATCCATCCATCAGATCAGATAAGTCAATGAAGAACAAAGTATATATATAAAATATATATGCTGAGGGTAAGAAAATTAAGTCATCACTGAGCACTTCAACGCTGCCGATGCCCCTCAAGTCCCGGGCTGAAAGTGGCTTAGAAAAGTTGCCGAAGTCTGAGTAAAACATCCGTTTTGGCAGACGGCAAACCCTGAGCCGACTTTCACCAGAAAATTCTTCTGACGACCATTTTTAGTGCCATAAATTTCGGAAAATTACACTAATTTCACTCAAGAATTCGTAATTGGTATAGAGTTTATGATGCTCAAATGCAAAACATTTGACCCGGCTGAAACCCGGCAACGGCAGGTCACAAAAATCAATGCCGGGTCGCAGACCTGGACAGACCCGGCTCAATGATTTCAGCCGTGCTCAAGTCCAACACCAGAGATAGCTCTTCATCGTTTTCTCACAGATTTTAATCCCAATAATTTTAATGAGGTTCAAATAACCAGGTAAAAAAGTACCTGTAAACAAGTAACAGCACAAAATACAATGTTGTAAAAGAAAAAACGCAGAAATACTTCACGCATTTCTTGAACATCGCCCGAGAGACGAGGGGCAACCCAGATGAGCGTGGCCACAGCTTCTTCAATCCCAGGATCCAACTCACTAACAATCGAAACAGAAGAAAAGGAAGACTTCAATCTAAATACAATCTCGAGGTTTTTTCCCAAAGCACACAGCATAAAGAGGTGGTTGATTTAAAGCAGTAACTGGTTTTGAAGCACATCATACATGTTATAGTACCATATACTTGTTGTCGAGGGTGGTCAAATAATCTACCTGCATTCTTTTAAATACGATGTAAGGACAAAGCTCACTCAAGCTTTTCCCCTTCCAGATTTACTCTTGAAATTGTCTAAATGTTTGCTTGCAAACCATTTTTGTTGTTGTGGGTAAACTAACCTAAACTAAACAAAACTGTGTTACAACTGTCTCAATCCATTGAACAGAGCCAAGCCATGCAGTTCCATGTAGACACTTCTCTAACACAGGATGTGCTATGGAGATACGCAACTCGAAATTTCTGTAAAAAAACACGTTAAACAAATTAGAAAGTAAGAAAATGAGTCGTCTTTGAACGTACGACATCTTTTCAATGAGTCCAAATCTGGCAAGAAGCAGATCACATAACATTTCAACAATCTCCATCGCCTCCACGAGATAATCTTCACGTATTATGTGTTCAACCTAAAAGACACACGACAACAACAACAAGCACACCATCACTGTAACTTCAGCGGCAACTTATAATTAGTAAATTAATTATGTACACGAAAGCAGTATGTACGTATGCATGCATGTAGGCATGCATGTATGGATATGGGCCATTGAACACGCATGTTTGTATGATCCATTGTATAACTTTAGACGGAGTGCTCACAATTTCATCCTCCCAATAAAGACTCGATAAACTTTATCCCAAGAATGTATATCAAAAACGTGTACTAATTATCTTAACCATAAGTTCTAAGCAGCCAAACTGTCAACTGTGCTGATGTAAACCTACAGCATTCTGCCTGTTGTTTTTTAGAATTAAACGAATACACAAATTATGCATATGTGTATGTGTGCATGTTAGTATGTACATGTTTTTGTATGTATGTACTATGTATGTATACATGTACTACAACAATGCATATGATTATGCATGTATAAAATGGTCTGTAATCACAACACAATTATAGGACTTTCTAAGTACCTCAGTACTATGATTATGCATGTATAAATTATGCATGTATGCATGTGGTAAAATTTATGCTGCAGATTCGAATCCATCTCAAGTCACCGCGTAGGAACCTTGAGCAAGTCCTTCACTCACAATTGCATGGACGCTTCGGCGGAAATTCTGATATTATATATGATATTCATCATATAAATTTGAATCTAATTTATTAGCTTCATAAAAGCAGTATCAAGGAGAGGCTTATTCATTTAAGTATCCATATTCATAGCTGGCTTGACCTTCCCAGATTCTGACCTAGCACTGAAAGGATCCAAATAACCTGGCTAATACAAACTTGATTTGATGCAATGACCTCCTCAACATGGACGTTCTGCGATGCTGAGAAATTGTAGAGATTACAAGATATATTCAGGAATGGGTTGCTCGAGAGAAATAACAAGTAAATGGCCTGATCACTGAGAAGTCAAACATTGTAATGTCAACTTAGTGCATGCAAAAGGAACCTATCCATACATGTACATAGTTAATACTAGTATCATCTCTGGATAATGTTTTTAATCATGAGGGATATGAGATACCACAGGTAAAAATTAAATACAAACCCAAAAAAGCAATAAAAACAAAAAAATAATAATAGTGTGAAGGACCAACAAAGCATTCAGCAAAGACTCACTCGAATCCTTGCCCGGTCATCCTTGCCAGCGAGAATGTAGTCGGCAATCTCTCGTCTGGCTTTAAGGGCAAGTTCAGCTAAAGAAGAATGTCAAAGCACAGTAGACCATGTGACACATCAAATTGAGGAATTACAATGGTCGCAACAAGAAACTTACAATGTCAAGAAAAATTCCCATTGTTGTGAATATGAGTCACCCAAAAACATTGACAAGATTAGAAAAGAAGCCAATTCCAGACATCTGGGCTTACCACGGAAAAGACTCGATTCTGCAAAGTTGCATTTCGTGTGAATGGAATCACGAGCACTCCCTTCTGTGCAGAACGGAGGGGCGGTGGCTTTGGATATGCGAGCAACAGAGTTCTCGCAGCACTGCTAAAGTAAAGTTTGTTTGTTTGTTTGTATGTGCACTTGTTATAGCGCCCCTTCAATCTCTCTCTACTCAGAGGCGCTCCCAATGCAGAGCGGACACTGCATCGGAGTTTCACGCCGAAGCGCTGAGCAATTGTGAGTGAAGGACTTGCCCAAGGTCCTTACGCGGGGAGGTGGATTCGAACCTCGAACCTTCCGGCTTCAAGGCAACGACGCCACCACTACACCACCGCGCCCCACTGCCCCGCCAAAGTACTGGCTAAGTACTATATTCTAGTGATTGTTCAAACTGACTGACAAGACGCTAAAATATTTAAAAAAATTAATTGACAAGGAAACAGAAAGATTCACATGACTAACTTTTCTTCTTCTCAAGCAGTTTCAGTCGATTGATGCACAGACGCAAATTCGTTCGTAACTTCAAGTAGTTTGGTTTACTGGCGAACATTTTTGCCTCTGTCTATAGAATGTTACCACGTCTACGAAATAACATATTAAACAGCGATAAATAATTGTGATCTAAAGTTAAATTTCATATCTTTGTAAGCAACTAAAAGTTCATTTCGTCTAAGGCATCGGTGACTTTGATAGATTCTCAACCAATGTGCTGTTGAACTATAAAGCTAAGTATATAATTTAGATTTGATTATTATAAACTGTTTAATTACATTTCTTCTATTACAATTAACTTCATTTCAGTGACGGATGTTGCTCTGATTTGGCTTTAGATCGTAATCGTTATCTCCAGACTTCTAGTCTAGAGCGCCACTCGAAAGCCAAGCGCGGGCACCAGCTTATTCACGAGTGCTGCGTTGAGTCAAAAGAGTTGTCCGGGTAGCGTTCTACAATGACTCGGTAAATCGTTCTAGAATGACTCGGTAGATATCGTTGCAGCGTTGTTATCTTTAATAAATCCAACTTCTAGTTTGCCGAGAATAATTTTAATCGATCCAGCTTCTCTTTAGGCAATAATTTGTTCGATAAATCCCGCTTCTATTTCGTCAGCAAAAATTTTTTCAGCCATTTTTCATTGAAAATTATTGTTTATCAATCCAGCTTCAATTTCAGCATATATGACTGCACTAACCCTAAAACTAACCCTAACCGACCCTCACGGCGCCTAACCTGAGCCCTAACCGACCCTCACGCGCAAAATCCCGCTTCAATTTCGTGAGGAAATATTTTTCATCGAATTTATAAAAATACACTTACTTGCTACCGAGTCATTGTAGAACGCTACCGTTGTCCGTAAGAGAAGTCCAAAGGAGGACCGAATCCGGTTGCCAGAAGATCAGAGGGGCGGAGCAACTACTAAGTCTACTTACATCCACTAACTAATATGCTAATGGCGTAAATAGAGATCATTCCGAGAGCTAATGGTTATTGGAGTTTCTCCCCGGATGGATGAAGAAATATTAATCGTACTTATAGATCTGCTCGAACAACCGTCCGAGTTTTATATCAATTCGTTGGATACAAAAACATCAACGGTTGATTATTAACTTACTTCACCTGCCATAATACTAGAATACGTTAAACTCAACCCAAGTAAAAGTGACAACATTACCTTGCAGAACCTTAGCCCGCTGATTCAGTTATTGATAAGTTAATAATAATAACAACAATATTATTAATGTTGATAAACATCCACGTGACAGTAGCTATTCGCTAGATGGCAGTAGCATATTCACGCTAAGGAGTTTGATTTTTATAAATTAAAACTACATTTTGCATAACATACGTGTGTTATTACGCTGATTTTCATGTATAATAATGCAGATGTTTCAGTAGGATTTTTAATTTTTATGTCGAGATTCATTCAATCTTTTAGGCCTACGTGACCCCATTTATTCATCTATGGTGACCGCATTCCAATACATAGATAATAAATTTTACAATTATTTATGTGAACAAGTAAGTAATTTGCGGACGCTAGGTTTACAAACTTCGACCCAAACTCTTAAAGGCTTAAACATCAATATATTTAACCAGCTCAATTTGCGTTAGATTTTGGGAGATAATCGAATTCAATTTGGGTTAGATTAGGCTATAGGAGACCACATTTGATGGTCTTGCAACTCTTGAAATCGAATATGATCTCCCCAAATCCATGAAATTGCATAGCCTACCATGTAATTCTTTACCGTCGGATAGCTATGAAGCATCGTAAGTTCCTTTTCTGTCATCTTCTAGGCTATAGCCTATACCGCAAGATTTATAGTTTATTTTTGTTTCTGCTAGTCGACTTTGTGGTCATTGCACGCTGTAGGCCTACACTGAAACCAAAAATTCTTCATCTTCCTAGATCTCTTTCTTTGTGACCACTAGATGACTGGTGTTTAGTTCACTACTGGCGGTATTTTCATATGTTGTTTATGACAACTTATGCAGGCTTAGGCCTAGCCTATTCTTTCAGCTTGATCTGCAAAAAGCAGATATCCAGCGTAACTTATAATACAGATGATCGAGTTACTGTTGCAAGGATCGTATAATTTACCACAGAATATTAGCATAGTTCCATTAAAAGTAATTTGATTTTGCAGAATGTACCGATAATTGAAATTGCAACTTACATGAAAAATGTAATTGAATTAGGGGAAGTACCCTAAGATCGGATGGTCCTAAGATGGGACACACCCATTATTATTATTGTTGTTATTCCGCAGTGGACGTCACCATGCAGGGTCGGATTAACAAGTGTGGGGACTCTGTTCAGTAAAACTGTGGGGCCCCAACCTTACAGAAACGCGACAAAAGTAGCCAACACACGAAACGTGTCATATGCAATGAATCAACATTCGTCTATTGTTAATTATATCCACTTTTTTACAATATCAACAGATCTTACAATATTCCGATATGTGTCATGGGAGGAAGCTGAAGAACTGGCGATGGGAGAGGTGGAGGAAGTGTGCTTCCCGATGTGGAAACCTGCATGGGGAAGGACAACGTAGGCATACTAAGCAAGTCTAAAGTATAGGCTACATCTTTTACGGTTTACGAATGTTAGAGTGATGCATGGTCAGCATAGCCAGGCCACTCGTATAGGCCTACAAGTAGGTCCAAACAGTGGGAGGGAGGGACGCAGGGAGTGAGGGGAGAGAGGGAAGGGAGAGAGGGAAGGGAGAGAGGGAAGGGAGAGAGGAGAGTATGTATGTATGTATGTATGTATGTATGTATGTATGTATGTATGTATGTATGTATGTATGTATGTATGTATGTATGTATGTATGTATGTACATGTATGTATGTATGTATGTATGTATGTATGTATGTATGTATGTATGTATGTATGTATGTATGTATGTATGTATGTATGTATGTATGTATGTATGTATGTATGTATGTATGTATGTATGTATGTATGTATGTATGTATGTCAGTGATGTGGTCTCGAGACCGCGGTCTTGGTCTCGAGACTGTCTCGAGACCAGAAAATTGCGGTCTTGGTCTTGGTCTTGGTCTTGAATGTGGCGGTCTTGGTCTTGGTCTTGGTCTCGAAGGTCCGGTCTTGGTCTTGGTCTTGGTCTTGAAGGTCCGGTCTTGGTCTTGGTCTTGGTCTTGAAGGCCCGGTCTTGGTCTTAAAGATCCGGTCTTGGAAATGGTGGTCAGCCCGGGATTTCCCAGATGACTTCAAGATCCAGCGATGATGATGATCCACTAAGTAGAAAGCGACAGAGGACTTCTCTATTCGCTTCATATCAAAAGAGACAAGAAAACGTAAAGGCACAGTTATCCCTGGATGCTAGTGCCTTAGTAACTACACTGTGTCCGGATAAAAAGTAGACCCCAAAAAGAAGTGTAATAACTCGGTCAAAACTCTTAGGATTTGTCTGAAATTTTAAGCAGAGCAACATTACACACGACCGTAGACGTAGACGCTACTGTTTGATGGTCCGGTCGATGATCACTTGGTCAAACATCTGCCACTCTTCAATCAGCCGCGCCCTACGCCATACGGTTATTGATGTCATGAATACGCGTGAACGAAAAACGCGCCCCTCCAGTAAATGCACCTGGTACTCCGGATCGAGGTCCGGACTGCTGGACGGCCACAGCTGCGAGGTATGAAGCCGAGTGTATCCCTGGACAACTACTACGTCTACGGTCGTGTGTTCGTGAACAAGAAGGACATTTTGAGCACCATATATAGCTGAATTTCACTTCTTTTCAAGTTTTCCATGTTGGTAAGTTCAATTTTTTGGTGCTGCATTTTAAACGCTCATAAATTAGACAAACTCACGAATATTTCTAATCATCTTTAGGATCTCGTGTATATATGGTCACTGTTGCTCTGCTTAAAATTTCAGACAAATCCTAAGAGTTTTGACCGAGTTATTACACTTCTTTTTGGAGTCTACTTTTTATCCGGACACAGTGTAAATACATCGATGCAATTGCTCGAGGTAACATTTGTACTTTTGAAAACATTGAGGAGCAAGGATTTGGCGGACTTTATCCCTTGTTGGAAAAGTTTTTTGTGTTCCTGCCAGGCTGCCACATCTGCTCCAGTCGAGAGAGTTTTCAGCTGCAGCGGTTTGTTCATGAGACCACACCGGACAAGACTTGGCGACAAAACTTTGTGTGATTTGGTTCTGATAAAATGTAACAAACATCTAATCTAATATCTACCCGGTAATCTAAGTGATCCAGCCGGTCTTGGTCTTGGTCTTGGTCTTGGAACACTCGGTCTTGGTCTTGGTCTTGGAACACTCGGTCTTGGTCTTGGTCTTGGTCTTGGAACACTCGGTCTTGGTCTTGGTCTTGGTCTTGGAACACTCGGTCTTGGTCTTGGTCTTAGTCTTGGAACACTCGGTCTTGGTCTTGGTCTTGGATTTTTGGTCTTGTGCACAACACTGATGTATGTATGTATGTATGTATGTATGTATGTATGTAGGCTATATACCGGTATGCACGCATCATGACGCATGTATGTATGTATGCTTGCATGTATGTATGTAACTATGTATGTATGTGAGACTTTGTATGTATATAGGCCTATGTAAAAACAACAACAATTGGGGTTTATATTCAGAAGTAAATTGCACTTTAATCATGCATAATGTGCATGCAATATTGTTTAGGGGAAATGATGGAGACTCGTGAGGTGTAATAATTGACGGCGGAAATTGGTCTGCCTATCATCGACACCAGCCGTGACCAGCGTTATATTATATAACGGAGCGAGTCATACGCCCTATTTTAAGACTTCCGATAAAGTTTGCAAGGACTGACATAAAGCTCAACCGGATCTATAGACTGTATCGGAGTCCATTCATGTGATACTGCTAAAAGTATCAAGTATCAGAGGTAGGAGTTTTTTGCTTTTTCGTGAATTTTGTTATTCCTGAATGGCAAGCTAAATTTTCACGATGTTAAAGGTCTGCGTCGAATGTTAGTCAGATGTATAAGTGGTCCTGGGCACGACGTTAAACTGCATCCATCCTCCGCCACAGGGAACCAACAACGTCCCTGTGCCGGTCCTAAGCCCGGACAAAGTGAGGAAGGTTTGCCAGATGGGTGGCGATACGCTGGCAGTAAAAGACCAAGACGATTGGAATCCGCAAAAACCACGGCACAAGTGACAGAGCGACCCAGATGCTTCAAGGTGTCATGATGTGGAGTAGACATGCACAGGCCGGTCAGGACAGACCGGTGGAGAGAGTCGGGGGAGAGCGTGGGACACATACGGGCATTGACCCAAGTTGTCCTTCATGCCTCTCTCCCAATATTCTCTTCATTTAGACAAGGCGGTCTAACTGCTCCAAGATGTTAATGGTATGGAGTAGACCTGCTGACTGGACCTGTTGAAGCTGGGCAGCATGACGCGAGACAGACTCAGACAGAGAGTGGCGTCGGACTCTTACGGGCATTGAGCCCAATGATGTTGATGATGATGATGATGATAAGTGAGAGCGCTTTCAGAAGGCAACAGCGCTTGAATCTGATCAAAGACGACACCTAGATCTCGTAGCCTATGGCAACGTATACCCTGCTGACAGGTTTTGGCTCATATGGCTAAATCGTGAGTCTGGGGTTGTTCTGTTAAAATGGTTCTATAGGACAAAATGGTAGCGGAGTAAGCGGACGAAATGGTACGGACAAAATGGTACGGACAAAATGGTACGGACAAAACGGTATGTTTAAATGGAAGCTGGATGAGGTATTTTATTGCTGAAATATAGAGGGTGGATGGCTTTTTGTGGCTGAAGTAGAGCTCTAGTGAAGAAAAAAGCTTGAGAAAAGGAAGCTGGATTGGCCCCCAAAAATGCTTTAGAAATGGAAGCTGAATTCATGTCTTTCACTCATGTGTTTCATGATGTATCCAGCTTCAATTTCAACCATAAGATTCCTTAAATCAACCTCCATTTGTAAAGCATCTTTCATTAATCCAGCTTCTATTTCAGCTATGAAAATACCATGCTACAGCTTCTATATCTAAAGCGTTATTTTCATCAATCCAGCTTCCATTGCATATAAAATTATCCATGCAGAGCCTTCATCCAGCCTCCATTTCACATGCGTCTTTTCATTAATCCAGCTTCTATTTCATATATAAAAATTCACTAATACAGCTTTCATTTCATCCATACCATTTTGTCCGTACCATTTTGTCCGTACCATTTTGTCCGCTACCATTTTGTCCGGTCACCGTTAAAATAATTGTCTTAAAAGCATTATTTCTGTTTCTCTTTTTCGAGCAGATCTGTTGCCGTATATTACAGGCTTACTGTTTAAGCCATATCATGTCGCCATCAATTCTTTTCCCGCTCGCCGTTGCCATGGCAATCGGCCTGTGCCATGTGACCAGCGTCCAGTCAATGGCGTCCCTTCCGGACATTTGTCCGATTTTGTCGCCAGTTTGCTGAGGAGAAGTTCGCTGGAAAATGGTCATGGGAAACGATTGGTCAACCCGGTGCATGCCGGGAATGAACATGAACGGAAGTCGGTTACATTTGAAGAGGTATTTTCACGCGTTATCTACATAAATTAAAATCAGCTGAGGTTTTAGTAACCATCTGCATCGTGTAACCAGAAGATTGCTTGTAAACTGAAATTTTGGCATATGAAGTTGAAAGATTCATATCTTTTTATCCGTCCAACTTTATCTCATGAAATTTTGTAATCATATTCTTGGTCCACTTCTCTAAATATTTGAATTTTTTAGCGTGTTATGTTATCAGACATTAGAGATATGATCATGACAAAACAATTTGGCTTACTTTTTTAAATCACGGTGTAATATATGCTGGCCACTAAAATAATTATACATTAGGGCCAATTTATCGTATTTTTTAAATTTATGCGCCTATATATAGACAGCCGATGAGGAAGAAGGTCGTCGACTGGCCAGAGATTTCCTGGAGGCGGAGGGGGAGGCGGCGATTGACCAACGTGACCAGGAAGACCTGTTCTATTCCTACTTCCTCGGATAATAATCGACTGAGAGACTGAGAGTAGGTCTCTCCATTAATCGGGTTCCGTTGGATCGAAGGGAGAGAATCGCCTCCAACTGAACGACTGAGACTCCTACTTCGATGCATGCATTGGAATTGCAACAAATGGCTATCAATAACATCATTAGTTTAAAAAAAACTACTGGAACGATGATAAATAAACTGACGAATACCGAAAACCTATAGCTATTCGCCTAATGCTTACTATTTTATTCAGATATTCTAACGAAGAAGAGAGTTATAGGTCGAGCTAATAATTCCGCTGCCATTACGTAGTGTGTAGGCCTACTTTTTGAAATATTTAGACATTCATTGTTTCATTAATTAATTAATTAATTAATTAGGCCTAATTGCTAACATCGCCGCTTTAAGAAACCAGCAGCAGACCACATACTAGCCCATGCTTAGCCTACATAAAGTGTAGCATTTAATTTAAATATTATTTGGTTTAGAGAAAACACGGGGCATCAACCCTTGGACTTTATAAGCCGAACAGAATAAGTTGTTTGGGAGAGGGAGAAGGAGAGGGCAAGGGAGAGCGAGAGCGAATGGGAGTGAGAGGGAGAGGTAGAAGCAGAGAAACAGACAGACAGACAAACAGACAGAGAGGGAGAGGCAGAGGGAGTGGGAGAGGGAAAGAGAGAGGGGGAGAAAGAGAGAGCCCGGAGAGGATGATAGAAAGGAGAGGGAAGGGGAGAGCAAGAGCGATATTCACGAACCAATCACTACATTCTACCAGATCCCCCTTTGTGTCTTACTCTTTCCTGTCCACCATGAATGCAGTCACTATTCACCGCAAGTTCTCCCATATCCAACTCAGAACTCTGCACTTCGTCTCTATACAGAATGAACGCGTATACCCTAAATTCCGCATATTCTCGGTTTCCCCTCCAATCGACCAGCCACTTACTCACCATCATCTTCTTCATTCTCCTCTAGAAATCTACAAATCAACCCACAGAGTTTCCGTTCCAACTAAAACTCTCGCCCCATCAAGAATTTTTTATTGTAATCCGTCCGATCCTCCACCAATCTACCTTGAAAGTTTTTTCGACCTCAACGAGATCCGCCTTAGCAACCATGCCTCCCTACTCTCCAGTCTCCATGGCAATCGGACTCACGCCTCCACTGAGCATCGATCTCTGCTCCCTTAAGTTACGATCACATATTCGTATATAGACTCTGAAGAGCAGCCGGGGGCACATCCCACTAAAAATTGAGGAGGGCAGCATTGTACTGCATTTCTCTGCAGCCTTTGACACAATAGACCATGCTATTCTTCTCAATCGCCTCTCCTCTGTCTTTGGAATCTCTGGCACTGCCCTCTCATGGATCAAATCATACCTTTCCTCACGCTCTTTCATCGTTAGCGCTTCTGGTCACTCATCTAATCAACAAATCCTCACCTGTGGTGTCCCTCAAGGTTCAGTCCTTGGTCCTCTCCTGTTCATTCTCTATACCTCCCCACTCAGCAAACTCATTT
Source organism: Lumbricus terrestris (assembly GCA_949752735.1). Taxonomy (NCBI): domain Eukaryota; kingdom Metazoa; phylum Annelida; class Clitellata; order Crassiclitellata; family Lumbricidae; genus Lumbricus; species Lumbricus terrestris. The sequence continues at coordinate 67,730,494 of OX457038.1, forward strand.
CATCATCCTCTGCTGATCATCACCTCTATGCCGACGACACTCAATTATTCATATCTTTCTCCCCTCGCTCCTTCTCAGACGCACTAAATCAGTTACGTAACACAATCACTCAGATTTCAGCCTGGATGACCGCTAATCTGCTCTGCCTCAACCCCTCAAAAACAGAATTTCTCATCATTGGCCTACGCGAGCAATTAAACAAACTAGACTATCCTTCTGACTTTTCTCAAACAGACCCAACTCTTCCTACGCCATACTCTTCTCCTGTCCGCAATCTCGGAGTCATTTTTGACAAAAACCTTACTTTTTCTGACCACATCACCGAGCTATCCCGCACCTGCTATATGCACATCCGCGACCTCCGTCGATTGCGTCCAATTCTAAATTACAAGACCGCCTGCACAATAGCCACCTCAATAGTTCATTCCAAACTCGACTACTGCAATTCGCTCTTCCATGAAATAGATTCTCTTCAAATTAAACGCCTCCAAACTATCCAGAATGCTCTTGCCCGCGCAGTCACTAAGACGCCCAAACATCACCACATAACCCCTGTTCTCAAGTCTCTTCATTGGCTAAAAGTTTCTCAGCGCATCCATTACAAAATTGTTTCTCTAACCTACAACGCTCTTCAAACCTCTCATCCCTCCTACATTCGTCAACTAATCACCATCCAACCGCACAGGTCTACGCGCTCATCATCATATCTTTCTCTCTCTCGGCCTCCAGTATCATCCTCTCTGAAATTCTGCGACCGCTCCTTAGTCTATGCTGCACCAGCTCTTTGGAACGGACTCCCAACATACCTCCGCATGTTCGCTCACCCTCCTATCTCTCCTGCAGTCTCACCTCCAAATAATAATTCAACCTCTCCTCCGCTTGCACTCTCCTCTGCTGCATTCCATTCACGACTGAAAACCGAACTCTTCAACCTATCCTATCCAGATTCCAATCAGGTTCCATCACCCAACCACCACCATCACCGACAACCACCGTAGCACCACGCTGTCTCCTCGGCTTGACCTCCCCGGATTTTGACCTGGCACCGGAACGAAAACGGCAGCTCTGGCTATTGCGGACTTGATTTGATATAGCGCCGGTGAATAAGCTGGTCTCCCTGACGTGGCTTTTGTGGGCGCTGAGAAATTCTCGAAGATTTACATTACATTACATTACCTCAGTCAGATGAGAATTTCGTGGAATACGAAAAACGTCTTCAGCAACGGAGACAAAGAACTTAAACATTATCAGAAATTTCACAATGAATAGCAAAGATTTATCTTTTATCGTTAATATCTTCAAGTATTTAAGACATCAATATGAAAATAATAATTACCCTGGTATGTACATTCTTCTTTACATATTTATGCTACCTACTGGCCTACGGCTCATCGGTCCACTATTCGCTGCTCTTGAAAAATAGTTCTACATCTTTAATAGGCCAACTTAGGCTTGTCCTTTTCTTCAACAAGAATTCATTTAAGGTTGGGTACAGTTAATGATGTAAAACAAGCTGAAGCAAGTTGAAATTGTCACTATAAGTCTTTTAATAAGCTTAATATCACAACAGTTGCTGCATGTTCTATTCTGAGATAAGGAAGCTTAGCTTCAGCAAATCTCTTGCAGGAAACTCTAGCCAAGAGGCAGAACTGGAAATGTTTCTCAATGAAATCTTTCTCTTCTTTTCCTTGGATGCACACATTGCACAGCTCCTGACGTAAACCATCTTACACGAATCAGCAGACGCGAAAAAAGAGATGGTTAAGAAAATGATCACAGCAGACAGAAACCTTCATAGGTCCTTGTATCTCTAAAACGTGATGAAATGATGACAATTTGCAGATCCTCTTACCGGTAACGTTAAACAATTACTTGAACAAGTATCGCCAAAAGACCGTCAGTTGACAGAGCGCAAAACGCTAAACGCGAAAAACCATCTCGCGTGAAATTACTCGGTTAAAATCAGCAAATTAAAATTTGGATGGAATGCAATCTGGTAGCGAGATGAACGAACACTGCATGATGCACGCAAAACGTAGGTTGTTCAACAGCAAATCGTGATAAGACAAAGACATGGTAATAGGTCAACTGCAGTATTGTTCTCAGTAAACTGATTTATGGTAATTATCAACGTCTTTAGAACGAAGTCCCAGAACTGTTCTATGCAATCAATCCGACGCCAAACATGGAATGGTCAACGTAACCCGAATTCGTTGATGGTGACTGCAGCTGTGGAAAATCTGATTTACCCGCTCCACACTCCACATCTCTGCTGGTCGCAAGGTCATCTGTTTGAAGGTCGTTCATCGGCGAAGGTAGAAGCTGGTGGATTGAGTAGACTAAATCGGAATACTCGGTAGGTGTCTCGTTTTGACTCGAATCAAACTGAAGTACCCTGAAGTCTTGTGCCTGCTGGTTGCTCGCACCCTCAGTTGCCAACCGGCTTCTGCCCGAGTCACAGAACAGCAGCGGCTGGTGAAGGCTTTCGATCTTTGCGTAAGAAATATCCGAGGCATAGTTACCCGATGCTGAAGGGTGAGATAAACTAAGACCCGAGCTGTAGTTGACTTCACTCGGATGATTCTTCGGAGACATTCCAAGCAGTTCAATCTGCTCGGGGAAATCAAATTGTGAGTATCCATTCAATGCGACGCTGGAGATCGTAAGGTCACCCATTTCGGCAGCACCGCTGGGCGCCGCAGGTTCTCCTTTTGGGGCATTACAGGACACGAGTGTGTATGAGATGACACAGCCACGTGCGCTTTCGTCATCGTCTTCATCCTTCGTATCCTCCAGTGCGCTTAGGTTTCCTGGCGTCATTGCAGCAACGCTGGGCACCGCAGGTTCCCCCTTTGGGGCATTACAGGACACAAGTGTGTATGAAAGGACACAACCATTGGTGCTTTTGTCATCGTCTTCATTCTTCGCCTCTTCCAGTTTGTTTAAATTTTCTGGCATCAGTGCAGCAACGCTCGGCATCGCAGGTTCCCCGTTTGGGGCATTACTGGCCACAAGTGTGTACGTCAGGACGCCGCAACGTAGGCTTTCGTCATCGTCGTCACCTTTCATATTATGTTCTAATGCGCTAAAGTTTGCTAGCATGAAGCTGTCCATGTTTTCATTTTCATATGTCAACCCTGGCAGAAATGGTGACGGAGCTGGAGAAGCAGGTGAGAGACTACAACGACCGCTATCATTGGAATTGACGCTCACCTGCTGACTGAACTGAAACTAAAACAGAATGTTCAGTGTTGAAACGCAGTTCACGACACGATAATAAAATTCTACGAAAACAAAGATTCAATCAATTCATTTCAGATCAATCAGTCAATCAAACAAGCCATGAATAAAACAGGCAATCAAGCATGCAATCAGGCATGCAATCGGTTAGGCAAAGAACAGAAGGAAGAAAAGAATTTAAAGATACGTTCTGGTAACGGAATGCAATGTACAAAATGCATAAGCCGACATGGCTACTCAATCAAGTCTTTAGTGCCTCGTTTCCTGCTCGGTGACTTTTCTGCTGGCTATCATGGACTCCGGCCAGTATGACTATCCGTGGATGTTCACCCCTTGCATTCTACCGACTGCTTTGACCTCTTTGTCCCTCGTGTTCGGTGTGACTAGCATGGCTCAGAGCCGGACATTTCCTGTGACAGGTCTCTCCACATGATTCGTGACATGAATGGCGTTCCCCTTCTTTTACGAGGTAGGTTCATGTCTTCCCCGCATCTTCTCGCTCTCTCAAAACGTTTCTTTTCCCCCGGAGCGTCTGTGCTTAATGCGCCTCCGAATAGTCTGTGCTGCGAGACACTGTACACACACACTCTTTAATCTTTTAGATACGATACAAAATCTCAAGTTCCTGGACACAATGGCCAGTGCAGCAGCATAAAACTTGTTGGTCACTTCCGAATTTGCGCCGGTGTCAAATTCCACTACTTGATGACAGTGAGGTAGCCTACCTATACATGTAGAGTGCCTCTCCAAACTCAAACCCTCAACCAGTGGAGTACGGGGTAGAATGCTTAGTGCACGTCTATTACGTACTTCAGTCAACAGAGGAAAGGTCATGAGGTATACACTGTACTTGGTGAAGGGCAAACAGCTTTGTTAGGGAGCCTATTTGCTGCCGGGTAACAGGAGTCGAATCATAAGCCACGAGAGGCACCAATCACCTACTACTGCTCAGTTTACCAACGCCATCTGCTGAATGGGAGGTTGAGTGGACTTTTGGGGTGTAGGCTGTAGAGGGAAGCGATCCCGCGCAAGTACGAAACTATATATATATATATATATAGAGAGAGAGCGTTGGGCTTGGGGGAGCTTAAGCCCCCAAACGAAGCTGAAGTCCCCCAAATAAATCAAACCGTTGTATGCTTACGGCTAACCACTATATAGACTCTTGCTGCCGCTCTCGTCATGCTCAAGGCTTAGCCCCCCCTCCAAACGAAAAATCCAAGTTACTGACCTGATCCCGCGACCAAACGCGCTCTTCGTGCGAGAGTGTCACCATTACGGTATTACCATAAACATCTCCCATGCAGTTCAAGGATGAAGTATAGCACAATGAAGACTGGTGCCTTCAGTTGTTTGGAATGTGCATAGAATACTACGAAAAGATGGGGACACAAATGCTGTACTCAGAACTTTTGAGGTGAGTACACGCTGCCGCCGTGTTTGACTTGGTTTTACTGAGGTGAGTATACGCGCTGTATACCCGCGTGTACTCTCGTTTTTAGGTGAGTATACGTACGCTATCATTTTTTCCCGGAGGTGAGTATACGCCGTATACCCGCGTATACCCTTCAGTACAGCCCTGGGGGACACTGACAGATACGATGAGAGAGAGACAGAGACAGACAGACACACAGACAGACAGAGAGACTTAGACAGAGACAGAGAAAGACAGAAACACAGACAGACAGAGGCAGACGTACAGACAGACATGAACAGAGACAAGAACAGAGACAGAGAAACAGATGATAACTCATCTAGCCATGCTCACGTTTCTATCAAGCATTGGCGCTTCACTCGAAGTGCTTGGAATCTTCACCTGAAATAACAAATATAGCTGAGCTCTTGAACTGAAAACTATCTTCATGAAAAAGTTCAAAACACCTAAAATGAATTACGTTCCACACAAAAAAACCGCTAGCAGAGATAATAATGTGAGTGATAAAAAATTCTAGAGCTCGGTGGATGAATCCACAGTTTAACGACAGCTTATGACAACATATCTGCTGATTGAGGCATAATTTTTAGGTCGCTATATAGGCCTAGGCTACATAAAAAAATGTACGACTTTGTTAACGACCTGTACCTTTTACAAAATAATATTGCAGAGAAAATTAACTGCGATCAGTTTAAACTTCAAGTTAACAACTGAATAAAATCTTACTTTATAATATTATATAGGCCTAAATAAAAAATTGTATAAGTCGTATCTGCACTTTCATCACTTCAATTTCTTTCTTTCAAACTGTACTATAATAAGCCATGCAAAACTGGAAGTCTTACACGATGAGTCGGAGGCAGGGCTATCGGTAAGCCATTCAGAAATTTCTTACGATAACGGTTGATACATCTGAAAGAAAAACAATCTTCTCATTTTTTCTGCTCAATCACTGGAGTCCAGAAAACTTGAAAACATAAAGTTCACAAAACATAACAAAATTATCAGACCTATCTCCGGTCCACGATCACACTTTAGATAAACTCAAATATTGCAGTTCATCAACGAATATATGCTCCCTACATCTAATCTCTTTCAGAACTAAACTTAGAAGTTGTCTGTTCCACCGTGCCTGCTCTCTCTAGCTTAACCTATGATTTTTATGGGTTTTTCAAATATAAAACTGTAGTATAGAGCCACACACACACACACATTTACAAAGCTTAAATCTGTTTAAATCGGCAGTTAGCTGTTTATGAGGCGCCTTTGTGGCGGTATAGCCGCGTTATGGCGCCCTATGAATTGTCATCATTGTTATTATTAATTTATTATTATTATTATTATTATTTTATATTATTATTTAAAAAATTAATAAAAAAATAGCGCCCGAGGTATATAATTATGATCCCTCAAGCTTTAAAATGTAAAATTTATTATTATTATTATTATTTATTACTGCTCTTTTTGAGGTCGTTTATGCGTTCAAAATGTTCAATGAATAATAGATGAATTGTCATAGGCCTATATACATTCACACATTAGTGTACGGATTACACTTACCGCAGGATCACATACAGTCCACCAATGACAACTGTGCCCCCACAGATAATCGCAACGACGATTCCAGCAATTCTTCCGGCTGTGAACCCTAGTGGAGGAAGCATAGACACCTTATGAGAATTTTTTTGATTGAGCTGTTATGAACGGAGAATTCCGATCTCTAGATTTCAAGACAAGGCATCCTCTCAATCTATTAAGTAGGCTTATAAAAGATAATTATAAACTGCTTGAAAAGTAGTTTTATTTATACATGCATTTCATTCATAGACCTCTTTAGCTTTGCCTGCGCAGCTACATTAGCTCCTCCCGTATCGTTATAGGCCTAAGTAAATTATACAATGTAATGCATATTTACACTTGTCAATGCACATGAAATGTATACTTATTTACTTACAAGTTGAGAGAGAAAAACGGTTTAGCGATTAGAAAGAAGCACGTATTGGCTACTCACATGATTTCGTTGTTGTTGCGTATACTGGGCCAGAGGTTTCGCTTCTTCCGGTCCTTGCAACACTTGTCATCCAGATCCTGTACTTTGATCCATGTTCCAGGTTCGTTAAACTGTAACTGAAGTTCTTCCATGATGGAACTTCTACGTTCTGAATATCACCTGCAAAATCGAACCAGTTTCACATTCATGATGGTAATCATAGTAACATAATGAAATTTGTATAGCGTACCTTATGAATCTATATAGTGTACGCCTGCATAAGACAATAAAAGGAACTTGAAAATAAAGTATTTATCTGAGACTATACGACCATATATATAGATATATATCTTATATAGGGCCTATACACATATACATATATTGTATTAGGCTACATATTATAAAATATATTTATTCTGAAGTTCAACAAGAGATTTCTCTGCTTTATAAGATCATGAAATAAAAAATCCTAAACTAATGGTGACGATGATGACGGCAATGATGATAATAATATTAGTAATTATAATAAACAAACTTTGGATAAAGATATGCTCTGCTTACCATGACACTTGTTTTGGTGGTCAGCCAGACAGTAGGAGATGACGAACGTATGAACGTAAGCACAGCGTTCATTATGGCACTGTGCAGCAGTCCAGCTGATGTCGATTTCTCCATGAGATCCCAAGTATGGAGTCTCAATATGAGGTGGTTCAGCCTCTGTAACAGAACCAATTGAAGTCAACAAGGTTCAGAAAGAGATTAATTTCATCAAAATTATCTCTAATCACGTAAAATTATCTTCTGATATCTGATCAAATCTGCTCTATAGTCTTCAATCAGATGCGTTCTGACCTTCATTCAGATGTATCCCATTATTTTAAAGATATCTATTATAACTTCAAATCATATTCCATTTTTATTCTGAATGTTAGATTAGGGCCTATTTAAAAATTATTGAGATTTCTCTAATCAAGCATATAGTCAAATCGTTGTAAATAAACGCATTGATCGTTATTCAAAATACGATATGCTCCTTAGTCATACTTACATCTGCCATATTTTTAAAGACTGCCATTCTAATACCTACTCAAACTCAGATAGGCTGACAGACTATATAGATCAACTTAAACTATAATTTTTGTTGAGCATCATTAGGTATAAGATATAAAACAGTCACCTGCCGTCTGTGAGTACAATTTGTCAGCCCACATGATTCCAGTGGTACCCGAAGGAAAGTTGACTGCAACACCGAATTGGAAGTGCAGATAGTTCTCAGACAGGGTCAGGTTATACTCAAACTCTGTTGCATCGAGATTTTGCCACTGGATCGGAGACTGTCACAGCAACAATGAAACAATGCTTTTAACTAAATTAAAACTTCCTATTGTCCATTTTTAGCCCATTTAATAATTACTTCATGCGTTCCTGTAGGCTTACGTAGGTCCACCGCTTCTTAAAGACGTGGAGTGCTCCTTTGTCCCGCGAGCGATCAGGACTCCTGTGGCCATGGGCGGAGTTTATCAGGGTCTAGGGGGTCTAAGCCCCCATAAAGAACCAGAGTAATTTTTTACCGTGTAAATTGTATCTTTTCTTGGGCCTAGTCCCCCCACGCGAAACATATGAATGACTAAATAAAAAGGTCATCAACTTTTTTGGCCGGGAAAATTGGTAGATTTCGCCGAGATTTGAGACCGAGGACTAAAAAAAGTCCACTTTTCTGGGCCGGGAAAATCGTGTTCTCTTTTCTGGACCGAGTATCAACCCCAAAAAATTTAGTCCCTCCAAGAACGGAAACCAAACTCCGCCCATGCCTGTGGCTAAGATAAAAATCTTTGCCATTTTTGACCCTGCACTATGGCGCAAGCCGCCTCCATCGAAAAGGTCGTACTTGTTATAATTGATAGGCCACGTGCCTTTCTTCCTTGTCTCAAGACCACCTGTTTTTCTCTGGGTCTCCGTACTCTGGTTGGTGTGCACCCTAGATGGTCTACAGAAATCTACAGATAGGTCTCAAATACCGGTAGACTACATTACAGTTAACTCAAACATTAATTAATTAGATAAAAGTGTCTGTAATAGCATTTTCGATGGATTTTAGCAGCATTTCAGTCTTTCAGATGGACTCTAGAGAGCGACGTCAATAAGCATCTTCTATCGAAATGACGAAAAACAAACCGATGAGCGCAAAATAGCACACCTGGCAGATGCGAGTGAGTGGCTTCCGTTGGCACCAGAACAAAGTACAGCCCGTGACATCTGAAGCAGGTCCAGTAGCAAACCCGCGGATTATGGTAGAGTTGGAATGACCTTCGACAACCGGTTTATGGTTGAATGAAAGACCTCCTGTCGCTGGAAAAAGTTTTAAAAAATAAATCAACAGCCGAGAAGTGGAGAGAATCAGATAAAGAAATGAAGTGTAGCCTATAGGCTAAACTCTAAAAAAATGCTCATTTTGGTTAGTACTGAATTCCACAGTTGACGTTTCACTTCATAGAAGACCTATAGAGTAATCTAAGCCTGCCATAGAAGGCCTAGAGTAAACTAGGCCTGCCATAGAAGGCCTAGAGTAAACTAGGCCTGCCATAGAAGGACTAGGCCTGTCATAGAAGGCCTAGAGTAAACTAGGCCTGCCATAGAAGGCCTAGAGTAAACTAGGCCTGCCATAGAAGGCCTAGAGTAAACTAGGCCTGCCTATTTTATTCTCACTATTCTGTAGTAGGCTATAGTTGTGTAATTCATCGTTTATAGCGTTCTAAATTATTCGCCGATTGGATACTATAGCGTTAGCCTATTGTTTTTTTTCATCAATTCAACTGCTACTTTGGCACGAATCATTTTCATCAATCCAGCATCCATATATGCCTAAAAAGAATTCGTTTCATCAATCCAGCTTCCATTTGAGCAACAATTGTTCTCTGAAATGCATCCAACTTCAATGCAGATAGCAATTATTTTTTCATCAATCCCAGTTATAGGTAGGCCTATCTCTTCATCGACCCCTCTTAGATAGGTAGGACCTAAAATTATTTTTATCAATCCGACTTCTATATACCGAGAATTTCTTCGCCAATCCAACTTAAGTGGGACCAACGCCAAAAAACCAAATCAACCCAATGGCGAATGATTTAGAACACTAGAGTGACACCGCAGGGCTGTTTTTAAGGAATTTTTAGAACTGCACATCCTCTTCTCTCCTTTCTCATCATCATCATCGAAATCCTTGGGCTAAACGCCCGTAGGTGTCCGGCACCACTCTCTGTTTGAGTCTGTCTCGCGTCATGTTGCCCATCTTCAACCTGTCCGGTCTGCAGGTCCATACCATTAACATCTTGAACCAGCTAGACCACCTTGTCTGATGAAGAGAATATGGGGAGAGATGCACGAAGGACAACCTGGGTCAATGCCCGTATGCAGTGTGAGAATTGTGGAAAAATAACTGGGGGGGTTGGACCATTATCCACTTGGAATTGGGGTGTAAAAAACATACTTTAACATGGGGCTCTAAGAAAGACTGGGGGGGTCGAAACCCCCCAACCCCCCGGCAATTCTCACCCTGCCCGTATGTGTCCAAAGCTCTCTCCCCCCGACTCTCTCCACTGGTCTGTACTGACCGGCCTGTGCATGTCAGCTCCACATCATGACACCTTGAAGCATCTGGGTCGCTATATCACTTGTGTCGTGGTTTTTTGCGGATTTCTATGGTCTTGGTCTTTTACTGCCAGTGTATCTCCACCCATCTGGCAAACCTTCCTCATTTTATCCGGGCTTAGGACCTGTGGCATGAAATGTTGTCCGGTGTCACGAAATAGAGTATCCCCCGTATTAATTGTATCCCCCCAAATTAAAAAAAGTCGAAAAAACCGCTTCCGCTTGTATTTTTTTTGCAAATTAATTTTCATCTGCTTTGTTTTGAACAATGACACTAACAGGTATGTTTATTCCTACTAGATAATTTGTTTTGCCCTGTTTTTAGAGCACTTAAAACATTTAAAACACTTAAGAACACTCAGAGTCACTAAATAAATTCGAGTTGCCTTTATCTGAGTATTGCTTAGGACACTTAAAACAATTAGAGTCACTTTAAATTTTTATTACAGCATACATTTTTTTATTATGCGCATTTTTACAAAAAAGGGATATAATGATTTATCCCCCCGGATAGTATAGACCGGTTAATTCCATCCGGGGGGATAGATTAATTCATCCTCCCGGATAGCTTTCAGGGGGGATACTCCGTTTCGTGTCATCGGCATGAAATTGTGTCCGGAAAGCGCTGTCATTGGTTCATGTGACCCATGACATCAGATAGCAACTGTCAAGCTAAAGCATCATGAAATCTTGTCCGGGAAAGACACTAAATATTCAAGATAATTATACGACGTACTGATGCATCGAACTCTATAATTAGGTACATATAATAGTATAAAAATATAGATCAATGACTAAGATACGAAGTGGAATTATGCAGGCCTATGATTTCCGATACTACCGAAAAATTATGTTTTAAGTACTTAAATTATGATAGCAAACAGAAGCAATTTGCTGCGCTTTCGGAATATTTTTCCTTTTAGATGAATTTATAAAATTAATGGTCTATTACAGTCAGATAAAACCGAGTCTATTATCTATAGTAGACCTATAAGTTTGCATTTACTAACAGCATCAATATTTGTCAACAGCGATAACTGACAAAAGGAGAACTGCAAGTGAACTACGTACGCATATTTGGATTCCGCTACATTATACATGTCTTGCATTGCATTGGGTATCTCATTATTATTATTCAATCAATCATATAAATTTATATAGCGCCCCTTCAAGATCGCTACTCAGAGGCGCTCCCAACCCAGGCCTGGTCAAAGAGAAAGGTCTTGAGAAGACGGTAGAAAGAACCACTAGAGTCACGGGGAAGCGAACGGAGAGCCGCAGGGAGGCCATTCCAGATAGCTGGACCCACCACGGAAAATGTTCTTCGCGGTATAGTAGCGGTACGACAAAATGGACAAGGTAATCACCGCGGGCAGCTGACCGCAGCGAATGACGGCACCCAGAGAAACGGGATACGAATATGAATACGAATATGCCACAGGGTTTCTGGGCGTTGGACTGTTTACTTTCTTTATTTTCAGAAACGGAGACTGGAGTAAAAAGCCCGCACAGGTAGGGTGAACCAGGATGCAGCGCATAGGCGGAGACCTGCGCCGAGAATTGGGGGGGACGGAAAGACGCGAGATTTTCGGAAAAATTTCTGACGACCGGCGAAATCCCGGGGAAAAATTTATTTTCGCCGCCAAAAAAGTTGATGACCTTTTTTTTTTTTTTTTAGTCATCCGGCCAAAATTTCGACCAAATCTCCCAAAAAATTCTATTTTGGCCGCCAAAAAAGTTGATGACCTTTTTTTTTTTTTAGTCATCCGGCCAAAATTTCGACCAAATCTCCCCCAAAAATTCTATTTTCGCCGCCAAAAAAGTTGATGACTTTTTTTTTTTTTTTTAGTCATCCGGCCAAAATTTCGACCAAATCTCCCCAAAAAATTCTATTTTCGCCGCCAAAAAAAGTTGATGACCTTTTTTTTTTAGTCATCCGGACAAATCTCCACCAAATTTCTATTTTCGCCGCCAAAAAAGTCTTGACGCTCAAACATTGGGGGGGGACAAATGCATGGGCCGTCCCCCCCAACACTTTTATTGGGGGGGACCATCCCCCCCTGTCCCCCCCTAGGTCTTCGCCCATGATGCAGCGCCAACAGGTCAAATTGTGCTTTGTAAAAACTAAGCATCTTCCAAGAATGACCGCTATGTAACGGGAAAATAAACAGACCAAAACCTAACGCAGCTAACTCCGCTGAGCTATTTGTGTTGGCCAAAAGCCCTTTTGCTTTGTCTCGATGACTGGAGTAGACAAGAAAATATAGATATGAATAAATGAAAGCCTAAATTTCGTATTTGTGTGCAACTCTAAGACTTGTTTACATACGTCTCAACATATCGCCCGTTCGCCCCTTTCCACGATGGGAATTTCCTTCTAAAAATAGAACAAGCGCCATCGGGACCCCGACTACAAGGTGTGTGCTTTAAAACCATGATTCCACTGCTCACACCATTGGTTTCTCATCTGCTTCAGCAAACATTATTTCGCATATCTTATTGATATTATGTTGAGGTGAAACTCCAACGCAGACAACATCTCACGTTTGTAATAGTAAATACTGTTTCCACAACGAAAGTGGCCGGACCCGGACATGATTTCATGCCGGACAAGATTTCATACGTACCGTATGAAATACTGTCCTAACAACGGAAGTGGGCGGAGTCGGACAGTATTTCATGCCGGACATAATTTCATGCCACACCGGCACAGGGAAGTTGCTGGTTCCCTGTGGCAGAGGATGGATGCAGTTTAACGTCGTGCCCAGGACCAACGTCGTGCCCAGGACCAATTTTTTTTATTAGACTATTAGTAAACGTTACCATCACAGCACCTAGAAAGTGGAGCGCGTTTTTATAGTCGCCGATGAGCTACGAAGAGAGACTTACAGGAAGGATGTGGAAGACGAAGAAGGACGTGGGGCAGATGATTGGCCACACCAATGCTGTTCTTTGATTGGACCGTCACCTCATCCTCGTCTCCTATCAACGTCACTTCTGCGCTGTTGTCAGATGATTCAACCGAACGCACATCCCTCCAGATGTCAGCACCATTTGTGGCACCACGTGACTGTCCAGCACGTACCTCGTACGAGAGATCGTAGCCACAGGAATCTCTTTCTGGAATTGGCTGAAAATTTAAGTGCAAAAATGTTTTGTCAAGCAACTTCGTGGAGTTCATTCGAAAAACTACCAACTGAATCTGCTTTGATTTATCTTTAAGCGATGCCATCAAACTGCACGTAAAGGCAAAAATTTTAATAGTGAGTATATTCTTCATATAGCAACTAAGTGGCTTTGATTGCATACCTGCCAATATAGCAAAACCTTTCTACTCTCTTTGTCCAGAAAGAAGGCATTCGTCTGAATGTGAGGATTCTTACACGGCACTGCAACGAAGAGAAACTAAATGATAGATCTATCTGTTATTAGCAAGAAAAGAATTTGCACAACTTCCGAAAAACACAATCAGCCTACCTTTCCAGACTGCCATAGTTCTAACATCTAGCATCCTTATACGATTCGTGTAGGCCTATACATTCTAATAGACACCATCGATCGATGGTCACACTAAAGCCAAACCAGTTTCTGCCACGGAGATGTTCAGCTATAACAAAAATGCACTATTATAACAGGCAGATATAATTATTATACAATAATATGCATCCAGAGTTACTATACGAAACCTGTTAGCAAAAGGACATCACGACATAGTCTAGGCCTACCTGTTGGAAGAGTTTCAAATCTTAGCACAGCTTTGTCACTTGCGAAGCCGAGTCTCGATGTTCGAACGCTGATATCAACAGTGTAGTTGGTTGCCGGAACAACAGACAACTTCATTGATGTTTCTTCAGTGGTGACGTTGCTGATCTGAACAACATTTCACAACTCAACATCATTCATCATGATTTCAGTCACACTAATTACATTAAATGGATTGAGAGTCTTTCACTAAAAATCTGAATAGGCCTATACACTTTGTACCAACAGTGTCCGGACAGTTCGGAGTTCGCAATGATAAACTCCACATTTCTAAAGCCCTACTCTAAAGCTAAATGCAGAGTAGCAGATAATTGAACGCACAGAGCCTATAATTCACGAGCAAAGCGTAGGCCTACCAAGGAGCAAGAGCGGGCACTTGTCACTAGAAATTTGGCAACTATTTCTTTAACAACTCATTTTTGGTTTTAAGAAATTTCTTACCACTAAAGAGCTACTGATATACAAAGTAAAAATGGGAAATCCACAATTAGAAACCTTTATGAAACACCGATGTTCTTAAATTTCCTGTATTGAGTTGTTAAGCTCTTACTAAAGGTCTAATCGTGAACATTGTGGTTTGCCCCCCCCGCCCCATGCAAGAATATCTTAGGGCGCCCATGACGGTAACTGGTTACTTTTGAGGTAACGGTAACGCAAAAGACTTGCTTACTTAACTAAACTTTTAAATCAATTAAATTCGAGTCGTCTAGTTCGATATTGGCTCAATTACTCTTGAGTCTTGGCAACAAACATGAAAATTCATTGATTCGCGAGGGTTGATGTGATCGGGACATTTCCGTCCATGTTCATGTCTCTGAACTCTTTCCTTAGTTTTTCAGTTTCAAAGTCTACTTTCATAATGGAGAGGTCGAAACTCAAGTTACCATTCATACCTGCGGCGACCGTAAAAATCTTCGTTACTTCTTCAAACAGGGCTTTTTTAACGTGCAGTTGTACACAAAATGTGCAGTTCCAAATGGATTTGTACAGTTGTAGAAGCACTTCTGTACAGTCAAAGCTAGCAAAAATGGTTATTGTTCTCCGATTGGAAGTAATTTACTATGGAGGATCGAAGGGAAAAGAAGGGTTTGTGCAGTTCTAAAAATTCCTTAGAAACAGCCCTATCTTCAAAGTAAATGTAATTAATCAATGGCTACATTTTCATAAGTAGGCTACACTTTTCTCAAGTAACCGTTTGTAGGCATACATACTATTTCTCTCTAGACACTTGTTGCTCTAACTAGTTGCCGGTATTTTAAAAGTAATTTCCAACACAACACTAACTCTAATTAACCTAACCTTTCATTACAAACGCAACCTTACACATCGCTCCACCCTTACCCCTAGGGCCTTACCGTGCCATTGGTAGGCCTAAATGTGAGAATCTGATGAATCTACCTGATCATTCCACTGATTTCGAATGTCGAGCTGATAGATGAGAGACGACATCTCGTAGTTGAATCTGGATGTCGGTGGATTCCACTTAAGTGTCACGTGACCATCGAATTCGGAGGCGAAGGACACGGAGACATTCTCCGGAGGATTTGGTTTCACTACAATTATTATGAAACCAGACAACGACACAAGTCACCTTTATACACTTTATACTGTATCAGGAAATCGACAAGCAAGACCAAGAGGGAAGCAATATGAAAGTTAATTAGTTATGCCAATCTTTTAAAGGCATTCATTCATTCATTCATTCATTCAACATCAACTGTCTAATTTAACATCAACAACGTAACGGACGGATGCAAGCCCATGGCTCCCGCAATTTTATTTCCTTATTATTAGGCTACTATTAGCTTTATTATTAGCCTACTTCTGTGTTTTATTTTACATCTTAGACCTGTAACTTGGTGCGTTCTGTCACCCTGATTGTCTTACTTTGAAATTAAACGAATATACTACTATACTACTACTATTCATTCATTTATTGATTCACATTCATTCATTCTATTGACTCATAATTATAGCGCCAATTCTGGAAACCTACTCAGGAGCGCTTCAAGTCCAGTCGCGGCAAAGAAAAAGACTTGAGAGATTCATGAAACAAAGTTTGATTGGTCAGATGTAATGAACGCAACTTTGAAGAGAACTCATTCCAGATGGATGGCACTACGAACGTGAAAGCGTGGAGTTGCCTGGCAGATAAGCGAGACCGTAGAACTAGGAGACTATAGGAGTTTCCCCCCATCATAGCAGAGCGAAGAGCCCGACGTGCTTCAGCGTCAGATAGGGTTCTGGGCGACAGGGATTGCGTGGGTGAGATGGAGCTCATCCAAGGATGTAACGTGAAACCAGAGCAGCAATCCGATACGAGATAGGTTACAGGCAACCAGCTAAGCACACATCACTTATGTGTAGGCAAAGACAGAGGCGAATTTGGGGATTCCCTCAGAGGAATTTGGGAATTCCCTACGAGGAAGGAACTTGAAAGGACGTAGGCAGGTAACCGTCCAAGCGCTGCCTGCCCGTGACAATATTATTATTATTATTATTATTATTATTATTATTATTATTATTATTATTATTATTATTACTATAACTATTGTTATTGTTATCGTTATCGTTATCATGATCATCATGATCATCATCATCATCATCATCATCATGATCATCATGATCATGATCATGATCATCATCATCATGATAATCATCATCATCATCATCATCATCATCATCATCATCATCATCATCATCATCATCATCATCATCATCATCATCATCATCATCATCATCATCATCATCATCATCATCATCATCATCATCATCATCATCATCATCATCATCATCATCATCATCATCATCATCATCATCATCATCATCATCATCATCATCATCATCATCATCATCATCATCATCATCATCATCATGATAATCATCATCATCATCATCATCATCATCATCATCATCATCATCATCATCATCATCATCATCATCATCATCATCATCATCATCATCATCATCATCATCATCATCATCATCATCATCATCATCATCATCATCATGATCATGATCATGATCATCATCATCATGATAATCATCATCATCATCATCATCATCATCATCATCATCATCATCAATCATCATCATCATCATCATCATCATCATCATCATCATCATCATCATCATCATCATCATCATGATCATCATGATCATCATCATCATGATCATCATCATGATAATCATCATCATCATCCTCATCATCATCATCGTCTGCGTGGTCGGCCTAAATCTTAATTCGAGAACCAAGGACGTAGCCACTGCACGAGTGAACGACTTGCTCTTGCAGGCCTCTGAATAATAATCGTCTGATGATCTCTTTAAAAGTCACCAAAAGAAACGGATTGTCTCTGACTCGAATATAAGTCGAGCTATTATAATTAGCACAATCGCAACTTAACTAAATGCATGCATACACCTAACACTTGTCACTTCTGACCGATTCGTAGAATTTGTCTCAGTAAAGCCCAGATAAATATGCCACACAAGAAACTTACCCATCTTTTAAAAATAACTCCACCACTGTTCGCACTCTGACAGTGCCAGTCCCAAGTATGGATAAAAGGGGAGGGCAACGCTACTGATTTTTTTTATCACACACTGGACCTGCTACTAGCGAGGTCTACATATTTTTTATGTGCCATACGTTTCCATAATTATCTCTTTTAACGTTTAGACGACGATCAGTCGAGTCTTACCTATTTCATCGAGCGCCAAAAGACACGTGACATTGGACGAAACGACGTAATGTAATAGATGCTTGTTTGAAACGTTGATCTGTATGCAGTAATTCGCTGCCATGTCGAACTCTGATGAAGGCCAG
Source organism: Lumbricus terrestris (assembly GCA_949752735.1). Classification (NCBI taxonomy): domain Eukaryota; kingdom Metazoa; phylum Annelida; class Clitellata; order Crassiclitellata; family Lumbricidae; genus Lumbricus; species Lumbricus terrestris. The sequence continues at coordinate 67,748,398 of OX457038.1, forward strand.
ATGCATTTCTCCGAGGAGACATTTTGTGGACACGCCCGCCAGGAGGTGTCGTTGTCACTGAATTCAATTGTGAATGCAACAAAACACTTTATATATATATATATATATATATATATATATATATATATTCACACATAATTTTGCACACGCACACACATACCCACAAGCGTATATATATATATTTATATATATATATGCACACATAATTTTGCACACGCACACACATACACACAAGCGTATATATATATACACACATAGACATACAGACAGACAGACCGAGGGAGAGAGCAAGAGAGAGAGAGAGAGACAGACAGACAGACAGACAGACAGAGCACACCAACAATGTGTCATTGTCACTGAATTCAATTGTGAATGCAACAAAACATTATATATATGATATATATGCACACATAATTTTGCACATGCACACGCATACACACACATGTAGACTATATATATATATATATATATATATATATATATATATATATATATATATATACAGAGAGAGACAGACAGAGAAACAGAGACAGACAGAGACAGACAGACAGACACAGAGAGAGAGAGAGAGAGGGGAGAGAAACGGAAGAGAGAGACAGAGAGAGACAGAGACCTTGTGAAATTGTTGGAGAAGCATTGATGCATTACTCTGCATTGCATACATGTACAGGGTGCGCCAAAAAGTAATCCCCTAGGGTTTTTAGCCCATATCTTGGCCAAACATACGAATTTTTAAATGAAACTTTACAGTCTTAAAGGCAATTTATATCTACGTACAATGGACAAATTACAAAAAAATATTTCAGACGGAACAAAAGTTACACCACTTTTAGGGAGGCCACCCACCGTTTTTTGGCGATTCAAAAACGAAGCGCAAAAAAATTAGGTTTTTTGCCAATATCTTGGCCAAAATTAAGAATATCGAAATGAAATTTTACAGGCTTATAGACAATTCACACCTGCACATGATGCTCAGATTTCATCAAAATATTTCAAACAGGACAAAAGTTATACCACTTTTAGTGAGGCCCCCTCCGTTTTTTGACGATTCAAAAACGAAACGCAACAAAAAGTAACAAAAACACGATTTTATAAGTCTCATCTCAAATAACTCTTGTCAAATGACCTTGGTAGTGCTTCACAACTTGTGCTCAATGCGCCCACCACCCGTGCCAAAACTTCTTTTGAGTCTCTTTGCAAAGTTCTTGATGGACCTGTTGATTAAGCTGATAGATTCCTTATTTACCAATTTGATCGTCATTTTGCTAAGTGACTTCTCAGTGGCGCGCAGCTACGCTGGTGCCCTGTTTCTTTTTAGATAGTAACAATAATGATCATCTGGCAATATCAAGGCTATTTGATAACAATTATTTAAGATGAGACTTAATAAAATCGTGTTTTTGCTACTTTTTCCTGCGTTACGTCTTTGAATCGTCAAGAATCGGGGGTGGCCTCATTAAAAGTGGTATAACTTATGTTATGTTTGAAATATTTTGATGGAATCTGACCACCATGTGCAGATATGAATTGTCTTTAAGCCTGTAAAATTTCATTTCGATATTCTTAGTTTTGGCCAAGATATTGGCCAGAATAATTAGATTGGTTTTTTGTTACTTTTCGTTGCGTCGCGTTTTTGAATCGTCAAAAACAGGCGGGTGGCCTCACTAAAAGTGATATAACTTTTGTTCTGTTTCACAAATGACTATGAAATTTGGCTATTGGACGTAGATATGAATTACCTTCAAGCCCGTAAAACTGGATTTGAAAAAGTCCTATTTTTGGCCAAGATATTGATAAAAAGCCGTAGGGGATTACTTTTTTTGGCGCACCCTGTATATGCGTCTAAGCAACGTGTCCCATTCAACCCCGGGTGAGCACACACACACGTGGGCCATCGAGTCACCGTCGCGTATACTGTGAAACTCATAGAGATGCCTACATTATTATAGAGAGTTCCAGAAGAAACTAAGGACAGTCGTGTCCGCTTTCATTGCTAGAGGAGCTAGTTCCCATCGGCTAATTGGTTTCATCGATTTTTAGCTAAACACTGTTACACCGTACGAGTAGTTATCGTTCGCTAAGGTAGATCGAGACAGCCTAACAACATCGCTTCAGGATAAGGATATAAAATTCAATGCATTGTCATATTATTCGTGTGTGCAGTTACATAAAATTAGATAAGCAAGGTATATGATGATATGATGCAAGCTGCAAGTTACCACAAATGAAGAGAGAGAGAGAGAGAGAGAGAGAGAGAGAGAGAGAGAGAGAGAGAGAGAGAGACATAGACCTACATACAGACAGATAGACAGCCAGACAGATATATAGCACACACACACAATGTACATAGCCTACGCAAAGAAGGCACAAGGATTTCAGTAATCAGTCTCATCAAGTCTTTCCGATTTGCTGTGCAGCTGCAGCTATGGAATACCGGTACAACAGGTGAGGGGGTGAAGCCAGCGCAGACTGCGCAGTGGTTTAGGGTAATGGTAAGCACTCTGGAACGAAGAACGCTCGGGTGCGGGGTCGCTTCCCAGTACCCTCCCCGAGGTCCACTCAATCTTCCAGTCGGCAGATGACCTGGGTAAACTAAGCTTTTCGTTTTTGTGAGGTGCGGTGGTGTAGTGATGGCCTGGTGGGTTCGGTGCCTTGGAGCTGGTGGGCTCCAGGTTCGAATCCACCTCAAGCTGACCCGTAGGGACCCTGAACAAGTCCTTCACTCGCAATTGCTCGTGCGCTTCGGTGTTAGACTCTAATGCAGCGTCCGCGCTGTAGTCGGGAGCACCTCTGAGTAGAGAGATTGAAGGGACGCCATACTAAACGCGATGAGTAAATTTTTTAAAAAGCAGAGGAACGCTATGAGAGCCTTGCGTGGCTGCCGACAGTCAAATTCGCCTCTTGCAATAACTTTGATCATCCGTTCATCACTGTTTGTAATCATTCTGTGCTGTGCCAGTTTGAAATCAGACGAGGATTATTATTATTATCACATTGATTCATAAACCCAAGTTAACATGTAACGTGAGCAAAACTTTACCCAGGACGCTGGTAGTAGAGCGTTTGAAGCGTGCTGCTGTCCTGCTTAGCCCGAGATGGACTCCATCTGCAATCCATCTCTTCCCAGTTTGATATCACGCAGCCGTCTAAGACAGGTCTCAGAAGTCTCTCTTCAAAATCAAACACTAGTTTGTATGGTCATGCCCTATGTAGTATGTAGGCCATTCACCTACGTCTATATACAGTATACGAAGGTCATAAATATGACTCTATGTAATGTCGTGTATTGCGTATTACTCGGGATGTCGATAGACCCTGATCCATCCTATCCTCCACCTCCTCTTCCTCCTCCTTTTCTTCCTCCTCCTCCTCCTCCTTTTCTTCCTCCTCCTCCTCCTCCTCCTCCTCCTTTTCTTCCTCCTCCTCCTCCTCCTCCTTTTCTTCCTCCTCCTCCTCCTCCTCCTCCTCCTCCTCCTCCTCCTCCTCCTCCTCCTCGTCTTCCACGTCCTTTCCTCCACCTCCTCCTTCGAAGCTTTCTCGTACGCAACGAAGCCCTTCCTAACCATGCAGGGGCGCAGCCAACCCTTAGAAAGTGGGGTGGTTATGGCAGGGCTCAGAGACATTTGGCATTTTTCAAAAGTTTTGCCCGACCCGTCCACCCACATACCCGGATGAAAAAAACTCTATGGATTTGATCAAAATGTGTGGGTAATATTTTCGAAATAATTATTATGGGTGCGAAACACCTCAAACCACCCCGCGGCAACGCCACTGTTCTCAGCTGATTCCTCCCTCTCCCTGGTTTATCTAGAAATTGAACTCGGGCATCACTGGACGTCGATCTTTGGACAACCCGTCTGATATGACGCAGCCATCGCTAATGAGCTGACCACTTTGTCCTTAGATTTAGACTACAGCGTTTTAGAATAATTTGCAGCTTACGATTACGATTAGCACAAGGTTCAACGTTTGAGGCTAATTAAATTTGACTGCGGCACAGACGAATCTAGTAGTAGGCATAAAACTCTGGAAGTCCAACACAGAGTAATAATAACCCCAACGTGTCATATACCCCGAAGGTTGTAAACTATCTTTCACCCAAATCAGTTTTCTTTTATTATTTGCGCATAGATTGTCACCCGTTAATGCAGTTTGTTGATAGCCTACTCTTAATAATTATTACGACTTTGTTTGCATTCTTTCATTTATTTATCTTTTCGCAGTTAATTGTTTCTGAGCGACTTGGAGTCTTGGACCTTTTTCAGACATTGCAGCCGAAGCTTCGCGCGGAGAAATGGCCTCCGTTACAGTCAAGAGGCTTCTTATTATAATACGTTCCGAGAAGCCATTATACTTTGGAACGTGTCAGAGTTTATCTCGCAGCTGCTTCAACGGCCTCTTATTTTGAGTTTCATTTTTAAGTGACCATCCTTCAGCTTAACGATTTATAAACTGTAGCCTTAGAAGTTATTAGATTCCAGTTAGAAATGTATACAGATTTTTAATGTGGATCATGATTAATAATTATATATATATATATATATATATGGATGGATGGATGGATGGATTTAATGGAGTGATGGATGGATGGAGTGATGGATGAATGGATGGATGGATGGAGTTGATAGATGGATGAATGGATGGATGGATGAATAGATAGATGGATGGATGAACGGGTGGATGACTGGATTGATGGAGTGATCGATGGATGGATGGATGGATGGAGTGATGGATTGATGGAGTGATCGATGGATGGAGTGATGGATGAATGGATGGATGGATGTAGTGATGGATGAATAGATAGATGGATGGATGAACGGGTGGATGACTGGATTGATGGAGTGATCGATGGATGGATGGATGGAGTGATGGATGGAGTTGATAGATGGATGAATGGATGGATGAATATATGGATGAATGGATGGATGGATGGATGGATGAATAGATGGAATGGATGTATGGATGCATGGATGGATGAATAGATGGATGGAGTGATGGATGGAGTTGATAGATGGATGAATGGATGGATGAATATATGGATGAATGGATGGATGGATGGATGAATAGATGGATGGATGGATGGATGGATGGACGGGTGGATGATTGGATGGATGGAGTGATCGATGGATAGATGGATGGATGGATGGATGGAGTTGATAGATGGATGAATGGATGGATGAATAGATGGATGAATAGATGGATGGATGGATGGATGGATGGATGGATGGATGGATGAACGGGTGGATGATTGGATGGATGGAGTGATTGATGGATAGATGGATGGATGGTGGACGAATGAATGGATGGATGGATGGATGCATGGATGGATGAATAGATGGATGGATGGACGGGTGGATGGATGGAGAGATGGATGGACGGATGTAAGGATTGACTAATGGACAGACAGACAAGCAGACAGATAGCTAGTTTCCTTCAAATTAGCTTTTTGGTCAATATAGACAATTGGACATTTAGAAGATTTTTATCATCGACCAATGATAAAACACAAACGTTGAAGTTCAATGTAGTCTGACTCACTGATAATGTTTGTTGTCTGAGAATTATCCAACCCGTGGTTTAGTATCGGGAGTTTGCACCTGTACCGACGAGCCGTGTCGCTGGTGTAGTTTGTCAGGCGGAGTTGCGCTGTGACGTTAGACAACGTCTTGACATCAGGATAAGTGAAATTCGTCATAAACTGGACGAAATATATGTCGCTGGCGTTGTACGGCCAGTTGTAGGGGGGCATAAGTGTACAGTTGAGAACAAGCACGCCACCCTCTTCAATGTTCGATTCACTTGGTGATATAACTGAGCAACACAAAACAATTTGATCATTAGTCATGATTTGATCATTGGCTGAAATCAGGTTGTTCGCAATTACATCTATGTAGTATGATATAATTATAAGCTTATAGAAACGCTATAGGCTACGCTATGAGTAGATCCTCGCCTACTGTCAGATCATTATTCACAATGAAATCATTACTATTAAACACCGGTTATTATACGACTATTAATAGCCTAAAGGCTATTTCAAAGGCAGCAATCAGCTATGATGGGACAGCGCTGTATAATGTGTAGCCTATATACCTTATTCAGGCTTAGGTCAACAACTTAATAATTATTGTAGTTTAAATTAATGATTGAAGGAAGCAGAACTTCAGAATTAGCAATTATTATTGAACATCGACATGATGTTGAAGAGCCTCGCATCCGGATCAATATTAATATGATCTGATCATAAGGACAAACGGTGGGGCACGGTGCATGGTGAAGTGGGTATGTTCGTTGCCTTGCAGCCGGAGGGTTGCAGGTTCGCATCCATCTCAAGTCGCGGCGTATAGACCTTGGGCAAGTCCTTCACTCGCAATTGCTCAGCGCTTCGGCGTGAAACTCCGATGCAGTGTCCGCGCGGTAGTAGGGAGCGCCTCTGAGTAGTGATCTTGAAGTGGCACATACAAACAAATAAGGGATTTATGAATCGATCATTGACTATACAACGATTAGAGTTGATCGAGTATCTTTTGAAGTAATGAAATTTTATTAGAGTAGAGTAGCCTATACGCCTATTTGCCTAATTAAACCCCGAGGAGCATCACTTACCCAATCTAGGCCTAGATTCACCGTGACCAGAATGAATCCGTGAAAGAAGAAGAAGAAGAATGGCTAACTGGAAAGTGATGAATGCCACCATCTTCATTTCGCTTCAACCGTCGGATCAGGAACGATTCACCACCGCGTTGTCATTTGCCTACAAAACATTAAAATAGCAAACCCTATAAAGAATGCGTGTATTGTAGTCTATTTATTGTAGACCAAATTTGTCAATTTGATAGTTTGGTCGCATTGGACAATGGTGCTGACGGGACAGGGGGCATAGGTGCAATCACGTCCTAAAAGTTGGGGGGACCATAATGAATCACGTCCTAAAAGTTGGGGGACCATAATAATAAAGTTAGGGGACCACTCAAAAGTTGGGGGGACGCGTCCCGTGGGTCCCATAGGGTGGTTGCGCCTATGGACAGGGGCCAAGCCCTTGCTAGCCTATGCCATACAATTTTGTCAAAACGGAGGGAATAACGACGATGATGGCAGACCACCATATTGACCGCCATATTGACCACCATATTGACCGCCATATTGACCACCATATTGACCACCATATTGACCACCATATTGACCGCCATATTGACCACCATATTGACCGCTTGCGCGTTGGCCTATAGATCTATCTGATCACACGAATCTTTTACTCTATCGTTATAGAGATCAGGACTTGAAGTGGGTGGGAACGAGTGGGAAAGGCGTTCCCACTGCTCTCGAAATTCTTTGCTTGTGGTCCATTCTCACTGCTCACCGTGCAATGCAAACCTGTTGACACAAAAGTCATGTGCATGCGCCTGTGCATATAGGCCTACTCGAAGTTCCTTTAACTCACCCAAACCACTTCAGGCATTGGTGGCGGTCTATAACAAATATTATGCTCCACTATTCAAAGTTGATCCGGTTTCTCAAGATATCGAGTGTTCGGTATGCAGAGCTCGAAAGCGTGGTTGAAATCACAGTTTCCGGATGGACCCAGAGTTCAACGACAGCAGCAGCAGCAGCAGCAGCAGCAGCAGCAGCAGCAGCAGCAGCAGATTATGACAACAGAGACCGCTGACGTCGACAGAAAGTAGGCCTATACTTTCGGAGGACTACAAGCTTTTACTTGCCGGATGGAATGCCGGCCACGATAAAACTCTGGAGGGTGGGAGATTGAGCTAAGCCCGTGTGTAGGTTCTATAGGTAGAGGAACGTTGATTGGTAAATGTCGCAATTACCTGAGTAAATGTTGCAAACGGTATACATAGTGGAAGATGAATAGCCCATCCGTTAACAGCCGCTGTCGTCAAATTACTAAAAAGCATTTTCGTCTTAATGTGCATAAAGCGTACATTAGGAGATTAATGTCCGATTTATTTCTGTTTGGTTCAAGGCTGTCATCATTGTCATGCGCATCTCGTCGTACACGTCATGAGCAATCGGACAGCAAAACACTCAAATCGGCATACGTATGCTACATGCACCGAATTTTCCCAGTTTGTTGAACTTATTGGCCTGCTTTTAGATACCTTTCATATTGAAATAATTTTTAGCAAGGAATAGAAGTCTGGTCTTGAAGTCCAACGTCTCCATTCATTCATTCATTCATTCATTCATTCATTCATTCATTCATTCATTCATTCATTCATTCATTCATTCACTCATTCATTCATTCATTAGGACATTTATATAGCGCTCCTTCAAGAAAAAAACTACTCAGAGGCGCTCGTTGTCTCCATGGTCATGAGGTTTCAGGAATTGACACCAAGAAGACTGCACATAATACGTACCACTCGTTACGTTGAAGTAGCTATAGTCCCTGTAGTAAGCTAGCCATGCATGGGCAGCCGTGGGTAGTGTATATATGAAGCATTAGACATTTCATCTTCTTAACCCCGGCATATGAGGATGGCGGGTGGCCACATTGACCAGCACTCTCCCTCACCGTCTTATCTTCCCACCAACAATGCACGGTCGGTGTACTCATCACAGCTGGGTTGGCTAGGGGGGGGGGGGCACGGGTAGAGCAGAAATATCGACACACATTTCTGCCCTGGCTGAACCTCGGCCTCTTCTCGCGTGGCATTCTAGTGTGCTAACCACTAGACTACCGTGCATCCGTTGGATTAATTTAGGTCTTAATGCTTGTGTCCCAGCCAATTGACCTCCTCCTGACCTCGTTTCTCCTCGTTTAGCTATAGCTTTCTCATGCATCTGTATAGCTGAATGGGTTCTAGTTAAACATATAATTGACTGTTTTGCAGCACCATTAAAACGAAGTAAATTGCAATCCTCTAATTACCTGATTTTATTCTCAGTTCTCTGTGAGTGGATCGGCTCTAGCAGGGTCAGAGAAAAGAACAGCTATCCTGCGCCAACCAGTTTAGAAAAGAGGCAGTTATATTCAGCCAATAAATTAACACGAAGCCAATTGAATGATGGCCCTAATTCACATCAATAATTAATTACAGAAAGTCGGTGCTAGCAATAGTATCCTGAAGTCAGTACAATTGCCGCATATATATATATATATATATATATATATATATATATCCATTCCCAGGGCGGATGAAAAGTCACGGGCCCATAAATTATCTCAAGGCTTGATGAGAAAAAACTGTTCAGAAACAAATTGAAAAAGGTCTTCTAAGCGCAAGTAGGCCTATATGACCTAAAATTATTTCATATTAACTCAATTATATACAAATATGATTTTAATAAGCTGCTAATTTAAAGTGTAAACTGATTATAAACAATTCTCTCTAACAGATTAATATTTTTAAAGGCATTAGTCGTAAACTTTGTACGGGTCCCTGACCATTTGCCCCCCCTCCCACCACTGCCCTCTCGGCGTCCCTATCCAACCATTCCTTGATTCTGGCTTCTCTATTCAAACAAGATTTAAGCTTTGATTTGAAAGAGTTCATTGAGTCGACCAACCTGACGTCGGATCGAAGACTGTTCCAGCATCGGGGGGGGGGGAGCAGTCGACAATGTCCTCATCATCGACCTCATGCCCCGAACGCGCCCCATACTCGAAAGTCGGTCTTCTTAAGCGACCTAAGTCGTAGCCCTCCGCATCAAGTGATTAGAATACCAACAGTGTGAGCTTAAACTCAATGCGGAACAGGACAGGCAGCCAATGCAAGACATCGCGTAGGAGTGGTGCAAGATGATCGTATTTCCTTCTATTACAAACAAGCCTATCCGCGGTATGAAGCACCGACTGAATTCCATCCAAGAGACAACCGGGCGCACCGGCCAGATAGGCCTATATACTGAGTACACTGGTCGTACATTTTCAGATGAAGGATCAGATGATGAGGCAGAGGACTGGTGAAACCACTCTCATATGCCGAGATTTAAGCTGGTGCCGAGGCTAAGAAAATGAGGCTGCCATAGAACTTCCTGTATACTCTGCTAGATCTTAAGCTCTTTTTCTTTTATTGCGACGCCAGATTAATGGAAAACATTATGGGCCTACTGAAGGATAAAACTATATGATACGCGTGGAGTTGGATGTGAAAGGAAAATCGTAACATGGACCCTAAGAAAGACTGGAGGATTAACCACTCAACTCCTACGACAATAATATCCTCACCCTGCCGATATTGATAGAGGAGTAAGGAGGAGGACGAAGAAGGGAGAGGACGAGGAGGAGGAGGAGGACGGAGAAGGGAGAGAAGGACGGAGAAGGGAGAGGAGGACGGAGAAGGGAGAGAAGGACGGAGAAGGGAGAGGAGGACGGAGAAGGGAGAGAAGGACGGAGAAGGGAGAGAAGGACGGAGAAGGGAGAGGAGGACGGAGAAGGGAGAGAAGGACGGAGAAGGGAGAGGAGGACGGAGAAGGGAGAGAAGGACGGAGAAGGGAGAGGACGCTGCAGTGTGGGCGGCGACCAAGACTGATTTATGGGGAAATGAATTTGCACATTTACGACCATGGCAGTCAGTCAGTCAGTCAGTCAGTCGGTCAGTCAGTCAGTCGGTCGGTCAGTCAGTCAGTCAGTCAGTCAGTCAGTCAGTCAGTCAGTCAGTCAGTCAGTCAGTCAGTCTGTCTGTCTGTCTGTCTGTCTGTTGGCATTATCTGTCTGTGTTGATGGTGCTGTGTATAATCATGTGGCAACACTCAGCATACTGACTTGAATGGTGTTGCGTTATGTGCGTTTTCATTCTGTGTCGTCGATGGTTGAGACAAATCTTTTGCCGAGTCCGGGAATTCATGAGGGGCTGCAGAGAAAGACTTATCTGTGGGGAAAATGACTCCGCAATAGTAACATCAAAGTCTCTAAAGCGCCAATCGAAAGCCAAGCGCAGGGCACCAGCTTATTCACGAGCGCTGCGTCTTGTCAGAAGGGTTGTCAAAAAGCGTATAGTCCGAAGGAGATAATTTATGCATCCACGGTCATGCGGTAGACCGAAAGACGCGTAGGCCTACACCAGACCACTTACCCCTTGAGACGCGTAGGCCTATACCCCAGACCACTTGACACTTTCCCCGCAGTTGTGGACCCAAGGAAAAAGCCAGGTCGCTTGCTATATAATATCTCTTGACTCGCGTATGATTATTATTTATGAGAGAAAAAGAGTGGATCTCAGGTTGCAGGATAATTCGCTCTGACGTCCTGAAATCACTCGGTAATAATAATTGTCTGCCTTAGCGATGGAATGTGATGGTTCAAAAGTGAAAGAGCAATACAATAATATCAGCCTTACTCAAATCGAGTGTTCCAATGGCGCCACGTGTAGGCCTACGCATCAATCATCACCATAATCCTCAGAATAGCGGCGCCAAGGGGGTTAGGAGGGCTAGGCCCCCTAAAAACGTCATCCGGTTTTTACATGTAAAAATGAAATATTTCCATGATTAGCCCACCCCCTAAAACTGAAACATGTGCGTGAGATGATTTCGACATTTCGAACAAATGACTAAAAAAGGTCGTCAGAAATTTTGGCGAATGGAAATGTAAAATTTCTTCTTCAGCGAGAATTCAGCCCCCCCCCCCCAAATGAAATCCTGGCGCAGCCACTGATCATCATCATCATCCCAGAGGACCCAGGCAGACATATCTATAGACAGATAGACAGAAAGACAATTAGCAATGTGGGCTTCCGCAGGAATTTTTTAGGGTAGGAGTTTCTATTTTTAACACGGGGACTTTCTAGGGCGACAAAAGCAACAGCTTGCTTTACGCTTGACACTTCAAGTTACATAAATTTACTAAAATGCATGGCGTGCTTCTTGTTCCTCTCGAAGCCCACTCCTAGCAGCCCAGCAACCTTCCGACGGTCTGGACAACTTGACAACATCAAAGAACAAGGGTTGACCCTTTTCTTCGGGGTTAACTTAAACACAGAACCCGTAAATGTATTGTAACATTAACGGATTTGATGGACTACAGTAATTATTGATGAGCCACCAAAACCGTCACTCATCCACCTTCCACATATCTTCTGCTGTTTCATTCGCCCCTCCTCAGCAGTGGCGTAACTACGGGGGGCAGAGGGGGGCAGCCGCCCCCCAAATGAAAGGGCTGCCACCCCAGCTGCCCCCCCAATCCCTGCGTTTGTTTTACTTTTTACTTTTACGAGTGATAAAGAATTAAAGAATGTTATATAATTTCTGACTTATTTTATTTCTTATACAACTTCCTGTACAACTTCTTATAGGGTGGATGATGGGAAAGTGGGACAGGCCACTATATAGTGCACTGTGGGACAGACAAGCTAGTGAGGCTTGCATGCGTATTATGTTCAATACTGTAATACATCCAAAATCTAAAAATACATAGCCTAGTCTATATGGCAATATACCGATGCACGCTTTAATTGCCAACGGTAGCCACCCCATCATTTTAAGCTGCCACCCCACTGCCCCCCATGAAAAAATAACTGGCTACGTCACTGCTCCTCAGATTTGTCCTCTTCCTCTTCTCGTCCTCGTTCTTCTCTTCCACTTTCGCCTGTCACCTCTCGTTCTTATTCTCCTCCTCTTCCTCCTCCACTCGTCCTTTACTCCCAAAATGGTCACCTCTGACTGTTAACGGACTTTACAATTAGACCTATTATAATTATTGTTCCTCTGCATCATAATTCACGCGAGGGATTGGCTGTGACCTATCGACTGCTTATGCATAATGTATAATTATTTATACCGACCTCAAAACGGAACTAAGACCTTATTAGTCCAATAACTCGGTGCCTTTACAAAGTTTGCACAGGAAACGCTGCCAGCGCAGCATAGTATCCTATAGCATCACTTTAAATATCCCATTATATTTCAAGGGCGGATACAGAAATTTTCGAAGAGTGGCACATATTTTCGGTTTTGGGACAGGGACAAATTTTCGTCTTAGTCGCCGAAAAATCTGATGGCCTTTTTAGCCATTTTGTCTCGACTTCCCAAGAAAAGATACCATTTTATCCGCCAAAATAGTTGATGACTTTTTTAGTCATTTTTCGACTTCCCAAGAAAAGATACCATTTTATCCGTCAAAAATAGTTGAATAGTTGAAGACATTTTTTTTAGTCGTATGCGGACCTTGTGGGTGTGGGTGGGAGGGGCCTACTCATGGGGTGGGGGGCCACGTCAACTTTCCGAACCAGAATAGCTGGTCAAAAATAAAGAAATTTCTGAATGGGGCCATAGTCGGATTGGCTCCCCTCCCTGATCCGCCCCTGTTATAGTTTGAGTCTAGCTTTCTGCTTTGCAATTGATGCTTAGTATGAAAAGCACTATAGAGAACACTGTGTGTAAATCATTTTAGTTTGCCAAATGTACAGCCATAATAATGCGTAGAAAGCACTGTCAAGTGGTAGATAGGTTACAGGTACATAAGAGGTCGATACATGTTAAGCTTGTTAAATATAAGACTATCTACGGATTCTAGACATTAATTAACCCAGCCAGTAATACCATATTAGCCTACATAATGCCAAACTACCTAGTCAACGCGGCCTGTCATCTTAGCGTATGAAACGTAAGATTATAAAGATGAAAACTTCGTATTAACCACAATGGTTTATAAGACGTGAGACTAACGATACAACAGCCAATCACCTCAGCATATGAAATTAAAACTATTTAGACAAATTCTGCCAATCACTTACCGTAATATGCTTAGCCTAAAGATGTAAACCGAAGGCTATAATAATTATTATAGGCACCACACTGTCAATAGCCTTAGTTAACACGACATAGGGATGATAGGGCTCAGGGCAGCACTAAGGCTAGTACCTATTATCCGGGTGTCGTGATAATTGGTTAACCTTTCAAAGGCCCCGCTGACAACCCGCAGGTCCAATACGCACATATTCATAACTACGGGTCTGTGAAGATTGCCGGTTCTGGTGCCGCCGAACCCATAGCGCCCACCTAAATGCGGGTCAGATACGGGTATACCAGTTATTACCTTAAAGCTGTTGTTCACATCCGGTAATTCTTGTCCCAAATACCGAAACCACATGCATCAGAGGCGTAGCCGGAAGAATTTCGTGGGGGAT